>CM053611.1:4633438-4655252 GCA_028646535.1 Procyon lotor
TGGCCATTTGGATGTCCTCTTTGCAGAAATGTCTGTTCATATCTTCTGCCCATTTCTTGATTGGATTATTTGTTCTTTGGGTGTTGAGTTTGAGAAGTTCTTTATAGATTTTGGATACTAGCCCTTTATCTGATATGTCATTTGTGAATATCTTCTCCCATTCTGTCAGTTGTCTTTTGGTTTTGTTGACTGTTTCCTTAGCTGTGCAAAAGCTTTTGATTATCAGAAATTCTTACAGATGCTACCAGGAGGTCTCTTGTTAGCCTTTGTTTCTACTGCTCTTTGACATTTTAATACTTGTAAAAAAATGTGCACCTTTGTAGACAGCTGAAAGAAGACGTATTAGTCTAGATCATATCATCTTAACCCACAGTTATCTCCCTTTGTTTGGATTTATTTTTTAAACCAAAGGAAATCTTTTTGCCAGGCAAAAGTTAATATGAAATAAACTTGCCAAAATGTTAAGGTTTAGATTTGTATGCTCCCTCATGTCATTCCACAAATTCTGTAGCCATTATTACATGGGAAACTTGTTATAACATTCTAGTACTTAAAAATTAGGTATACAGTGAGTTCATTTCAGAACATCTCTAAAGCTTGTATTTCTACGGAAGAAAATCCAAATCATCCACAGAGAGATTAGAGTTCTCAGGATTTCTTTGTCGTAACTGTAGTGTTCCATTGTATTCCTCCTGATAGGCTCTCTCAATCCTGTGCAATTGACTTTTTTTAAATATTATTATTATTTATTTGAGTATAGTTGACACATAATGTTATGTTAATTGCAGGTGTGCAACACAGTGATTTGACAAGTTTGCATGTTAGGCTATGCTTACTACAAGTGTAGCTACCCTCTGTGGCCATACAACACTATTACAATAGCATTGACTCTGTTCCCTATGCTGTACCTTTTACTCCCTTGAATTACTAATTCCATCACTGGAAGCCTATATCTCCAACTCCTCTTCATTCAGTTTGCCCATCCTCCAACCTCTCTCCCCTCAGGCAACCATCCGTTAGTTCTCTGTATTATAGGTCTGATTCTGCTTTTTCTTTGTTTATTCATTTGTTACATTTTTTGAATGCTGCCCGTGAGATTATGTGGTATTTGTCTTTCTCTATCTTATCTCACTTAGCATACTCTCTAGGTCCATCCATCCATGTTGTAATATGGTCCCTCCATATTATCACAGAGATAGATAATTCCTTGTGGAGAGCTGAGCTGACCTATGCTTTGTAAAGCATTTAAGAGCACCCCTGGCCTCTACCCACTAGATGCAATGGTGACAACTGAGGTTTTTCCAGACATTAACAAATGCCCCCAGGGAAGAGTGGGGGTGCAACATTATCTCCAGGTGAAAACCACTGGCAGATGAAAATTAGGATCAAAGATCTAGGTTCTAGGTCTGGATTCTGTTCTGATACTGCCACCTAAAATGTGTGTTCTAGCCTCAGAGAGAAAATGCTCAGAGTGAAATCAGAGAGGTGTTTATTAAAAATCTGCAACATGTTAGAAAGCACACAGCATTCCCTTTGAAATCATAAAGTGCTCTCAGTGCATACAGGAGGAATCCATTTCCCTTTTACCTCAGCCCAGACTGAGAACTGGCTGCTCCAGCAGGCACAGGGGTCAGCAGAATTGTGCACCCATGGATTGTCAGAATGGAAGAAGTCAGAAGTGGCCCAGAGCAGACCCTGGACCAGCTGCAGCAGTGGTAATCATCAGCACTGAGTCAGAAGCTACAAAAGCAAGTATTAACAGTGACACTGAGATATAGCAACTAACACAAGCACAGAAGATGCCTAAAGCTAAGTTTTGAAGACACATAGAAATAACAGTGGTTGGTTAAATCTTAAAATGAGCAGAGTGAGCTGAGGTTCCAAACTGAGTTTGGATCAGAAGAGATGATTTATGAAGGAAGCAGTGCTAAGAGGGTAAGGAGCAATGATGCACATTTATACCATGGACAGATGATTCAGCTCCTGAAATAGCCCAGCAATATTTGAAGGGATGGAAGAAGCTACCTTAAAGAGGGCTTCAGTTTTGAGTACGTAGCTATGAGAATAAAACAGCAGGATCTGTACATTTAAATTATGATAGGCTGATTTGAATCCATAGGCTAGTGAGAACTAAGTAGTGTTAGGGGCAATCAATGAACTATCATTTAAAATGAGTGTTTTTACTCATCTTATATAGCACAAATATATGAATTCAGTAATTTAAACTACTAATAAAAAAATGAAGCCCTAGAAAAGAATTTAGTGACTCTTCACTGTATTTTATGATTACTAAGACAAATTCAAAATTGACTAGTAAGTCATGGTTTTGTCTTTCCTCATTTTAATAAATTATTCTTAAATGAACTATAGTCCTAGCCTGCCATTGTCTGTTTGAAGTTTACTTGGTCCTTTGAAGGTAAAAATGCAATTACGTATTAGTGATTATATTATTCATGAGTCTTGGCATAAAGAGCTTGATATGTGATTTAAGTATAATAGTTTCAAACATGGAACATTAGGAAAATATACTGAAGTATTCAGGTAAGTTAGGAAAATCACAGCTAATCAACCTCACTTACCATAAATTATCAACTATTTAGTGACCCAAAAGGAATCTTTAACATACAGGGCAAATCTTGCAGATGTAAATAGTGGTAGTGTACGACTTCTTAATATGGCCTAGTGACCATACATACTTATTTCTTCTTCTTTAAAACCATTAAAATGTTAGTAAGAAAAAAAAAATTCACAGAGAAAAAAGAAGAGATAACGGCAGATAAATAATTCTAACAATTTAGAAGATATAATTGAGATGAAAGAGCAATCACTTCCTTGGTTAATGGAGGAAGTTATAACTTGGGTGACTGTAGAGGTTAATACTAATAAAGGGCAAATCTGCTTTTTGCCATAGAATCCCCCAAATGCTCAGGGATTGGAAACCCAGCTTACCCCAGTAGTAGTAGGCCAGGGGCTAAGTTGAAACCATAAGAATATGTTGAAAATATGGATATGGAATGTTTAGATCAGTCAACTGTCCCTTCTGTTGGTGGGAGACTGACATATAGCCAACTTTGAATCTTTGGTGATACAAGACACAGTGTAGCCAGGAGACCTGAGAGAAGAAACAGAGAAGATGTGGGGAAGAAAAGACAGGTGTTGAAGATAAAGATGAGGTGAAAATCTGCATAGACATTTGGGCACCCAGCTCTTTTGCTGTACCCATTTTTAGAATGTTAAGTAGCTAGGATTATGGCTAATCTTAACTATGTCACAGCATCTAAAGTCTAGAGAATCTAAATAACCGAAGAAAAAAGGGACATCTGTATATCAATAATTGTGTTTTATCCTCAATTTAAAAAGCTAACTTTTCACATATTCACACTATAATAAACCCAATGGTTGATAAGCCCTGACTATTTATACAGAAATTCCAATCAAATTTTTAGTGTATCACTTTTAAAAAGTGAGTACCCTTATAAAATTCCTAGAAGAAAACATAGGGGAAAACCTGGATGCCCTTGGGCATGACGATACCTTTTTAGGTATAACACCAGACACAATCCATGAAATATATAACCAATAAGCATGACTTCATCAAAATCTCCCCTGTTAAAAACAATGTCAGGAAAACTAGAAGACAAGTCACATAATGGAGAACATATTTGAAAAACACAAATGATAAAGGATGTTATCCAAAATATACAAAGAACTCTCAAAACTGAATGATAAAAAAACAAGCAACCCAACTAAAATGGCCAAAGACCTTAGCAAACATCTCACCAAAGAAAATATACAGACACATTTAAAAATAAGCATATAAAAAGATGCCCGACATCATATGTCATCATAGAAATGGAAAGTAAATGAATCACACTTATTAAAATGCCTAAAATCAAGAATACTGACAATACCAAATGCTGATAAGGATATGAAACTGAGAATTCTCATACCATTCCTAATGGGAATGCAAAATCGTATAGCCACTTGAGAAGACAGTTTGGGAGATTCTTACAAAACTAAACATATTCTTATCAATACAATCCAGCAATCTTGCTCCTTAGTATTTACCCAAACAAGTTGAAAACTTGTGCCCACACATAAATCTGTACACAGATATTTATAGTGGTTTTATTCATAATTGCTAAAACTTGGAAGCAACCAAGATGTCCCTCAGTAGGTGAATGGATAAATAAACTGTGGTACATCCAGAAAATGGAATATTATTCAGTGATAAAAAGAAATGATGTATTAAAGTATGAAAAGACATGGAGGAAACTTAAATACATATTACTAAGTGAAAGAAATCAATCTGAAAAGTTTACATGCTGTATTATTCCAACTATATTACATTTTGGAAAAAAGAAAACGGTGGAGACGATAAAAAGATCAGTGGTTGCCAGAGATTATAGGGTAAGGAAGGGATGAATAAATAGAGAGTAGGGAATTTTTAGGGCAGCGAAACTACTTTGCATATTATAATGATGAAACTGTCATTATACATTTGTACAAACCCATAAAATGTACAACACCAAGAGTGAACCCTAAGGCAAACTGCGAACCTTGGGTGATTATGATGTGTCAATGTAGGTTCATTCTTAGTAACAAATGCTTCACATGGATGGGGAAGCTATTCAAGTATAGGAGAGAATATATGGAAAATCTCTGTACCTTGATCTCAAGTTTGTTCTTGTACCTTGAGTTCAAGTTTGTTCTGAACCTAAAACCACTCTAAAAAAAATTAAGTCTAAAAATATGAAATGAAGAATGCTATAATTTCTAAAATAGAAATGAATAAGTACAGGAGTTGGTATTAAATTATAATTATGAAGGATGGGTAATGACATGGGAAATGCTTATGATATAATATTAAAATAAATTACCAAAATAATAAAAAGTTTCCTGGAATTTTTAGTGTGGAAAACAGAAGAGGGAAAAGAATTTAAAGAAACTAGAATAAATATAGAAAATTGTCTGAAGAAAGGACAATTTAAAAAAGTCAACTATAATTACTGTCATTAGAGAGACAAGATATGAAAGAAGATGTTCTGAAAAAAAAGAAACAATCAGAACAATCAGAACTCTTCGTAATTATAAATAGAATGGTTGAATGTTCTGGTTCCAGCAAGATGCAATAGATACACTTTTTCCTTCTTCTTTCTGCTAAATATGACTAAACATTATATATTAAACAAATGAAAGAAGACTCTGAAAGGTATTTGAGAAAGAAGTTAGACTGGTTAGGGACCACACAGTGATGATAGTCTTCGGTTTTTGCGTTTTGTTTTGTCTTGCTTTTTTTGTGTTATACATCCATACAGGGTGCTAAAGAACTGGCAACTGGGAAATGTCAGCAGGTACAGGAAGAAAAACAAAACAAAAAAAGAGGCTTGGGAAAAAGTGTTTTCATTCAGCCAAAAGATAGGAAGGTGGGGGCCTAACAAAAGAATACTTTTAGATAATAACTACCCTACTCCAGACAAGCACTAAAGAAAAACTATAGTGTTCTTCCCACTCCCAGCCAAGGTCATGTGGAGCCTAGACTTCCACCCTTGGCAAGCTATAACAAAATACTCCCAGGCTCCATAATGTCAGTATAGTTCACACAGGAGACTGGACCTCTACCCATCATTCAGGGACAGTGTGGTAGCCTTTCCCTTCCTCCTGGGGTGGTGTCACAGGAGGGCTATTGGAGTCAGGATTTTCACCACCCCCCTCAGCAGGAGCAAGGCAAAGAAGAGAGACTTAAAATTGAGTGAGGAAAATCCACAAAAAGATTCCAGCACCAATATGACATAGGTATTAGAATTATCTGACATGATTTTTAATGATTCTCTTACATTGACCATCTAAGAGTAGCAATGCATGAAGAAACAGTCTCTCCACTTCCTTTCCTGCATCTGCTCAGCAGCCACAAAGAAGCAACTATATGTTGTTTTAAAAAAAAAAAAGAAGAAGAAGCAACTGTGCATGAATGCATTTTCATCCATGTTGACCACGCTGGTGTCCAGATTGGCAGTGCCTGCTAGGAGCTCTGTTGCCTAGAACATGGCATCTAGCTCAATGGTCAGATGCCAACTGACAATCATTGGGAGAGGAGGTGGCTTCTTCAATACCATCTTTATTGAGATGGATGCTAGCAAGCATGTGCCCAAGGCAGAGTTTGTAGACCTGGAATCCACAGTCATTGATGAAATTCGCACTGGTACCTATTAGCTCTTCCACCCTGAGCAACTCATCACAGGCAAGGAAGATACTATGCCCAAGGGCACCACACTCTTGACAAGATCATTGACCTTATCTTGGACCAAATTTTGAAACTGGCCGACCAATGCACAGGTGTTCAGGTCTTCTTGGTTTTCTACACCTTTGGATAGGGAACTGATCCAGGTACACCTTGCATCTGATCAAACATCTGTCTGTCAGTTACGGGAAGAAGTCTGAGTTGGAGTTACCCGGCACCCCAGGTTCCCGCAACTGTAATTGAACTCTACAACTCCATCCTCACTACCCATACCATACCATACCTAGAGAAGTATGATTGTGCCTTCATGGTAGACAATGAGGCCATCTATGACATCTGTCCTCGAAACCTCAAGTTGAACACCCAACCTACATTAACCTGAAGAGATTCATAGGTCAAATTGTGTCCTCTATCACTGCTTCCCTCAGATTTGATGGAGCCCTGAATGTTGATATGACAGAATTCCAGACCAACCTGGTGCCCTATCCCTACATCCACTTCCCTCTGTCCACAAAGGCCCCTGTTACCTCTGCTCAGGAAGTCCTGCCATGAACAGCTTTCTGTAGCAGAAATCACTAATGCATCCTTTGAGCCAGCCAACCAGGTGGTGAAATGTGACCCTTGTCATTGTAAATACATGGCTTGCTGCCTATTGTACTGTGGTGATACAGTTCCCAAAGATGTCAGTGCTGCCGTTGCCACCATCAAGACCAAGCATAGCACCCAGTTTGTGGACTGGTAACCCACTGGCTTCAAAGTGGACATTAATTACCAGTCTCCCACTGTGGTACCTGGTAGAGACCTGGCCAAAGTTCAGTAAGTATGTGCCTGCTGAGAAACAGCACAGACATTGCTGAAGCCTGGATTCACCTGGACCACCGGTTTGACCTGATATATGCCAAGTGTGCCTTTGTTCACTGTTATATGCGTAAGGACATGGAGGAGGGAGAGTTTTCTGAGTCCTTTGAGGACATGGTTGCCCTGGAGAAGGATTATGAAGAAGCTGGCATGGATTCTGTTGAAGGAGAGGGTAAAGAAGAAGAGGAATAATAAAGTTAAAAATGTTATAAAGTTGCTGCTTTTACAGGGAAGCTTATTCTGTTTTGAACATTGAAAAGTTGTGCTCTGATAGTTAATTTGTATGTACCAGTGTATAGTCTCATATACGATTATTGACCTATGCTTTAAAACAAAACACTTTGTCACAGACCCAAGGTGTCCATTTCTCTGATGGGTTTGAATAAATATTCCTTGTCTTAAATGAAAAAAAAATTATCTGACCATAATGAAAATTATGGAGCATTTATAAACACAAATGGACAAATAGAAAAAAAAATAGGAAGTCTCAAGGAAGAGACAAAATTTCAGTAACTAAAGAACAAAATGTCAAATATAAAGAGCAACCAACTGAAATTTAGAAAAAAATGTAATTATCAATTAAAAAAAAAAAAAACCTCAGTGAATGGAGTAAAACAGAACAATGGAGAGGAAAGAGAAAAAAATCTGTGACCTTTGAAAGAGAACAATAGAAATAACCAATATAAACAAAAGAGATCAATTAGGCCAAAAGGAACAACAACAAAGAACACCTCAAGAACCTGTGGG
Organism: Procyon lotor; assembly: GCA_028646535.1. NCBI lineage: Eukaryota > Metazoa > Chordata > Mammalia > Carnivora > Procyonidae > Procyon > Procyon lotor. The sequence goes on from CM053611.1 coordinate 4,641,285, forward strand.
AGTATAATAAGAGATTTGTATTGTTGGAACCCCAGAAGGAGAAGATAAAATGAATGAGGCTGAAAAATATATAAGGAAATAATGACAGAGAAATTATGCTTTAGCTGTCAAGGAAAAACCATCCCAATGGCAGTAGATTTCTCATCAGAAACCATAATGGCCAGAAGGAAGCACTGTAATATTTTTCAAGAGCTAAATATGAAGAACCATCAACTGAGAATTCTTTACTTCCTGACAACGTCCTCAAGAGTGAAAGGGAAATCAAGACATTCTCAGATGAAGGAAAACTATTTTAATTTTTTGCTAAGAAATCTATCCTAAAAGAATGGTAAAGGAGATTCTCTAAACAAAACTAAATGATAAGAAATCTCGGAACATCAAAAAGAAAGACAATGCAGAAAGACCAAAAATATGGCATATACAGTAGATTTTCCTGCTTCTCTTGAGTTTCTTAAGTTATATTTGATATTTGAAACAAAAATTAAAACTTTGAAATGTAGTTCTCATAGTATATAGAGAGTAATATTTAAGAATCTACCTTATATAAGGTAAAGGGACATAAAAGAAAGGAAGTTTTCCATGCTTTAGTAGGTTAAATGTCAATACCAGAAGACTTACTCAGTTGTGCATATATGATCTAATATCTAAAATAACCATTATGAAGCCGCACAAAGACATATACTAAAAAGAACCACAGATATATCAACATGGAATTATTTTTAATGGTTAAGTAAGTGGCCAGATGTCAGGAAAAAGAAAACAGGAAAACAAAAATCAGAGTGAACAGAAAACAGATTTAAACTTTAATATACCAATAATTACATTTAATATAAATTGTCTAGAAAGGCTAATGAAAATACATGTGCATTCTGGGCGATAAAAAATGACCCAACTATATGTCAGCAACATTTTAATACAATGCTATATAAAGAAAAAATAAACCATCAAAACATTAATAAAAGGGAAGCAACTGTAACTATGTTAATATCAGATAAAGTATACCTGAGATCAGAGAAAATTGCTAGAGACATAGGAGAACATTACATAATGATAAAAGGTTCTGTTTCCAAGAAGATACAGCAATCCTCCATGTGGATGCACCCAATTACAGAGTTGCAATATATTTGTAAAGCAAAAACTGATAGAAGTGAAAAAAGAGGAGTGCCTGGGTGGCTCAGTCAGTTAAGTGAGTGGCTTCAGCTCAGCTTATGATCCCAGGGTCCTGAGATCAAGCTCAATATCGGAATTCCTGCTCGGTAGGCAGTCTGCTTCTCCCTCTCTCTCTGCTTGCTGTTCCCCCATGCCCTGCTTGTTCTCTCTCTCCCTCTCTCTCTCTCTCAGATAAATAAAATCTTAATAAAATGAAAAAAAGAAATAAACAAATCCACAATTGTAATTAGAGATTTCAATATCACCCTCTCAATAATTGATAGAATAATTAGAAGAGAGAAGTTATGGAAGAATTTAACATCATCATCAGTCAGCAGAATCTAGTCAACATTTATAGAATACTCCACCCAACAATAGCAGAAGACAGATTCTTTTTAAGTTGCTATTGAACATATACCAAGGTAGACCATACCCTGGATCATTAAGCAAATATTAACCAATTTAAAAGTTTGAAAACATACAGAATATTTTTTCTGACCATGGGGAAATCCACCTAGAAATCAGTAATTAAAAGGTAACTGGAGCATGTCCAAATTAAACATCACACTTCTAAATAATGGGTCAAAGAGAAGTCTCAGGAAAATAATAATTTCAAAAAAAGTATACTGACCTGGATGAAAATTAAAAAAAAAAAAAAAACCTTTATGAGATAATCCAAAGAAGTGCTTATAAGGAAATTTATAAGAATTTATGCTTGCATAGAAAATAGGAAAAGTATCAACCAATAATCTAAGGCCCCAAATCAAAGAACTGAGGGTGTGGGGTAAGAAAATTAATGGAAAACAATCAGAAAAAAGAAAATAATAAAGACTTGATCAGAAATCAAGGATATTAAAAACAAAAATAGAAAAAAACAATGAAGCAAGAACCTAATACTTTAAAAATATCAGTAAAATTGGCAAGTCTCTGACAAAATGAACAAAAGAAAAAAAGAAAACACAGATAACTAGTACTAGGCATGAAAGAGGAGATTTTATTTCAGACCCTGCAGACAGAAAAAGATAATAAGGGAATAATAACATGTAATTCTGTATACTAAAATTTCATAGCTTAGATGATATGAACCAGTTCCCCCAAAAGTACAAACTACCACATCCATTCAATATAAAATAATTAACTTAAATGCCCTAAAAATTATTAAGGAAATTGACTTCACAGTTAAAAATTTTCCCAAAGAACATATCTCCAGGATGATGTGGATGATACAGAGAGATTATTTCAATGGAGAATTCTATGAAACATACAAGGAACACATGACATCAATTCTACATAATGTCTTCCAGGAACTGGAAGAGGAGGAAATACTTTCCAGATGAGTTTATGAAGCTAGAATTACCCTCCTACCAAAATCAGTCAAATATAAGAAAGGAAGAAAGTATTTTAAGATTTTATTTATTTATTTGATAGAGAGAGAGAGAGAGGATAAGCACAAGCAGGAGGAGTGGCAGAGGGAGAGGGAGAAGCAGGCTCCCAAATAGGGAACCCCAATGAGGGGCTCAGTCCCAGGACACTGGGATCATGACCTGAGCCAAAGGCAGATACTTAACCAACTGAGCCACCCGGCACCCTGGAAGGAAGGAATTATTAAAAAATATTAGTAAGTAGAATTCAGAAATATATACAAAGCTTTATACATCATGATTAAGTGGATTTATTTCAGGGATACAAGGCTGATAGTATATTCAAAAATCAATCAATGTAACACACTATATTAATGAGCAAGAGAAGAAAAATCTTGTGATCATATCAGTTGATACAAAAAAAATAATTTCATGAAACTCAACACATTCAGGATAAAAAGACTGAGAAAAATAAGAAAAAACTTTCTTAATTTGATAAAGAGTATTTACAAAATACTGACAATACTTTTTTAATTAAAGTAAGTTGACATTAGTGTCATTGTGTATTACATAGTGATTTGACAATTATAACATTACAAAACGCTCACTACAGTAAGTTTAGTTACCATCTGTCACCATGCAGTTATTACAGTATTACAATTATCAGCTCTATTCCCTCTGCTGTCTGTACTTTTCATCCTTATGATTTATTTACTTTAAACTGGGAGTTTGTATCTTTTAATTCCCTTCACCTGTTTAACCTATTCCCCTCCCCCCTTCTCCTATGGCAACCACTAGTTTTTTCCCTATGAGTCTATTTCTTTTTGTTGTTATTGCTGTTCTTTGTGTGTTCATTTGTAGTTTTTTTTTCTTCTTTAGATCCCACATATAAGTGAAATCATATGCTATTTCTCTTTCTCTGTGGGACTTACTTCACTTAGCATATAATACCCTTTAGATTCATCTATGTTGTCATGAATGGCAAAATTTCATTCTTTTCTATGGCTGAATAATACTCCATTATGTCTGTGTGTGTCTGTGTCTGTCTGTGTGTGTCTGTGTGTACCATATCTTCTTTATTTATTCTTCTACAAATGGAAATTTGAGTTGCTTCCATATCTTGGCTATTGTAAATAATACTGCAATAAACATAAGGGTGCATATATTTCTTCAAATTAGTGTTTTGTTTTCCTTGGGTAAATACCCATAGTGGAATTACTGGATTGTATGATATTTCTACTTTAACTTTTTTGAGGAAAACATACTGTTTTCCATAGTATCCACCAATTTATATTCCCACCAGCAGTACACAAGGATTCTCCTTTCTCTCCATTTGTTATTTCTTGTCTTTTTGATACTAACCATTCTGATTGGTGTGCAGTATATCTCATAGTGGTTTTGATTTGCATTTCCCTAATGATAAGTAATGTTGAGCATCGTTTCATGTGTTTGTTGGCTGTCTGTAAGTCTTTTTTTTGGAGAAAAAAAATTATCCATTCAGGTCCTCTACCCACTTTTTAATGGATTATTTGGTATCTTGCTGTTCAGTTGTGTGAATTCTTTATATAGTTTGGATATTAACTTCTTGTCAGATATATTATTTTCAAATATCTTTTCCCGTTAAGTAGTTTGCCTTTTGGTTTTGCTGATAATTTCCTTTGCTGTGCAAAAGCTTTTTAGTTTGATGTATTTCCAATTGTTTTATTTTTGCTTTTGTTTCCCTTGCCTGGGAAGACATGTCCAGAAAAATACTGCTAAACTTAATGGTAAAAGACTGAATGCTTTCCCCATAAGATCAGGAACAATTAAGACCATTAAAAACTATTAGTACACAAAATAAGAACAAATAAAATTTTAAAAATAGTGAAAATATCAAATGCTGGGAAAGATGCAAAGAAATGGGATCTACTATGTGTTGCTGACCAGAATGTAAAATGGTACAGACACTCTAGAAAACAGTTTGACAGTCTCTGAAGAAGCTAAACATTGTCTTACTATATGACCCAGCAATTTCACTCCTGGAGTATCCCAAAGAAATGAAAACTTTCGTTCCCACAAAAACCTGTACAAAACTATTCCAGAAGCTTTACTTATAATAGCAAAGATTAGAAACAATTAAAATTTCTCTTAATAGGAGAATGATTGCATAAGCTGAGGTACACACTCAGGTACATGGAATACTGTTCAGCAATAAAAAAGAATTAGCTGTTGATATACTCAACAACTTAAATGGTTGCCATTCTGAGTAAAGATAATGCCAACCTCAAAAGAGCACACACTATACGATTCCACTTATGTAACATTCTCAAAATGACAAAATTATACAAATGGAAAACATTAATGGCTTCTAGGCAAAGAAATGGTGGGAGGTAAGGCAGGAGTGTGTGTTGGAAGATTGTATTGGAAGGCAAGTGTAGCACAAGAGGCACCTTTGTGGTGGTGGACTAAGTCTGTATCCTGATTGTGGGGGCAGTTACACAAATCTCTGCAAGTGATAAAGCAATATGCACACATTGAACTGATGCTAAATTCCTGGCTTTCATTTTATGCTTTAATGGGGGAAGATGTGACTATTGAGAGAAACCAGGTGAGTGGTACCTCTCTGTACTACCTTTGTAAGTTCTATGAATTTGTAATTATTTCAAGATGAAAGTTAAAAATAGTTCTGTCAGTTTTAAGAAAAGAGTTGTAACCTGTAACTAAGGTAGGCTCTTGAAAAGTATGAGACAAAGATAGAAGATAAGAAAAAAAGGATTAAAAATTATAATCGAAATTGTGGGGTAAACATCCTATTAATAGGAGTGGTAGAAGATAGGACATAGGAAACTGATGAGAGAGAATCGTTGAAGAAATAATTACCCCCCACACACAAATGCCTTGTATACACAAGGTATATACAAAGGTATATACAAATATGTACAAATATGTACAAATTAGCCTCCCAGGTTTTACTGACTCTCCATCATCATAAATGAAAAAATATGAAATCATATCCTATTATTACAAACTATCAAGGCATGAGTTAACAAAAAAACAAGCAGATTGTCTTATGAATGACATTAGAGGTTCAGGTTTGCCTCATGTTGCTTAACTCTCTAGCACAATTAAAATGTTACAAATTATATTATCAATACATGTAGACAATTAATTAAGTCACAATAAAATTTCCATATAGCTCCCCTTTGTCTCGTAAGGGATGAATGGGAGACCTATTATAGAAGCTACAGAACCGTGGACAATAATGCTTAGTACTTTATGTCTAATAAACTTTACAATAAACCATCTTTCAGTTCAGTACTACCTTCTGTATTTTTTTTTAATACTAAATGATATATAATTCAGGAGCAAGTTGCATTTATAGAGTAACTCAACATTTCTCTTTAGTTTTTGGTCTTTGGTCACATGTCTGCATTTTCCACATGCTTTATCAACACTTAACATGGATCACTGTTTTGTTCTCTGGTAAGTTCTGACAGTGTAAGCTGAAATGGGAAAGTAGAATCGAGAAGACAAGGTAAAAGGAAGGGCAAAAGAAAAAAGAAAAAAAGCCAGGCAAAGCTACCAGTTTAAATAAAGAAATGAGAGTAGAAATCAAAAAGGATGGATTAACAAGCCACTTCAGCAGAAATATAAATACGAAAAAATATCTTTAAAGAACAAAGATGACTCAGTACACTTCTGAGACTATGTTTGGCATATGAATATTAAAAAAGCAGAATTTAATTTTTCTATCTGCAGATAAAAAGCTTCTTAAATGTAAGGAATTAAAATCTGAGTCTTTATATAAAGAATGAAATTTATGTCCACCAGTTACTGCCTAGGGTTCTGGTAATAATATTGTGATCCATACAATATATATGCATATAAAATTTGAAAATACAAGATTTACATCACAGGATATTATAATGCCAAGGAAGATTTCAGCATTTGTGAAGCCAATAAGACCAGTTTAAAAGCTTGGTAAATATATTTATGGACACAATCAGGCTACAATCTGTATTGCAAACAGCAGTTCAGTATGAAATAACCTAATAAACTTTAAATGTGAGCACATAATCTTACTTTCCATTATAATAATAGTTTAAACACCAGATTTAGGGAGCTTTACAAACATATCACAGAGGATTTTGTTTTTTTAAAGCATGTGCAATAGATTCTTTAATAATTCCAGAAACCATTAAATTCCATTACAGTGATGTGGGTGTTCAAGTTTCTTTTACACCAAAAGGCAATAAAAAATTGGGGATGTAAATTGTGTAACTACCAGGGCTAGCTTAAGGATGAATTATCACTAGAAATATTTAACAACCTTCCCAAAATCACACAATGAATTTCTATCAGTTGGTATTAGAAACCAAAGTTCCCATTAGCAAGAACACATTTAAGGATAATTGTCCAGTCATTATTTATAACATGAGTGTGGTAGCACACAACAAGGTGATATGTCCAACCTCCCGGGCAGGGACGTGAGACAGATGACCGAATTCAGAGAAATGAAATGTGGGTAGATGATACATGCCATTTATAGGCTGTTGTCTAATGCTTCCCAAATAGCCCTCCATGCTGGCTGTATGCCTTTCTGTGCAGAGAGGATGGTAGAACTCAGTATAGGAAGGAGCTCTCTTGGGTGACTGAAGCCCCATTTTTTGCTCACCCTGACATTCTCCTACCCACATCACACTCAGATGTGCATAAGAAATAAACCTTTATTTTGTCAAGCCTGTTATTTTGGCAGTTGTTACACAAGTTAATCTAACCACATTGGCAACAATCTCATTCATTCTTTGACCAAAAAAAAAACCTTATAAAATTATAGAATTATTATTCTATAATTTATATATATATAATTTATAAATTATAGAATTATTATTATTATAGAATTCTTTTAGATTTTAAAAATCTAAAGAAAAAAAAATTACTTTAGGGATAGCGAGAGAGAGCAGAGGGAGGGCATAGGGAGAGAGAGTCTTAAGCATACTCCTTCCTGAGCATGGAGCCTGATATGGGGCTCAATCTCACACCCCTGAGGTCATGACCTGAGCCAAAATCAAGAGCTGGATGCTTAATTGACTGAACCACCCAGCTGTCTCTCATTTACAAGATTTTATAGGAACATATATTTTCTTTTTTTTTTTTAAAGATTGTATTTATTTGACAGCAAGAAATCATACTTCTGACTTGTGGATTATATACAAATTCATACTTAGGGCATTTTGAACTCAAACTTTTCCATTCAAATATACTGGAGTCAGAAGAGACAACACCCAACAATAACCCATTGCTAACAGGTTCTTTCCCGTAGCATTCCTTAAGCTGTGGTCATATGGACCTATATCCTGCTCCCATTCCAAACCTCCAAAGCTAAGGGTAATGCTAGATGTAGTTTGAGAATACCCCAAGTGATTTTAATATGCTCCTTTCTACATCATCCCAAGTTGAGAGCTCTTCTAATCCTTCTAAAAGCATATACCTTTAATCCATATCTTCCCTGTACATGTATGTCTTTACAGGGAAGGGCAATTTTGCCATTTAAAACAAGTATTAAAAGCAGCCACTATAGAAAAGTAATAATTTACCTCTGAGATAAATGATTCTTATTTTAGAAAACTCACTGAGGGGCTTTTTGCTTTGAAAAATGTAGGAGACCCTTGACAGATGAGAGAAGAGGAGAAAAGAAGAGGAAATTGATCTATTAAAAAAGACTAGCAGAAAAAAAAAAAAAAAAAAAAAAAGACTAGCAGGACTTAAGTATATAGTCATTATAGGTGGGAAGCCTGAGGAGAAAGAAAAAGCAAGGTCTCTGCAAAGAGAAAGTTATGTTCACTGACAATGTGTGAGGTTAGGACTTAAGAGTGGGGCATGACTGGTGAGGAATTTGTGACTGCAAATAACAGGCTCATTCGTAGTTTCAGTAAGATTGGAATTTAGTTGCTGAATTCTTCATCTGGTGTTTTACCTTCAAACTTCAGTAGAGTCTAGTATTAATGTTACTTTGTAACACTGAAAGAAGAGTGGCAACACTTTAAGAATTTGACCTGGTGACTGTAGGTGAGTCAAAGGATTTCTGACATAGAATTGAAAGCTATCACTGACACTAGAAAAGTGTGGCTTTAAAGTGGACTGACTCAGAAGCGTATGAGCCAGTCTTTGGTAAGGAATGGGATTCTAAAGAGGATTCTAGTCTTCCAAGTAATACACTTTGATGGAGTTAAATATACATTTGATGCAAGTATAATTCTGCACATAAACTACTCAGACCTATGGTCATATTTATATGCTAGAGAATGTGCTATATTGGTAAGTTTTTTAATTGTAAAAAGTATTGACATTCTTTGATAGGGTATATTGACAAGGATTTAGTCACTCAGCTGAAAAGTGGTGAAATTAGAACCTTTACGTGGGATTTACAATAAGATTAGATCACGGGGTAGACAGATTCTGACTAAGGCTAGGACAGTGTCTCCCTCCCCTGGATGTACATGTTTGCCTCTCTTCTCATCAAGATGTGAAGTCCACATCCTTCTCTTTAACCACGGCCTGGAATTGTGACCAGCTTTGATAATGTGCCGAGCTTTTAAGTGGATTAGCAGCTTCTGTTTCTGTACTGTTCAGTAAAGTAGGCTGCCATGATGAAAAGAAGCTTAAGCTAGGCTATTAAATGATGACACAGGAAGTAGATGGAGAGCCCACCTGGAAAAGCACTGAGGCACAAGATATGTGAATAACACGTTGGATCTTCCATTTTCATGCAACTACCATCAAAATTTGTTACCCAGAATGAGATAACTAAAAATAAAACAAAAAATTTGTACAAGAAATAGGTTGTCACCATAATAAAATCCTAATGTGGGTACTAATAGCTTTATAACAAGGAGGTGAGTAGAAGCCCCAGGGAAAGTGAGGAGGTTGTTATTGGGGCTAAAATACAGTTAGGAAACTTGTTTTGGAGGACAAAGAGATTATACCACTACAGCAGCCTAGAAGGTAATAAATATAGAAGACATACCTAATGAACATGTGAGATGTAGGAAGTACAAAGTGGCGGTGGAAGTTTTCAGCCCTGCTCAGCTTCTGTCTGAATGTACCTGAGTAAGTGATCTCAGCTAACACCAGGTGGGGAATAAGGAGTGCCATTATGAACCCTACCCAATGTCCTAACCCACAGAATTATAAAGAAAAAGTAAGTCTTTATATTTTAAGCCACTACGCTCCAGAGTTACTTGTTACATAGCAATACTTAGCTGATACAGACCACCAACGACTTCCAGCTAGAATATTTTCAGGATGTTAGTCTCCAAGATTGGTCTCAAAAAGTCAGACAGGAGCATTAGTGCAGGCCTTCTGATTTACCAATGCCACCGAGTATTAATAAGTTGGGGGGAAAATGAAGAGCTTAAAACCCTACAAGATGGAAGTAAATTGTGCTTTTGGATTTTTTTCTACCCATAACCGTGGTCATTGATGACTTATTCATAATAAAGTCTTTCTTGCTCCTCTGTTTTGGAGAACCTGAAGGAGAATGTTGCAAGCACACTTGAAGTCTCAGAAATACTCTCGAGTACTTTGGACAGGCTGACCTTGCTTCTTTAATTTCTTGTGAAAATCTTTTTTGATTGTCTATGTTTTTCTTTGAGAAGAGCATAAAGTGTCACATGGTAGGTACTACTGGAACCTTTCTTTCTCAGGCAAAATATGTGCCAACGAGCTGCTGCTTACAGTTGTGTTATCTAAATGAGTGTCCTACATAATGATCATAATTTTCTCCATGATTGCTCTCACTAAAAGGGAAAACCAGAAGTTAAAGGATTTCTCTATTCTCCTCTAACTTATAATTTATCCTGGAAGCTGAAATAAAAGCATGTCCCAGATGACACAGCAGTAGCCCTTTTCCATCAGATGTTCCTGTACTTTAAGTGTCTTAGCTGTATAACCTAAAGCAAATACGCCTACTCTGGGAAAAAGAATTGACTCATTGTTAGCATTTGTCACCATAAACTCATTTCTGATTGTCAAATTATGTTTTGAAGTTTTGTTTTTTTTTTAAATAAACATGTGAAAGAAGGAAGACAAATAGGAAAAGACAACAGTGAGAAGAGAGGTACAAATACTTTACTTGCTTTTTTTTTTCTGTTTGTGTGCAAATGAATATAAAGGAAAAATGGATCTGGTGGTCCACTCCCACACTAATTGTTGTTGAAAATTTAAAAAAAAAATTTTTTTTTAAAGATTTTTATTTATTTGACAGAGAGAAACACAGCGAGAGAGGGAACAAAAGCAGAGGGAGTGGTAGCAGGAGAAGCAGGCTTCCTGCTGAGCAAGGAGCCCGATGTGGGGCTCTATCCCAGGACCCTGGAATCATGACCTGAGCCGAAGGCAGACGCTTAACGACTGAGCCACCCAGGCGCCCCTAAAAAAAAAATTTTTTAAACTCCCATCTCCGCAGACGAGTCTGATATAAAGTGTAGCAAAGGCTATGAGAAATAAAGTACATGTACTTTTGTTTTTTCTTTTCAATTTATTTACAAACCTAGAATATAAAACGTATTTTTAAAAGATATAATGAATAAAATTCTTAGGATAGTAAGTTGTACTTATGCATAAATGAAAATACTATTTTTACTTTTAGTAAATATATATTTTAGATGTATTTGTGGAAAATATTGTATCTATGACAAAGATGTCAAATAACTTTTAATTCACATGCCATTCTGTTAAATGAGTAGTGGCTCCAGCAAGATTGTATTGTAGACCTATCTTTGTAAGTATGGAAGAGTATCGTGATTAATTATATCTACAATAGATACAAGAAGAAGGATTATGCTAAGAATTTGTCATTTCTGTTCTGTGAGAATAACACCTGAATCAAACATATAGAAAACAGACATCCTCAATTACAAGAAGTTAATAGGGTTAACCAACAGGAAAAATGGATATTCTAACAGGAAAATATTTTATCGATGCTTGCTTATTTGGAATGTCAGGGAATTTAATTATTTTGAAAAATGTGAAACCCCTTTTATCACATGGTGAATATGATATAAGATCTGGCACAGGAGAGATTTATGAAGTATTATACATTTTAATAGCATAAATCCACTTATGCCCAACCTAAATGAGAACACCACAAAGCTTTGGACCAGGAGGCCAAAAATATATTTGTATAATCTGTAGCACATCACATATATATATGATAATATGGTTTTGTGTCAATATACTCTAAACTCAGAGTATATATATTTTTAAAGATTTTATTTATTTGACAGAGAGAGAGTACAAGGAAGGGGAGCAGCAGAAGGAGAGGGAGAAACAGGCTCCTGGCTGAGCAAGGAGCCCAATGTGGGGCTTGATCCCAGGCCCCTGGGATCATGACCTGAGCCGAAGGCAGACGCTTATCCAACTGAGCCACCCAGATGCCCTAAATTCAGAATATATAAAGGGTGTAGTATTCTTTGCTTGAGGAATATCTTCTTATATTTAATATATCTACATTCCTCTTAAATCATATAACAAAGGAGAGAATGCAGATTTTAATTGCCAGCGAAACTGAAAACAGGATTCATAGAGAAGAAGTATTCATGATAAATGTGGTCCAAGGAAGAGTAAAGAGCAGGAGGAACATAACTGGAGATGAAGAGAAGGGAAAGATATGGAAGTGAGTTCATACAATTTTCTTGTGCAACATGGCTACTTTGAGAAAAGGGTAACAGTACCCCCAGATTCACTCTACAGCAAATAGGGACATGAAGTGAGCAGCACTGACTGGTGAACACCCATGGCTCATGAACATTAATAGATATAGATAAGTATAATTCATAGAAAGTAGTTAGATCTAAGTATAACTACGAGTCTCTGCCTTTGGGCATTAAGATTTGGAAGAGAAAGAAATCTTAGACTCGCAATAATGGAAGAGTCTATCTTCATCCACATGTGGTAGATATCTTGGAGAACAAGAAAAGAATGGTGTGTAGTAATAGAAAGCTAGAAAAACAAGGACCAGGAACAATTCATAAAACAGAGAAGTAACAAGCACATCGACTACAGTTGAATTAGTAAAACGTGGAAACACCATGCCTGAGGAGCCAGGGGGATCTTCTGACTGGAGATTTGGAAAGGATTTTCAGGGAGCCTCAAAAAGATTAGCTCAGGGGCGCCTGGGTGGCTCAGTCATTAAGCGTTTGTCTTCGACTCGGGTCATGATCCCAGAGTCCTGAGATTGAGCCCCGCATCGGGCTCCCTGCTTGGCAGAAAGCCTGCTTCTCCCGCTACCACTCCCTCTGCTTGTGTTCCCTCCCCTGTGTTTCTCTCTGTCAAATAAATAAAATCTTTTAAAAAAAAAAAAAAAGGATTGGTTCAGACGTTATAATTTTTTTTATGATGGCTTCACATCCTTCAAGTTGCACTTTTTCTTATGATTTATTCTCTCAGCAAAGCGAAACTAAGTTGCTCACAGTGTGAATATAAAGTTTTTTCTGCCTACAGTTCTTTTAAGAGCAGCCTATTGGAGGCCTTTGAATACTTTCAGCTTATGCAGAGACCTTTTATAATAAATTGTGTTTTTCATGTTAAAAAGAAAACTTCAAAAGAAGGTGTTAACATAATTGAGGCATGATAAGTTTGACAGTAAGTGTCATTATCAGAGTTCCACTGACAGCTTTTTGAAGTCAAAAAAATATTCCTCCTACATAGACACAAAACCTCTTACAGTGTTTAAACAATTTCACCAAATATATTAATATTCTACAACTGCCCCTTCCTTCTGAAGGTTAACCAAGTGAAATGGTTTTCATGATATTTAGGTTTTTTAATCTGTTGAACAAAGGTGCAGTACTCTCTGGTATTCCGTATAGAGAAGACACAAAAATTTAAAGGATGAGATGAAAGATAAAACTATGAAAAGACATTCCCATGTTTGCCTTCTGCACACCAATGACTCACCTTGTACACACACTAGGATGAACACCCTCCACTTTGAATATCATTGCTGCAAGTAATGTGGAAAAAAGATGGATAAATATAGAGTCCAATAAATCCATGTCACTCAAAGCTTTGCTTAAATTTAGTATAAAACCAAGATGCGTTTTCCAAATGAATTATTCTCATTTTTAGCTTTCCCTAAAAATAACTGTCCCTTAATTGAGAAATTCATCACCTCTGTATACAAGATGCTTACTCTCATACTGATATTTTTAATTCTTTCTTCTTAGAGCTTTCTGGATTTCTGAGTTCTATTTTATCAAGAAACCACTAGTACAAATATATGGTAAAACAACAAAAACAGCTATAAAGAATTAAGTGGTAATGTGTTAGCAAGTATATCTTGGAAAGAAAATTGTATGATTAAAAAGAAAAAAGGGAAGAAAGCAAAAGTAAGAGGAAAGAGTAGAGCAGAAAACAACATCAAACTGAAATAATATGATGAAAATCCACAAGTAGACAAAGCCTGATTTTAAAAGCAGGA
>CM053611.1:4655752-4718041 GCA_028646535.1 Procyon lotor
TCTTTAGGGTAAATACCCAGTAGTGCGATTGCTGGATCGTAGGGTAGCTCTGTTTTCAACTTTTTGAGGAACCTCCATACTGTTTTCCAGAGTGGCTGTACCAGCTTGCATTCCCACCGACAGTGTAGAAGGGTTCCCCTTTCTCTACATCCTCGCCAACATCTGTCATTTCCCGTCTTGCTAATTTTAGCCATTCTGACTGGTGTGAGGTGGTATCTCACTGTGGTTTTGATCTGTATTTCTCTGATGCCGAGTGATGTGGAGCACTTTTTCATGTGTCTGTTGGCCATTTGGATGTCCTCATTGCAGAAATGTCTGTTCATATCTTCTGCCCATTTCTTGACTGGATTATCTGTTCTTCGGGTGTTGAGTTTGAGAAGTTCTTTATAGATTTTGGATACTAGCCCTTTATCTGATATGTCATTTGTGAATATCTTCTCCCATTCTGCCTGTCAGTTGTCTTTTGGTTTTGTTGGCTGTTTGGTTAGGGGAGTCTTATGACAAAAATGGGCTCACACATGTTTTTCCCCACAAGCTTTATCTTGCAAAAGTTTAAAAATTAGTTAAATATTTCTAAAAACATGCTTTTTCTGTGACTATTAAGTTAAATTGAATATTATGAGTATTACACTAGAATTTGCAGCTTTGAATACAGAAGACCAAAGCAGGTGCTGAAAGTACAGCAAAATAAAATAAGTAAACCCATCTCGTAGGAGGTAAAAGTTGCACTGATAGAATGGTTCACTGAGCTGATGGAATCAATCACTTATTTTGACATCATTTGACATAATTTCAGAATATAATTTGGTCTACTCGTTTATTAATTTTTGTGTCCTTCATTAAGACCTGTGGGAATAAGCATTCCACTAATTTTATCATTTGCAGGTTGAGAGATTAAGGTACAGTGATTTCATCATTGCCCCCTGTTGGCCAATTCCCTTCTTGTCTTAACTCTCCTCCCTGATCTCACAATATATAATGAATATATCTGGAAAAACCAACCACCAAATCAGAATAACTTCTAAATAATGATTCCATCAGTATATTTTATCCCCTGCCTTTACTAACATATCCGTTCAACAGATATTTGTTGGCATTATTGTGGATCTAGCACTTTATGAGATGTTTTTCTTGCACATACTGCCAGGCTCACAATGGGCAGGTAATAAAAAAATGCAAAAGTAAGGAGAAAGGTAAATAAGACATGGGATAAAGATATGTAATAGAGTGACTATAATTTAGAAAACTGACAAAGTCTAGTGGTAAGGTTGCATATATACATAGTTAACTAAAGGAATGAGCACCTAAAGTATTGTGGGAATAAGTCAGGTTTAGAGAAAAGCACACAAGATAAATATCTAAAGGTGGTTTGAGTCATGGCTCTGCCACTTACTGCTGTGTGACCTCAGGCAAGTAACTTAAAATTCTGAGTTTCAGTTCTTGATGGATTGTGCTGGAGAGAATAAAACCTACTCCGCAAGCTTTTTCTAGAAATCAAATAAGGGCTTCTATTTTTTATAATGATGGGCCCAGAATTTGGAACAATTCTCCCACTAAATAAACCTAGAAACTATTTTCTAAGCCAAGATCTAGGAGAAGACAGTTGAGATCCAGAGGAGCAAGTCTGACATTCGGGGATGTTTTTTCACTGTAGGGATGTTTGCCAATCTGGAAAAGATCAGTGAGTATCTGAGCACCTGAGAGGTTTTCGACATATTCCAGGTGTTATAAGAGTAAAAGTTTAAATACAGAGGTAGCCAAAGTGTGGGTTGTGGGTAAAATTCCATGGACTTTGTTTTAGGACCATAGGGGAAAAAAAAAAAGAAGCCAGAAATAGAGATGTCCTAGTAGAGACTGGAACCTAAATTCAAAAACTCCCAGCCCTAAAAATGGAGAAAGCAATCCCTAATTGTTTGTGGCCCTCTCAGAAATAAATCTGTATGTACTAGTTTTTACCCTAAATTATATCCAGAGAAGAATATTTCAAATAAAAAGTTCTGTCAAAATAAGAAAAAAATTACTAAGTATATACAAAAGTGAGCAAAGTGAACCATGAACTAAAAATAGCATAAACACACCAATGTAGGTGCAGATACTGAGGTTATTAGAGACACAATAATTCATAAAATAACATCCCTGCTCTATTTGAGGAGAAAAAAGACATTCTGAGAATTTTAGGAAGACTCAACATGATAAAGAAGAGCATGAAGATTGCTAAAAGCAACAGTTAGATATGCTTGCACCAAAAAATGAAATAACTTAGGATATCAGTATTCCAATAGTATATAAAAAAAAAAAAGACTATAACATATAGTTATATAACAGGTCAGACACTTTGAAAAGAGAATTGTACATCTAAAAACTAAGTTGAAATAACCACAGTGAAACAAAAGTAAAAAACAGAAGAGTTATGAAAATATGTATGGTTATGAAAAGAGTTATGAAAATATAAACAGAGATTTCCCTAGGATATGTAGAGCCCCACCGTGTGTGTGTGTGTGTGTGTGTGTGTGTGTGTGTGTGTAGCCTATTATGTAAGCAACTTGATTAAAATTTTTTATAAAAATATTGATGAGCTCATAGTGAATTAATGACCTATTTAGAATAATGGGTACTTGTTCTTATCCTGTCAGTGTACAAGTTGTTCTACAGCACCCAGACTCATCTCTTCATGTTCAGGATTGGGAACCATCCCTTAATATTTGTTTTTATCAAAAGTGTGGGTCCTGACTAACTTTGTATTTCCTACTGTGAGAAAAAGTAACACTAGCTTCTGATATGGCTCTTTGGATATCAGTTGTGTTGACACAGTACAGATTTCCTTGCCTCTACAGCTCTCTAGTACTGTTTTTTGAATGCTGGTTACGCCGTTACTCATGCTAGTACTCATAATCTCTTTCCTAAGTACTTTTTCAGTGACTTAGAGTTTATAATTGTGCTTCACTGATGACAACCATTAATGCAATTCTTACCCAGATGATGAAAGAAAATGTTAATCTTTTATGTTTATGTTCAATTCACCATTCAGAATCATAGCATAAACCTAGATCAACATATCTAGCCATGTCTTTTCTTGAACACTTTGAGACATAATCAAGAAATTCCTAAACGCAGTCTCCTCCAATGTTGATTGCACCGCTGACTTCTATACCCTACCCGAGGGGGAAGATAGACAAGGGGCTGGTATGCAAAGCAAGAAGATCTACCTCATTCATGTAGGAACATCCATTCCTCATCTAACATGGCTTAAATGAAGACCAAAGAAAGCACAGTGTTACTACAACATCTGAGGCAAGAGAGAACAGCAACTATAAAGTTCCATTGATACTGTAAAGCAGTGGTCTTCAAAGCCCTCAAAGAAGATAGAAACAGCCATGTCGAGAGGAGTGCCTGGCACATGCCCCAGAGTCTGAGGAGGATGTAAGTGACTTCTGTGAGCGCAGTGATATGGAACTCACAGGGTAAAATCCCTCTGCCCTCAGGTGCTGTAGATCAAAAATAGCACCCCAATTAGAACAGGCTAGGTGCGAACTGATGTCTATATCCATTTACATAGGCATTGGACCACTGGTAGTTCAGGACTCTCAACTTGTACCATGTCCAACTTGTCCAACATGAATAAGAGTCACTAAAAATATTTCAGTACAGTCTGGCAGCCCAATATAGCATGATCCCATAAAAGAAGTACCGCACTGGCCAGCAGGAGCAATCCATTCACTGAGCTGTCCTTTTGAAATTGACATCCAAGCATCGAGCCCCAGAGCAACTTCATAAGCAGAAGTTCAGTAGCTTCTTGGAGGATTTGATTGACCCACATGTGGTATGAAGGGCCAGAGAGTGCCTCAAAGAAGTGAAACAGAGATTGAGGCCCATGCAAGCCAAGCTTAGGGCTCAATTGGCATTACCACATAGAAGGATTTAGAAAAATTTAAGGAAGACATTCCAATGCACAGAGCTTGGGACCTAGAGCATAAACCCTGCTTGCTCAGGTCTAAGAGCAATAATAAACATAATGTGACCCCAGAAAGAGAAATAATAGAGTAGAGACAATACTCAAAGTGGTCTGGTAAAAGAAAACATAAACCATAAATACATACCACTTTCTACCCATGAAAATTGGCAAAAATTAAGACATTTAATAATCTCATATCTTAGAGAGGTTGTGGTCAATGTGCATTCATACATAGCAGATCAAGTTTAAAATTGGTACAGGCATTTGTGAAAACAATGTGACATTATCTTTTATTTATTTCTTTTATTAACATATAGTATTTACTCCAGGGCTACAGTTCTGTGAATATCAGTCTTACACAATTCACAGCACTCACCATAGCACATACCCTCCCCAATGTCCATAACCCAGCCACCCTATCCCTACCCCCCACTCCCAGCCACCTTCAGTTTGTTTCCTGAGATTAAGAGTCTCTTATGGTTTGTTTCCCTCTCCAGTCCCATCTTTTTTTCATTTTTTTCCCTCTCTACTCCCTATGATCCTCCACCCTGCCTCTCAAATTTCTCATATCGGAGAGATCATATGATAATTATTTTTTTTTCATTGACTTATTTTGCTTAGCATAATACCCTCTAGTTCCATCCACATCATTGCAAATGGCGAGATTTCAGGGGTTTTGATGGCTTCATAGTATTCCATTGTGTATGTATATACATACCACATCTTCTTTATCCATTCATTGATTGATGGACATCTGGGTTCTTTCCATAGTTTGGCTATTGTGGACGTTGCTGATATAAACATTCGGGTCCACACGCCCCTTCAGATCACTACATTTGTATCTTTAGGGTAAATACCCAGTAGTGTGATTGCTGAGCCATAGGGTAGCTCTATTTTCAACTTTCTGAGGAACCTCTGTACTGTTTTCTAGAGTGATTGGACCAGCTTTGATAGGAAGGTTCCTGTATACCAACATATAGTAGGGTTTCCCCTTTCTCTGTGTCCTCGTCAACATCTGTCATTTCCTGATTTGTTAATTTTAGCCATTCTGACTGGTGTGATGTGGTATCTCACTGCACTTTTGGTTTGTATTTCCCTGATGCCGAGTGATGTTGAGTACTTTTTCATGTGTCTGTTGGCCATTTGGATGTCTTTGCAGAAATGTCTGTTCATGTCTTCTGTCCATTTCTTGATTGGATTATTTGTTATTTAGCTGTTGAGTTTGATGAGGTCTTTATAGATTTTGGATACTAGCCCTTTATCTGATATGTCATTGCAAATATCTTCTCCCATTCTGTCAGTTGTCTTTTGTTTTTGTTGACTGTTTGCTTTGCTGTGCAAAAGCTTTTGATCTTGATGAAGTCCCAATAGTTCATTTTTGCCCTTGCTTCCCTTGCCTTTGGGGATGTTTCTAGGAAGAAGTTGCTGCAGCTGAGGTCAGAGAGGTTGCTGCCTATGTTCTCCTCAAGGATTTTGATGGATTCCTGTCTCTCATTGAGGTCTTTCATCCATTTTGAGTCTATTTTTGTGTGTGGTGTAAGGAAATGGTCCAGTTTCATTCTTCTGGATGTGGTTGTCCAGTTTTCCCAAGAGCATTTGTTGAAGAGACTGTCTTCAACAGTGGACATTGTCCAGTGGACATTCTTTCCTGCTTTGTCGAAGATTAGTTGACCATAGAGTTGAGGGTCTGTTTCTGGGCTCTCTATTCTGTTGCATTGATCGATGTGTCTGTTTTTGTGCCGGTACCATACGGTCTTGATGATTACAGCTTTGTCATAGAGCTTGAAGTCTGGAATTGTGATGTTGCCAACTTTGGTTTGGTGACATTATCCTTTAAATATAGACACTTATTACCATGTAACTCAATAATTCTCTTCTTGCGTGTGTGTATATATATGCTGGAGATACTCTTACATGTGCATGTCAAAAGATACGTGCAAGAATGAATGCTATCCTAGTATAAATAATAACTTCAGAAAACTAGAAATGACCTCCAAGTCCAAACAAGAGTAGTACAGTGAAATAGTGACCCAAAAGTGGTCTGTGAAATGGAGTGTAAGATGCAAGTATCAAAACAACACATAAAATTTAATTCCATTTGTTTGAAGTTTCAAGAATGTCAAGACTAAATATTTTATTATTTAAAGATAGATTCATGGTTACTAAATTGGAAATAAGAACAAAAAGATGATTTTTGCAAAAGATAGGATAATGTTTACCTCTGAGAGGAAGTGGGTTATGGATAAGAGAAGCACATAGGAAAAAGAAAGATATTGATAAAATTCTAATTCTTAATTGTGTGGTAAGTTCATGGTGCTCGCTTTATTACTATGCTTTTATAACTTCCATTCATTCCTTTGTGTGTACCAAAGATTATATTAAAATCAATGTTTATTAACTAACAAGAATATGTACTAAGTCATTTATAGTAAAAATGAATAAGAAGTAAAAAAAAAAAAAAAGAATGAATAAGAAGTCTAAGATACGTCTTGAAATGTCTTGGACTCTTGGTGAGGATTTTGTAGAATAGAAGAGTGCATTGAACCAGTATAAAGTTGGTTGGGATACTGAGCTTTAAGGAAGCTTGAACATTCCAGAAAATAACTATCAACTTACGTAAAATGTGAAAAATTTCATGAGGTGTATTTACACACAAAACCATTTAAATATAAACTATGAGAGATTGTAATCATTTGGAAGAATCTAGCAAGGTTTATGGAGAACATGACACTGGATATTGACTTAAAGGCATGTTCAATTTGACCACCAGAGAGGGGTTCACAGTATCTTCCAGCAGAAAATAAGAAATTGAGTGATGCCTGAATGACTCAGTCAATTAGGCATCTGACTCTTGGTTTTGGCTCAGGTCGTGATCTCATGCTGTAAGATCAAGCCTTGCATGGGCTCCACACTCAGCAAGGAATCTGCTTATGGGTTCTCTCTCTCCCGCCGCCCCCCCCCCAACAAATAAATAAATCTTAAAAAAAAAAAAAGAAAAAGAAAGAAATTAAAAGTACAGGTGAAAAGTCCATTGATGCCATATTTATATAGACTGAGGAAGGACACGAAGCAGCGATAGATAAAATAACACTGGAGTGCATTGAAAATGTTTGGCAGTAGCTTGGAAATCCCTGAGAGAGGCTAAATGGGAACTGCAGATTAATCTGGCAGAGACGTGTGGGGTGAATTTGGCCCGTAAGCGACCAGATATTAGAAGAACTAGGAGAAAGCTAATGCATTTTTCCAGCTAAGAGTAAGACCCCCAACTGGAAGGGTGGTAGTGAATACTAAATTCCCTTAGAAAATACAGTTGGAAAACATTTTCCCAAATGCATTTGCAGCTTTCGTATTAATGAGTAGAATCATGAAAGCTTTGATTTTCTCAAGGAATGGCTAAAAACATTAGCCCTTCTATATAGTAATTCCCCAAGCAGATTTTAATGATAACCAAGAAACCAGTCTAAATGTGTGTAAGCCCCCACTTAACGTTCCAACGTCACCTGAACAGTTCTGCCCTAGTTTTCCTCACTATGAGGGACTCCTTAGTTTACTGGTGCCCATTATAGTTTTAAAAATGATTCCAGCCTACCATATTAGTTTAATTTCAGAAGCCTAATGAAAAAGAAATCTTGGAGTTTGCCTAGAGGCCATAAAAGATGAGGTGTCTAAATGAGAAGGGATATTTGCCTCAGACTCTCTAGAATTATAGCAGAGAAGACAGCAGTGACTTCCCTTTTCATTGGGAATTTTTCAGGTGAAAAGATGCTGTCTTTTCTGATGGTGTCACTGCCAAAGTTATTGAGAATTTCGGTGTTAGAGATCATTTTACTGAACTGACACTATTGGAAATAATGAAATGGGGAACCATAAAGGGTCTGGGTTTAAAAAATAGACTATTTTAAGATATTTTTCAAAATGGAGTAAATGAATGTGTGTGTGTGTATATAGACATATATTCAGATTAGATATGTATTTTCTCTATATGTACATTTAAGAAGTTAGTGATTTTTTAATTAATTTTGTATCAAATTTATTGTTTTCACTTGTAAAATTGACCCTGGAAAGCTGAATTCAGCATTTAAAATCCTATTACATGTTGAAAAGATATTTGACTTTATTATTCATCACAGAAAACCTAATTAAAACTATGCTACCACTCACTACAGCAGTGGCCACATTTACAAATTGGAAAATACAAATGTTAACAAACATGTGGAACAGCTAGGTCTCAAATTGCACGTGAGCTTGTATTTTAAATTGGTGCATTTGTTTTGCCAAAATGCTTGGTAGTGTCCATCACGGCTAATCATATGCCTATTCTATGACTCTGTACTTCCAGTCCTAGCCATACATGCAACAGAAATTAGTGCAAATCTTCATCAAAACACATGTAGAATATTCAAGAAAGCACTGATTTTAATAGATTCTACCTAAAGTTACCAAATGCCCAAATTAGTATGCCCAACATTAGTATGGATAAAAAAAATACTGTTTATTAACTCAATGAACTATTATTTGGCATTGAGACCAAATGGCCTGGAATTACATACAACAATAAAAATGAATCTAACATACTATTAAAGTTTGACATTAAAGGACATATAGTGTTTGTGTCCACATACATAAAGTATACCAAAACAGGTAAAGCCTATATAAACTGTTAATAATCAGGGATAGTGGTTATCCTCAGTGGGTACCAACTGTAAGTATCATGAAAGGGTCTTCCGGGATGCTGTAAAAATCTTTCCTTTATCTGGGGGCTATTGTAAGAATCTGTGTTCCTAATTATGGGTGTGTATATATATACAAATATACCTATGTACCTAATTGTGTGTGTGTGTGTGTGTGTGTATGTTAATATATAATCTTACATACATAATTCTGATTTTAATTATATAGTCTTAATTATAGTCCTCTGTGTATATGTAAATGCATCAATGAAGTTTTACAAAGTATTAAATCATTTAAGTTTTAATTTCACTGGGAAGACAATAAAGGCAATAGCTTCAGCTGAAAAATATGTAGGTAATCATTTCATGTAAGTCAAATTCAGTAGCATGGGGTGATCATATTGTCAGAGTTCTCCAAAGAAACAATATATATATGAAATTTATTGTAAGGATTGTCTCATGATTGTGGAGGATAGGAAGCTAGAAGCCCAGGAAGGCCAGCGGAGCAGTGGAAGTACTGAGAACCAGGAGTACTAAGGGCAGAAGCATATTCCAGCTTCAGGAGTCAGAGTGAATTCAACCTTCCTGACCTTCTAGCTCTTTGTATCCAAGTCCTCAGTGGATTGGATGATGCCCACTCACCCGGAGAAAGCCACCTGCTTTACTGAGCTCACCATTTCAAATGCTAATTTCTCTGGAAACACCCTTCCAGACAACCCTAGGGAAAATGTTTTGAAGCAGGGCATCCCATGTCTGTGTCCAGTGAAGTTGACATATGGAATGAAACATCACAGTGAGTTATGAACATTTAACCTGTACTTATCATGTATTATTCCTTTCCCCCCTTAAATATATTTGTTTCCTTTTTATGTCATATTTATGCTCACTTAAGATAGTATAAATGCAGAAAAGTATAAAGAATATATTAATTCAGTCATCTGGAGAATAATACTAAAAATGTTTAGGTCTATAGACATGCCAATCTATAAACCAATATTCATTCATTTAAAATATTTATTGAGGAGTGCCTGGGTGGCTCAGTGGGTTAAAGCCTCTGCCTTCGGCTCAGGTCATGGTCTCAGGGTCCTGGGATCGAGCCCCGCATTGGGCTCTCTGCTCCGCATGGAGCCTGCTTCCCCCCCTCTCTCTGACTGCCTCTCTGCCTACTTGTGATCTCTCTCTCTCTCTCTCTCTCTCTCTGTCAAATAAATAAATAAATTCTTCAAAATATTTATTGATACTTTAGTTTGTGTCTGCAGTTCTGGATATTCAGAAACTGAACATAAACATGTAGGAGTCATCTGTAGTTTGCTTGTCATGAAGCTGAGTTGGCCTAAAGAGAGAGCAGAAAGGGAGAAGAGACAGAGGACTCATGCCTGAGCCTAGAGGAATTCCCACACTGGGCAGCCAAGTAAAGGTAATGAGCCAAAAAAAAGAGAGAGAAAACATAACCAGAGTTGTGACAAGAAAACCAGGAATGTGTGGTGCCTCAAAATTTAAGGGAAGAAAAATGTCCGTAAGATGAAAACTTTTCAAGAAGTTTATCAAAGGATGGAGAAGATAGGATAGGGTAGTAGCAAGTGAGAAAGATAGGAACAGCGGAGATTGATTGACTGGTTCATTCATTTATTGAGAGAAGTAAGCATATTGGGAAATTGGTGTTATTATCCTATTCAGAGGACAGTGTTAAGGAGGTGGATCTGTGAGAGAACACATTATCTATTATGGGTATATGTATGTTATATGTATAAGAACACATTATCTATTATGGGTATATGTATGTTATATGTATAAGAACACATTATATATTATGAGTATATGTATGTTATATGTATAAGAACACATTATATATTAAAGCTACTTCTTCATTTTATTCAACTTACAGTTTTTTAACTTTCCTCTTTTATTGTTTATATTGTACACATCCTAAAATATCATTTAATCAAAACCATCTATCTTGCCCTTTTTAGTCTCTGACTTTGGTGCCAAGATAAGAAAAACTTTCCACACATCAGAATTACATAAATATTCACATGTATCTAATCCTGGTAATTTTAAAACTTTATTTTTATCTTTTGGATTATTTTTCAAAAGTGTGTAAAGGAAATCTTACCTATATTTTTTTTTTCTCCTGACTGCTTAAATAGCTCTCAAATACGATGCATTTTCAAACTTCTATTTGAAAAGGCTAAAGGTAATGTCGAATGCTGAACTGAATTTGTCACTTTGGATTTTTCTGTGTCCAACTATGTCCCTATGCTTTTGGAAACTTGACTTTGGAAGTCAGGAAAAGTTGACTTAATTCACAACCTGTGCATGCCTTCACCTTTTTTTTTTTTTTTTCTTGTAGCCCAATTGAAGTACTAAAATTACTTCACTTTAAAAAAAGCCACCTAGAAAGTTGACCTAGATTGTAGTTACCCACCTGTTTAAAGAATTATGCTGCATGGAATGTTCTCTTTCTGTTCTGGTTATCTATTAGCAATTCAGAATGCATACAATGGTATACAAAACTCTTTGTATTTTGAGTCTTGTTGCTTTTAGAGATTACTTTCCTTCTTTAGAATTCTTTTTTAATAGCTAAATAATAAAAAAAGATGACACTTTTTAAAGAATATTTCCTGTGTCATGGAACAAATAAAGACATTTTAATTTCAAAGGTATGATGCAAATAAAATGTTTTTAGCAGTCCCTCAGAAAGATGTAGTGCATTCACAATTTCCTTTATTCCCATTTTAAAAAGTTTATTTATTCATTTATATTGTTGAGATATAATTGACATATAACATTAGTTTCAGGTGTACAACATAATGATTTTATATTTGTATATATTGCAAAATGAACACCACAGTAAATCTGGTTAACATCCATTGCTATACATAGTTGCAAGGTTCTCTTTCTTCTTAAGATGAGAACTTTTAAGATTATTATCTTAAAAACTATCAAATATGCAATACATTTTGAACTATATTGTCACTGTGTTGTACATTGTATTTCGACGCCTTATTTATTTTGTAACTGATAGTTTGACCTTTTGACCCTCTTCACCCCTATTGTCTATCCCCCCCCTGCTTCTGGCAACCCACCAATCTGTATATGGAGTTTTGTTCCTGTTTTAAGATTCCTCATATAAATGAGATCATAAGGTATTTGTCTTTGTCCATCTAACTTATTTCACCTAGCAAAATGCCCTCAGGCTTCAGCCATATTGTCACAAATGGCTTGATTTTATTATTTTAATAACTGAATAGTATCCATTGTATGTAGGTATTTGTGTGTATATCTGTATCTAATCTCACAGTTTCTTCATCCAGTCATCCATCCATGGACCTTAGGTTGTTTCTGTATCTTAGCTGTTGTAAATAATGCTGGGGTGAACATGAAGGTGCATGGAGGTAGTCTTATCTATTATTTATCTGAAGAAAATAATCATAAGTGGAATTCGTGGGTCATATGGTAGTTCTGTTTTTAAGTTTCTGAGGAACCTCCATACTGTTTTCCATGGTAGCTGCACTAATTTATATTCCCTCCAGCAGTGCACAAGATTCCCATTTCTCCACACCCTCACCCTCCTCATCCTTGTGACCTCTTGTCTCTGTGACAGCAGCCATTCCAACAGGGGTGAAGTGATGTTGATTTTCCTGATGGTTAGTGACATTGAACGTCTTTAGACTATCCACCTGTTGGCCATCTTTGTGTCTTCTTCAGAAAAATGTCTACTCAGATCCAAAGATAGGCTATTTAAAGTCACACAACAGTAATCAATAGACTCTTACATAAGATCCAAGAACAATGAATGTACATAGATCAGAATGTAAATGTCCACTTCTTTTGCCCTTCCTTTTCTTGGTTGTATATGTAACTGGAAAGTTCTTCATTACTAACATGTAGAGATAAGCACATATATTTTTTCCTTTCTTTTTTTAGATAAAGGATCAATGTGAATACATTTTTTTACACTCAGTAATATGTCTTGAGGATTTAGTATGTGCATTAGACTAAGTGTATCTCATTTTTAATGGCCACCTAATATTCTACAGTATTATGATTTAGCTAAATCTCTAAGACAATGTGGATGAGTTTTCGGTATTTTTTTTTCTTTCTCTATTATAGCGTTGGAGCAGATAGGCAAAGATGCTCCACTCAATTCCTGACTCGTCTCCCTGAGTCGTGTCTTGCCTCTCAGGCTTCCTTAACACAGTAGTTAGCATGACCCTGTAGAGAGCCCTGCCAAGCCTGGACTCCCCGTGTCACTCAGAGTAAAGCCAAATCCAGACAACAGTCAACCCTTGCATTTTCTGGACTTTGATTGCCTCTCTGACTCATCTCCTTTGCTTCTCCTCACTCAGCTGCATTCTTGATGCTCATTGGACATTGTGAGCATGTTCCAGTCTTAGCATCTTTATCCATATCACATGCTCTATCTGAAATGTTCAGTCATTCTACATCTACATGACTTGTTCCTTTTTTTTATGTCTGTTTTTCTCAAATATCATCACAGTGAGGTCATACTAAACCATCTTGTCTAAAGTTGTAACACATGTCCACAAACATCTCAAACCTCAATCCCTATATCATTATTCTCCTTAGCATTTACTCCATTATATATTATATGCAATATAATTTATTGACACATTATATGTGTCATTAATTTATAAGACACATTATATGTGTCTTACTTATTATTTTTATTTATTGCCTGTTCCACCCAGCCAGGGCAAAGATTTGTGTTTTGTATTTTATGCTGTATTTCTTCTGTATTTTCTTCCGTATCTGTATCTTTTAGAAGGATACCTAACACTTAGTTTTTATCCAGTAAATCTTTCATGCATGAATTTTGTTTATATGTGTGCATTTGTCTATATAATAGAACCCTAGGAATAAAATAATTTATTGTTTTAATTTTTGTTAATTAACAAATTAATTTGTTAATTGTTTTAATTTCTAATGGTCCTCCAGTGCTACATCAGTTACTTTTATTTTTTTAATCTCTCTTTTTTTTTAAAGATTTTATTTATTTATTTGAGAGAAGGAGAATGAGATCACAAGCAGGGGAGGGGCAGAGGGAGAGAAGCAGGCTCCCAGCTGAGGAGGGAGCCTGATGCAGGGCTCTATCCCAGGACCTTGGGATCATGACCCATCAGTTATCTTCATACCAATAGTTATACAACTACCCATTTTCTTGTCCTTATCAACAATGGATATTATCAATCACTTGAATGTTTGTCTATTTGATAAACATAAATTATATTCATTGCTGTAATAAATTTTTATTGCAACCAAAGTTATTTTCTCTTATTTTTAATTCACTTCTCTATATTATATAAATTGCTTATTTCTTTACCTATTTTTTCTTTTATTTATTTATTTATTTTTTAAATTTATTAACATATAATGTATTATTTGCCCCAGGGTACATGTCTGTGAATCGTCAGGCTTATACATTTCACAGCACTTACCATAGCACGTACCCTCCCAATGTCCACAACCCAGCCACCCTATCCCTACCCCCCCACCTCCCAGCCACCTTTAGTTCATTTTGTGAGTCTAGGAGTCTCTTATGGTTTGTCTCCCTCCCCATCCCTTCCCGTTTCATCTCTCTCCCCCACTACCTATTTTTTTTTTTTCTTTAGCAATAGTTGTATTTCATTTGATTAATTAGAACTGTTTACATCTTTGGTAAATTCCTTCAGTTGATATCTCCTTTTAAAATACTTTCACAATAATGTATGATTTTAACTTTATTATGAACTCTTTCTTTGTAAAGAAATTTCTTATTTTTATTTTTTAGATTTTCTTTTTCCTTCATGGATTCCACTTTGTATCTTCCTTAGGAAAGCATCCCTAGCCCAAGCAATATATTTTATTTTAATGCTTTTATACGTTTATGTTTTACATTTAGTTCTTACATATGCCTGGATTTTGTTGTTTGGGGGAGAGTATAAACAGTGTGACATGGTTTCTTGGCGAAAATTTTAAATGACTGAAAGATTATCTCAAAAGGTTATTTTCTGTTTTCCCTCAATATGCTTAAGGGACATTAGCTCCAGGTGTTTTTAGAAAGAAATAAGTTTATTTCTGCTTAACATGTTTGAGTGTGCGAGGCACTGATATTATATGTACTGTGGTAGAACAAAGACATTGCATTTTATATAAATTTGAAAGAATTTTATTAAAATATATTCTCTCTTGCTAGATCTCATGCTTTTGACAGCCGTACAGACCTTCACAGAGCCAGGCTGGCGATTAGTACTTTGATTTTCACAATGCCTTTCTTTATTTAATAGGCCTGAAATATTGATTAACATTTACAGATTCAATTCCAAGCACTTGCCAGAGGTTAGGGAGAGCCCAGAGTGAGCTGCTCATGCCAGTCAAATTCTAAGGTGTAATGAAATTCCCCACCGTGCCTGTCAACTTATCCTGCGCACAGGTCATTTCCCACATGGTCTCTTGTGTTGAAAGAAGCCATTTCCACTTCAAATATTTCATAGACAATGGGGGAAAATGATATGGCACTAATATTGTGTTCTTTACCCTGCTGTGGAGAATTGAATAGACACCATTATATAGTAATGCTCTTTTGAAAGGAAGGCCTTCTCAGCCCAGAAGGGTTCATGAGGAACTCCAAGGACAGATGTGGCATTTCAGGTGGACCGCGGCATTTTGCCAGTGTTTGTTTTCCTCCTCATTCCCCGTCTCAGGCACTGGGGATTCATAATTGACTAAACACAAAAGTCATGAACATTTACTTCAGCTTGTTGATCCTACATACTTACTGACCCAGTCATGTGGGGGACTGAGCTCCCACTTCTTACTTTCTAATCGATTGTATTTCAATTCCCACTTGCCACGTTTAACAATTCCAGCTAAGAAACCTTGGAAACAAATCCAGGACTTTATTCGGCCATTCTTAAGTTCACTCTCATTTCCCTGACTTGGAACAACTTGTTGATTCTCAAGAAATTGTATAATTGAGGATTTTACTCTTCAGACATTTTCTTATTCTTCTTTCCCTAAATGATATTAAAATATACATGTGATTAAATTGTATGTTCAGGTAGAAATCCTGGAACTCACACAGAGAGTAAGTGATTTAAGACATGGAACACAATTTGGGATATCTATAAATTAAAGAAGCAGAATTTCTACATAAGGAGTAGCTAATTAATATCATACTGTTTACAACTGTATAAGATTATTTACTGAAAGTGGAAGAGATGTTAATAAATAATTCATCAAAAGGTACCTGGGTGGCTCAGGGGGTTAAGTGTCTGCCTTCAGCTCAGGTCATGATCTTGGGGTACTGGGATCAAGCCCCATGTCAAGCTCCCTGCTCAGTGGGGAGCCTACTTCTCCCTCTCCTTCTGCTTGTGCTCTCTCTCTCTTTCAAATAAATAAGTAAAATCTTTTTTAAAATATCATCAAAATAAATGGGATTTGCTTTATCAGAAATGGTCTAGGAGGACCTTTTTAGTTCACTGTAAAGAATCTAAGTGACTTAATTATTTTTAAAGTGTGTGTGCATACATTTGAGTGCCTCGTCTATTTTCTTTTGCTTTTTTTTTTTTAAAGATTTTATTTATTTATTTAACAGAGAGAGAGAGATAACAAGTAGGCAGAGAGGCAAGCAGAGAAAGAGGAGGGGAAGCAGGCTCCCCGTTGATCAGAGAGCCCGATGTGGGGCTCGATCCCAGGACCCTGAGATCATGACCTGAGCCAAAGGCAGAGGCTCTAACCCACTGAGCCACCCAGGTGCCCTCTTTTCTTAAAGTAATTATTTGAAAAGATTTGGAGCAGCTCTAAAATTGTTCTGTGCATCTTTTCTTTTGTTCACAATTTCTTACTTATTTCCAGACACTCTGCCAATGAATTTAAGTATTTGGGTTTATTGTATTTTCTTGACCTTCTTAGACTTGGAGACTGGACTGGATTCTTAAAGTTCAAGGTAACTTGTGTGCTTTCTGCTGCCATTGCTGAACCAAGGTGTTTGGATCCATCAACCAAAGGTGTTCAAGTCTCACTAGGTCTAGAGTTAAAAATTCAGTTTCAGTAATCCAGGAAAGTCAGAAAATCTAAGAAAGAACTCCTGAAGATGCAGCCTTGCAGGGGCAAACCTCAATGAAACAACAAAAAATATCTGCCCAAGAGACATGACCTAAATATCACTAGTGCTTTAGTCCTTATTCATAACCGGCAGAGCACAGTTCCTGCGTTGGATTGGAACAAGAATGTAGAAAAGATGAAATTGTGAATTATCTAAGAAGGAAGACATAGTTCCAAGGTGGATCAGAGGTAAGAGGAGAGATTTGGAAGCCATGAGGCAGGTGGATGTTAGATGCCAGCCTCTCGAATGTATATTACTTTTGCAGAGGAAAAGACTCCTCTTGCCCTGATGCTTAACCACCTGTCTTGGCCCCCCTGTCTTATTGCACTCCCTCCGCTACATAATGTTTAGCATGAAGGGTCTCCAGCTTCAGGCTGGGTAGCACTTTATAGGCAATTTTATATATATATATATATACATATATATATATATATATATATATAAATCTATGCTCCAGGTTGATCGATTAAACAAAGAAGGCTGGAAATATTTAATTTTCCTTTACAGGGAAGCAAAAAACATCCTCTGATATCAAATCTCCCTAAGTGCTGATCTCTGAAAACTATAGACTTTTTGTACCTACACATTCCTACCATCAAAAAAAAAATTTTAACACAAAAGAGCAAAAAATTAAGCAGAATTATCAGCCATTCTCAAGTTATTCCTCTCTTCCGGTATTTTGCCTTTGGACTTGCTTATAAAACAGTCAAGGAAATTTTAAATAGGTTGATATTATCAGAACCCAGGTCAGCCCTGGCTACAGTTATGCTAGGAGCACAAATTCTTTTTTTTTTTTTAAGATTTATTTATTTATTTGACAGAGAGATCACAAGTAGGCAGAGAGGCAGGCGGGGGCGGGGGGGGGGCAGCAGGCTCCCCGCTGAGCGGAAAGCCCAATGCGGGGCTCAATCCCAGGACCCTGAGATCATGACCTGAGCCGAAGGCAGAGGCTTTAACCCACTGAGCCACCCAGGCACCCCTAGGAGCACAAATTCTATTTTGCTGTAGACACGGTTTTTAAGTAGGCTACAATTGGATGATTAGGCATAGGTATACAAGTCAAATATAACGAATGCAATTTAGTAGTGGCAAATCTATTTAGCCAAGTATAGAATAAGGTTGATGGGGTAGGGTTTTTTTGTTATTTTTTAAAATATTTTTTTCTTTGAGCTTTGTTTTGTCACTAACTACTTTCAGAAGTAAGTGAGCTCCCTTACCTCACGGGGTGGTGGTGGCAGCACTAATGATGGTGTCAGGGGAAAGTAGATTGCAAGATTAGAATCCTCTCTATACACTTAGTCACCACTTATTCGTGTGGCCCAGGGCAATTATCTTTCCTCTTTCATATCTAAATCTCTTCATGCCCATAATCATCAAAAGACAGAAATAGACAAAGGTCATGTTCTGGGAACCAAGGAAGCACAGGGAAAATAAAAATACCACTAGAGATGCTGTTAGGAAAAAATGCCTCTCTTTAAACTTTATCAGCACTGCGGCACAGAAAAGTTTACCATTGTAAAATCATCCCTCCAGCACTGAGTTAGATAGAAGTAAGCAGTAAGGAGCATTCTAGGTTGAAAGGAGTTGGTCATTGTGGTTTTTTTATTGTGATCCAAGAGGCAATTTTAATACACATGGAAATAATAAACAACTGTTTTAAAGAAACCTATTAAATTTCTCCTTTTGATCAGATTTTTACCTATTAATATAAGCCAGACTTGCATTTTTATAAGGATCTTTGGTAAAGTAAGTGTGGGCAACTTTGAATGCAAACAGAAACATATTTCTGTAGGACTCCTTAGAGCTTTTAATATACCCTCTCTCCAAAAGGGGATAGAACAAAAAATTTCCAAAATTGATTGGCTCATATAACATTTTTTCCAACAAAACATCATTTAATGTTTCAAGGTACATTTTTGTTCTACAGAAAAAAAGTTTAGAAAATTAGAAAATTTAAAGTTTAAAAGGATTCATTCAAAACAGCTATTCAGTGGGATGCCTGGGTGGCTCAGTGGGTTAAAGCCTCTGCCTTCAGCTCAGGTCATGATCTCAGGGTCCTGGGATCGAGCCCCACATCGGGCTCTCTGCTCCGCGGGGAGCCTGCTTCCCCTCTCTCTCTGCCTGACTCTCTGCCTACTTGTGATCTATCTCTCTCTGTCAAAAAAAAAAAAAAAAAATCCGAAACAGCTATTCAGTTTCACCTATAGTTTCTGAGAAATCAGAAGTCAAAAGACACAAAACCTTGGGTGAAAATTGGAAGAAGTTTATTTTATTTTATTTATTTTATTTTATTTTTCTTCATCCTTGCGTTCATCTTTATCTTCTTGGGGTGGGGAGTAGATTCTTAATTTTTTTTGTTGTTTCTGTTTAGCTAAAATGGATTTATTAAATCATGCTTTATTTAGTTAAGAAAAAATCATTCCAAATTTACATTGTTGGAGGAGTTTTGAGGTTAATACTGATCCTTCACTATTACAGAGACCTGAGGGATTATTAATGGAAATATAATGTGTAGTACTTATCAACGATAATTCTAAATTAAAATCCAAAGACAAAAGTAAACATGTATCTTTCTCTCTCTTTCTCTCGCTCTCTCTCTCTTCTATTTATTTATTTACTTACTTATTTTTTATTGTGTTATGTTAGTCTTGATGTAAGTGTTCCAAGATTCATTGTTTATATACAACTCCCAGTGGTCCATGCAACACATGCCCTCCTTAACACACCACCAGGCTCACCTATCCCCCACCTCTTTCCCATCTAAAACCCTCAGTTTGTTTCTCAGAGTCCAGACTCTTCATGGTTCGTCTCCCCCTCCAATTTTCCCCAATTCACTTTTCCTTTCCTTCTCCCAATGTCCTCCATGTTATTCCTTATGCTCCACAAGTAAGTGAAACCATATGATAATTGGCTTTCTCTGCTTGACTTATTTCATTCAGCATAATCTCCTCCAGTCCCATCCATGTTGATACAAAAGTTGGGCATTCATCCTTTCTGATGGCTGAGTAATATTCCATTGTACATATGGACCACATCTTCTTTATCCATTCGTCGGTTAAGGGCATCTCGGCTGTTTCCACAGTTTGGCTATTGTGGACATTGCTGCTATGGACATTGGGGTACATGTGGCCCTTCTTTTCGCTATATCAGTATCTTTGGGGTAAATACCCAGTAGTGCAATTGCTGGGTCATAGGGTATCTCTATTTGTAATTTTTTGAAGACTCTTCACACTGTTTTCCAAAGTGCCTGTACCAACTTGCATTCCCACCAACAGTGTAAGAAGGTTCCCCTTTCTTTTACTTTTTTTTTTTTTTTTTAGTAAACCCAGAAGGTAGTAATAGGAGGAAACTGGATCAGTATGATTCCTGTGGTTCCATGCACTTCTTATATTCCATGACCCTATATATACATTTAGTATATAATAGACTTTGTGTGGAGTTAACTATATGTCAGTAAACACTTCTATTTGACTTCCCCTTTGACACATAGGTTGAGGGTTTTAAGAAAAGTCCACCATATTAAGCCTCTCTACTCTTTTATGCAGGCTAAAAGGGATAATAGCAAAATAAGAAAATCAAAGAATAGTCTATTTATATTTCCATAAATAACCATTTCACTGAATACTGGAGCAAAAATAAATTGCTTTACTTCAATAAGAATATCTCTTAACAAACAAAGGACTATTTGGTTGTCCATGGGAATCCCTTTTCTTGTTACAGAGGACCGCCATGCTCAAGGTAAAACAAAATGTTGCCTTTTAGTTAGAAGACAGCTGTTCTAGGCTCGGCTGAGCTGAGCTAGGGTAGGCTAGGCTGGGCTGGGCTGTGTAGTTTTGGGGGAAACTGCTGAAGGAATGATGATTCTCTGCATCCATGTAGGTGCATGCACATTTTGTTGTTTTCTGTTTGTCCATAGTGCCTTTGTTTTATCAGAAAATTAGTACCATGCATAACAGGATCCATAGATACAAACTATCTGTAGGCCCTTGATACAAGTCATTTGAGAAACAAGGAATGCAAATGATGTGATGGCTAAAGTGGCCCCAAACCATGTTGGCATCATCATAGGGATAGGCAGCAGCTGGGGTCTACAGATCTTCTTCTCAAAGCTGGGCAGGGGCCCAGAGCTGACTGTCAGAGGTCAAGTAGACATCTGTGCTCAAAATCCAGCATGGCCCTGAAACAATATCTTCTTTGTTAATTCGAGAATTACCAGTTGTTCATGTTTTTCCTGTGGTTTCTAATCCAAGGATCACAATAGAATTTTTCAGAGTCTAAAAGTTACTTAAGTCGGACAGGTGGCCAAAAATGAGACTCAGGAGAGATAAAAATAAAAGTGACCAAATCCAGAAATAGTTTGAACAAAGCTATGAAGGCTCCCAACTCATTGTTCTGCAAGCTGAAAGAAGTGGCTTTATTAACATCCAAGTCATTTTCACTAGACAAAGAGCTGTTTCTAGTTTTGTTTTGTTTGAAGTCAAGATCACTCTTCAAAATGACAAATGAAAAGTAGCATTGGCTGTTTATTTTTTTAATAAAATGAGCACACCTAGAGCTCTTAATTCTTGACTTAACCTGTAAGTAATAAATCTAGGATAATAAAACATAACACACCTGCTGTGTTAGTCTATCAGTGATGCGATGCACATTTAAACATCCCATTGAGATAAAACACAGTTCCTAAAGGGGAAGGGATAAGAAGACAGGGACTATGAGACAAGTGGAGAGAGGAAAGTCTCAAAGGAAATAGGTCAAAGGACAAGACTAGCAGCTGGGGTATTAGGATAAGGGTAGGGTGGTGGGAGCTGTGTCATGGTCTGTTCTGACCCACACATAATTAGTCCCTCTACTCCTTATGCTCATGTATTTCTTTAGTTATTTCAACTAGTCCTTCCATTCTTTTAAAAATACTTTCATAGTTCTGGAAATTCTTATATATAGATTGGATCTCTGAGTTTTATTTCTCGTGTCTCTCACATTTTCTCTTTATCCTTTTCCTGTGAGTTCTTGGTGAGTTTTTAAAGTTTATCCTCTACATCCGCAATCATTTCCTGTATCTTTTTGTCTGTGGTGGTGTCCTACCAACTTTTAGCTTGGCAGGCACATTTGTCTTTTCTTCCAAATCTCAAATGTTTTTCTCTTTAACATGAAAAAGTAGTTGAATTGATATATTTCCCAAGTTTGCATCAAACTCATCTCTGACTTATTCTGTGTCTTCTGCTTCATCCAGTTTGTCTCTTTCAGAGAGCTGAATTCCTCTTGTTCAGCAGGATGACCTCTTCTTTTTGACCCATTTACCTTTTTATAGATGTGGTGAATTTAATTGCCTTCTCATGTAGTGGGAAGCTTAGATGGGCCTAGATTTCTGTTCAATATAGTCAGTTACCAGGAAAAAAAAAAAAAAGAGTTCTCTCTACTCTGTGCTCTCATTTCTGACCTTTGTGCTGAGTGTCCTCTCCTGGCCCTGAGGTCCCCTGACTACAGCATCGTCACCACCCATACCAGGGGTCATGCCAGTGGCTAGGCTTTCTGACTATTGTCTTGTGGGGAAGAAAGCTTTATCCTGTGGAGTTCAGTTTTTAGGTAGATTCCCATTCCTCCATGACAGGCTTCACCTTGAGCCAGAGAGAGACAGGCCTAAGGGCATGGGCGTGAAAACTATTCCTGGAATTTAGCTTCCCTGTGTGACACCCAGCCCCTGAGTTGTTCAAATGCACCAATGAAAATGCATAGATTTAGGTAATTGCCATATAGGGAATAAGGAAGTTTGTAGAGATGTGTGTAGTGACATTTGTGCTTGCACACTTGTGCATAAAAATGCTTCGAAGGAGAGAGGTGGGGCTTCTCGCCTCAGCACTGTGCTGCATCCTGTGTGCCGGTGGGAGCCCCAGCTAGCTGGAAATAAACCCTCTTGGGGTTTATTTAAATAAAATTTAAATAAATAAATAAATAAATAAATAATAAATAAATTAAATAAAAAAATAAATAAAAATTTATTTATTTACATAAATAAACCCTTGGATGCTCTTGCATCCAGCCTGCCTTTTTGTGGGTTCTTTTGGGAGGGTCTCGATCCGGACATAACAATCCAGGTCTTCAAGCAGTGCCTTCTTGCAGAGATTTTCTCTCCTACCTTCGCTTAGTGTCCCTTATCCTTCCTAAAGAGCAATGTTTGAAGCACAGAGGAGATTTTGGTTTTTACCTCTACTTATTTCCAGTTGACATTATGCCCCTTTCATTGCATACCCATCTTTATTTCCTCTAGAAGACAATTTACATTTCTGACATATAGTCATCCTTTTTTTTTCAAAAGAAACTCTGCTGGAATATTTTATTCTTCAGATAATATCAGTCTTTCTTTTTTTTTTTTTTTCCCCAAAAATGTTTATTTTTTCAGTGTTACAAGATTTATTGTTCATGCACCACACCCAGTGCTCCATGCAATACGTGCCCTCAGACTGTGGACT
This sequence comes from Procyon lotor, assembly GCA_028646535.1. Taxonomy (NCBI): domain Eukaryota; kingdom Metazoa; phylum Chordata; class Mammalia; order Carnivora; family Procyonidae; genus Procyon; species Procyon lotor. The sequence continues at coordinate 4,678,949 of CM053611.1, forward strand.
CTGAGCAACAAACTGAGGGTTTAGGAGGGGTGGGAGTGGGGGGCTGGGCGAGTATAGTCTTCCTTCTTAATCCCCACTTTTTCTCCGGGACTATCTTCTGAACAGTATTTTAGGGGCTGAAAGGAAGGCTAGCTAATGTTACGCAGAGGCACCTCATCCTTTGAAATCAGACACCATCTCATTCCTAGTTTTCCTCTTTCATATCTAATAATTCTATTAGGGACTGAATGTTTGTGTCCGCCCGAATTTTAATGCTGAAACCCTACCCCCTATGTGATGATATTTGGAGATGGGGCCTTTGGGAAGAAACTAGTTCTAAATGAGGTCATGAGGGAGGGGTCCTCATGATGGGGTTAGTGTCCTTATAAAAGGAGATAGGAGAGATAACTTGCTGTCTTTCTCCCTATCCTGTGAGGACACAACCAGAGGGCAGCCATCTGCAGCCAGGAAGAGAGCTCTCACCAGACTTGATCATGCTGGCACTCTGATCTCAGATGACCAGCTTCTACCACTATGAGAAAATGCATTTCTGATTTCTAAGCTGCTGAATCTTTAGTATTTTGTTATGGCTTTTTCCTTCACTTTTTAAATATTTATTAGCCTCAAGTATGCTCCAAGCACTATTCTAGGCAATGAAAAAAAGGAAAGAAAACAAAATTCTTGCCCTCATGGAAAGTAAATTGTAGGGATATACAATTTAAGTGTGTGTGTGTGTGTGTGTGTGTGTGTGTGTGTGTGTGTGTGTATTAGATGTCACATGTACTACAGAAAAAATATAGCAAAGAAGGAAGATGGAAAAAGAAGGGTGTTGTACTTTTAGAGTCATCAAGACAAAGTGACATTTGTGCAGACAAATGAAAGACAGGAAGGAATAAGGAGAAAGTCAAATGAATATCTAGAACAAGAGTTTCCAAGGAGAGAGGACAGCAAGTTCAAAGGCCTAGTGATAGGAACATGTTTGGAGCTGAATGAAAGCCAGTAATATGATGAATTCAACCACTTGGGTGGTTAACACAAGTCTAATTTCCCTACAGCAGGGTAACAGTGTTGTTGAACTTCTGCTCAAAATTTTCAGTGGGTTGCAATTGTCTGAAGAACGCATTTCACATTATTTAACATAAATTCAAAGTGCTGCTCAAAGTGGACTTTCCAATGTGTCTAGTTTCACTTCTTCACCCTGCTTAGTTCTTCCCCCTGGTTACACTCACCCTTTCCCCAGACAAACCCCATGTCGTCCCCTAACTCTTGGTGGCTGTCGCAAAGCTCTCTTTACCTACCAGAGCTGGTTTCGTCCTTGACGCTTCAGCTCAAAGGCTGCCTTCTACTGACACCTACCTCCAGTGTCCCTGGGTAAGTTTAATTACTCATCCCTCTGTTCTTCCACAGCATTTTGATTATATTTATACTGGAAGACTTATCTAATTATTACCTATGCTTTAAATTAATACTTACATGGCTGCTTCTCCTGCTAAATTATAAGCTTTCTGGGCCAAGGACCATTATGCACCTAATATATTCATTTCGTTGGTTATTAAAAGAGAATGAACTCAGAACCGATTATTTTTGTAAACTTTAAAAAAGAAACTGGCCAATATGTATTCTAGATTATCTGAATATTTATGTCCATAAGCAAAGATGTCTATAACCAGATGATATTTCAAGGTTCTTTCCGTTGTAACAATGCTGCATTCCCACAAATAGTTTCAGAGATGTGAAGTCTAACTGACTATAGATTTTTGCCTTTGATGGTCAAGGTGATTCACAGTGAATTGCACACTAGGAGTACCTGAGGTCCCGCTGTAAATAAGTAGACTTTTCATAGCCCTCTGTCTCTTAGAAGCCCAAATGTAAAAATCCATAATGTAACAAACCATATGAAGTCCTCCTGCTGCTCCATTTTTAAGTATTTTAAGAGAGGTAGCTTTAGGAATTAGCATCGGAAGCACTATAACTGGGATAACCTCAAAGGAATATTATTTGCCGCTGCCAGATAACTAAGGATGCCAGTAGTTTAGAAGGACTGAAAATAATTGGCAACTCTAAAGAAGTGCTTAAGATACTGGAGGAAAGACCTGCCCCTGTTTTCTGAAGAATCCCTGCTTCCTGCCATTATCACTTCCATACCAGGTATTCACCTGGAGTGAAGATGTTTATATCCTATTTCATGCCTCTCTTAAAATGAGGACAGATCTGACTTTGGAGTATTTGGCAGTGAGAACAGCAAAAACCAAAACCAAAATTCTCGAATGCAGACTTTTTCCTTGAAAAACCCATGTCTTCCCAAGAACCGTTACCTGAAAATCCATCTCAGTGATTCTCTGGAATAGGACGTATGAGGAGCTGTCCCTGTCTTTAAGTGGATTTCCAGGCAGGTGATGGTCATTAGACTTCTGTCCATGGGAGGTGAGTTTGTGATCCATCCTCCACTACCACATGAATCTAGCTCAAATTTTGTTTGCAAACACAACTGAAGAACTAGCCCTGTCTTGGAAAAAAAAAAAATGAAATGGTTTTGAAACGATACCTATCAGCAATAGTCAACTGCAAAAGGGAAGTGAAGCCACGAAAGAGACAGCATTGTTGCATCGCTTTGATTCTTCCATAACCTCTGATCCTCCAGTCTTCATTCAACTCTTTCTCTCTCTCACACACACACAATCACACACTCAGAATGACTGAGATGTCACAAAATTATATTGGAAATCCAACACTAGAAGAAAGAAATGTGCTGTCTCAGAGTTTTATTCAAAAAAAAAAAAAATATTAGCTGTCTTTTACAGCAAAATTGAACAAACAGGTTGCTGACTATATATATAATCTTATTCTAACATACCCAAAAGATTCAAATGTTTTGGTCTCTACAAAATACCCAAGAATAGTCTAATTAATGTAAAAATGAAGAGCTTACCTTTAAAAATTAATCTTCTAAAGATGATCATCATAAACTTGAGAATTTGATCTTTAATTTGGGGCTTAACACAGAGGAGTCATACTCTTTTTTAAAAGCCTTTCATAATGTTTTATGCAGCCAGTATAAATTAATCTGAACTTTGCAGGGATAGAACTCATTGAAAATATTAAAAGGAACAAGCGAAGAGGTAGGATGATAGCATGAAGGATCTCCGAACTGGAATCAGGTGACCTGGGTTATAGCATTCCTGATGCTTATTAAGCTTTCTGGGCCTCGGTTTCCTCGAAAGGATGTAGGTGAGTTAGATACTATCTACAATCAGCTCAGGAATTTTATTTTTTTTTTATTTTGTTTAAAGATTGATTTATTTGTTTTAGAGAGAGAGAACACAGGCGGGGGCGGGGGGAGAGAGTGGGGGAGAGAGTCTTAAGCAGACCCTAAGATGAGGATGAAGCGTGACTCGGGTTCCATCTCAGGACCCTGAGATCGTGACCTGAGCTGAAACTAAGACTTGGACGCTTAACCAACTGCACCACCCAGGCACCCTTGGAGTTTTATTTTTATGTAATGGAGAGAGTAGTGGAGAGAGAAATTATGAGAAATTGAGAGAAAATTATGAGTGCTAATCATAAGGCGGTGGCTCAGGATCACCTGAGACTTGTTAGAAATGCACATTCCCTGGCCCTGCCCCAGACCTATAGATATAGACCCTGCATGAAAGGACCCAGGAATCTGATTTTTTAAAAGCCCCCTCTGGTGATTCTGGTATCTGCTCCAGGTAAGGAGCATGCTTCAGCTTTCAGAGCTCACTCTGCCGATGTCACAGAGGTGCTAGTTAAATTTGTAGTCATCCCATGGTGAGAAAGGGACATCTAGGTTAGATGTCAGTATCCCTAGGACAAGGACCTCTGGGCTAGAGCACTGGGCTGAGTAAATGTTAGAGATCATCTAGCAGTTCGCCTCATGCTTGTTTCATAATTCACAGTGTTCCCTGGTATTGGAAGAAACATTAGTTTTTTAATGTAGTATTAAATAAAAGATAAGTTTTCAAAATGCAGTCTAAGCACTGCATGCTGTCTTTGAGTTTGGTCCTCAAGCAGTTCTCACCATACCTCTACATTGAGTCATTAATCGTTTTTATTCATATAGTTTTATGAATTAACAGACCAGTCTCGTCAGGTTCTCACCTGGCTCTGGACTTAACCCAGGAAAGGAAGATTTAGCTGGAAATAGTTGGGGAGGTGATACTGCCATTGCATAGGTCAGGTCACTCTGTTATTTTAAAGATTTGCCTCTTATGATGTTGCAGGGGTGTTTCTCAATGGTTCTTGGTCTGATGGAAAGGTGTTTGTTGCCATTTCGGGGACTTCCCACTTTGGGCTGAGGCCAGAGAAGAAGGTGCACTTCCTGTGTTTTTTTGTGACTCAAGCGGAGTACACTCCTTCATCAGCACGGCTGTGGCCAGAGAGGCCCCTCTGATCTGTTAAAATCCTGTCTGCCCCTCCACCACTGGGGTCCTTTAGCAGCTCACAGAAGCTCCACAGATCAGCAGGGTCTCATTAGCTTACCCACATGTTCTGCCCCCCTGATCTGGACCCCAGCCTCCAGCTCAGTCACCGAGTCGTGGTTTTGTTCTTTGTGTCTGGTTATGTTATCACTGGCACAGATTGAGTTCTGCAGGTGGAATGCAACCCCCTACAGGAGTGTTTTTTAAACCTATGCCATTTTAATTTACTTTGGGACCAGCTGTCTGCACTCAAGTATGTCTTTCATATTTCATGTCACATCCGGTTACTCAGGGCAAAACATGTTAATGTTTAGTTGTTCTGGGATTAGGAAAATAAAACGTAATGTGGTCACCTCTTAGCTACAGCAGCCAGATTTGATGAGTGTGCAGATATGTGTGTTTTCCTTTCTCCTTGGAGAACCTGCTTATATTAAGACAATTCAAAATAAAGCCTCTTTTTTTTCTTTGAGGAAGCAAAACAGAGGAAAACTATAATATCTTTTGTGAGCTACATTTACCTCAAGGCATTTATCATAAAATGTACTTTGTTTCTGATTACATCCCTTGGACATTTGAGATGAGGAAGCAACCACATTGGGAAATTGTCAGACAGTGTCACAAGTTTTGTTGGCTTATTATGGTTTTATCTTTTTTTTTTTTCTCCTGACCAAAAAACTCTTGGTTCAATTCCACTTGAATGTCAACAATAAAAAATAAAAACAGAGCAGAGGCTTCATGAGCAAATGTTCAAACTTCGGGGGAAAATAATCAAAGGATGAGTTATCCCTACGAACTCACCTAAAGATATATAATACTGTTTGATGTGCACATACAATTTGATATGACCTTCTACAAAGCTAAAATGTTCAGAACAAGAAATTTATCATTTGGAATATTTAGGAAGAAAGTTTTATATCATTCTTTCATTTGAAACTTTTCAGAACAATGCCATTCCTGGAAAATACAAAAATAGCACGGCTCACATTTTGGTAGAAATAGATGTTTGGGAATATGTCTTCCCAAGATCTTTCATTTGTAATGGTAGAGGGAAGAAGAGAAGAGCTGTCTGGTGTCCTAAAACAGGCTCCTGAATGTAATTTAAAGAAAATAAATATGACAGTCTTAGGTCCTCAATCATCTCTAATGATCACTCTTATTTTAACAATAAGGAAACAGAGACACAGGTGGGCAACAAGTCACAGATGACCTTGTGATTTGGTTGCACCAGATGAAATTAGAATCCCAAAGGTGTCTTCTTTCTGTGCTTCGGCTGCTGGCTTGTATAAGCTTTTTTATTTTAGTTGGGTCTTGGCTATACATTTGTAAAGCACATAATAGCATGCAACCCAGCAGGGTTTGAATGTGATTAGACCCAAGTGAAGCACCATTAAAAACTGGAGACGTGTTCAGATGACATGACATTTTGAATGAGTGCCCAATGTAGACCGCAGTGTGTTTGGCTTTGTGTTTGTACTTGTTTCTTTTATTCTTAAACCAATTTCTTTTCAGAAGAAAATGTGCTTTCTTGAAACAGCTAATAGGATGCTCCATAAGTCACATGCTATTTTCAGGACCAGAGAAGAACAGCGTGTATTATAGGTGAAGTGAAAAACATCATTGCTGAGTTTCTCAGCCTCTCTAAGCTCAGGTCAAGGCATCATCTTTGATTTTACTTTTCAATTGTTATTAAGTTTTCTCTCTTTTTTCTTTGTTGACTCCCTTGCAGGTTTCCTCTACCAACCAATCCTGAGGCATTTACCCACAATCTCTCATTGAACTTTAAGGATATAATGGGCTAATCAACCCAAACCTTCTTCTGCCTGTGGGGCTAAGACTCACTTCTGTGATTTCAGTTCATCTGAAATAAGTCAGTGCGATAGCTGTTTATGCAAAAAGCCCCACACCAGCCCCAGCCACTATTTGAAGTCTATTTTGAAATTCCCTGTGTAGATTGTCTTGGTCAAATCCTGATACATATTCTCATAACATAAATAGAAATGGATGTGGGAGCATGTTTTATACATTTGATTTATATTTTATAGTGTTTAATTGGTTGTGAAGTTTTGGGGGCTGCATTATTAAGGAAACTATTGACTAAACCTCTACAGTGTTATTTCAAACAATGTTATATGGACAAAAAAAAAAAAAACAAACCTTGCTCATGACATGACCTGGCTTTAGGTGATCTGAGTATTTAGATCGGGAATCTATTCACCAAAACATTGCATTCAAAATTGTTACCCTGAAAGATAGTAAGTAAAAGGAGTGATGGAGTTGACCGTCACAATTCCTGAGAAGCTGCTGTAAATGCACTGTGGTAAACTCAACCCAAACTGAATAATATCAAAATACATACATAATTGATTGAATATGTTCATGTGTGATCAGTGCTAAAATTGTAGCATGGAAATTATAATTAGAGGAGGGCAACTAGAATATGCTGGTGACCTTTTATGTCCCATCTGCCTCTAGGTTGCTTTCTTTTGGAATTCTTATATCCAATACTCACATTTTAGAAATACTGATAGCGGAGTCAAAATTAATTAACATTTTACACCAGTCAGGCGCAAAAAACCAGGTCTCTAGATAACCAACCTAGTGCTCTATTCACTACCCCATGCCGTGTCTCATCATCTCTGTTGCAGATGAGCCTAGTGGGATCCTTATTTTGAAACTTCCTTTTATGAATTCTCTCATCCACTGCATCTCTAATTGAAGATTATTGCTTCTGGAAACCAAGATTTCCATCATGTGTTTGATTCAAATAAATCAAAATGACTTCATTTTGACCACTCACATGAAGATCAAAAGCCTCATAACTTAAGGTATAGCATCATGGGTGTACATTGTTCTAACCATGGAAATTGCAGAGCCCAAAGGAAAATCTTCATATATTATAGTGCTGGAGATCACGTTTTCGAGTGCTTTTAGCACATAGATTCTTCTTAGTAAGTGTAAAATGCTGCATATGTACAGAGAACTTGTCAGCTAAAAATGCTTGAGGCTTTAGTCTGCGTTTCAACAGGATGTGTATGAGCAGATGTTTATTTCAACACTTCATCAGTTGAGCTATCACTGTATATTTGCCTAAAGAGTAGGAAGATAAGGGCTGAAATGAAAGAAGGAGTGAACAATGAAAGTCATTATGTTACCCAGCAATGTTATTTGGATTGCTTCAGAAAATACAGGCAAGGGGCACCTGAGTGGTACAGTCAGGCAAGTGGCTGACCCTTGATTTAGGCTCAGGTCATGATCTCAGGGTTCTGGAATAGAGCCCTGCACAGCCTTGGACTCTGTGCTCAGCAGGGAGTCTGCTTAAGGGTTATCTTTCTCTGCCCCTCCCCCTGCTCTTTCTCTCTCTCTCTCTCTCTCTCTCTCTAATAAATAAATAAATAAATAAATAAATAAATAAATCTGTCTTTTTAAAAAATACAATCAATTTTGTTGGAATGAGTAAAGGAATGATTAGCAGTGCAATTTTTTTCATGTGGTATTAATTCTCCTTGGTTCCCCTTTGAAGAGTTGCTTCTTTCAAAGAGTTCTTTCCAAAAAGAATGCAGCACTGCTCTTAATTACCGTAGCAAGGACTAGGGTACTTAGGCCCTCATTTTAAGATTTGGAATACCAGGGTGCCAAAACATCTCTGAAAGAAAGGAGAGATACAACTGACTTGGCAGAAATAAAGGAAAATGAATATTTAGAGTACCTATATCATGTTGATTATATGTTAAATAGTTTCCTGCATGGGAAGTCATTTGTATTTTTTAACATTCTTGAATTTGGGGTTGTTTTTTTGGGGGGGGGAAGTTATTTTTATTTAGATAGTCAAAATTCAGAAACTTTAAATAACTTAATGCAAGTTCACAAAGCTAATAAGCACCGTATGTGAGACTCCAGGTGTATATAACTCCTTATCCGGCTGCATCATGACACCTTCACAAATTATTTTAGGGCTGATCTTAGCTAAGAACAAGAAGCAGGAAACCACATTTTTCTTAAAGTAACAACCTCCATGGGTAGGGCAGATGGAAGGAAGTAGAGAAAGCTAGAGTTTCAGTCAGAGGCAATATTCTGAATACTTGAACCAGCATAGGCTAATTTATTAGAAGAGAGACTAACTCCAGTGACTCTAGAGATGTACTCGTGCCAGCCAGCTAAATAACTCCCCTCAGCTAATACCAGTTCTGTTTCTTGTGCCTTGTAATTTAATCTCTCTCGAGGGAGAGCACATCCCAGAGGGTCAAAATCACATGCCATTCTCCTTTTCAAAAGCCTCTGATGATAAAATAACAGGTGGCTTATATAATCTGTTTTCTTGATTGTCCTGTTTTTTCTATTCACTCCTACGTCAGTACACTTCTTTGATTTTTTATTTCTTTACTGGTCTCCATAAATATTGGTGTTTTCGAGATCCCCAACCTGTACCCTCTTCATTTTGTATTTACTTACCCTTCTCACTTTGGGGCCCCCCACTTTTCCTGGGGAAAGGTGACTTAGAACACTTCCAAATTTCATGTTTTTACATCGTTCCCCCCTGCTGCTCACACCATCACTCCCACCATGGACCTGCCGCTCCTCCTGCAGTGCAGCAGTGTGCTCCTTGCTCATCCTTGACCCCTCTCTTGCCTATGGATCCATTTCCTGGCCTTCAGCAATACCCCTTTTGTCTTCCTCTCTCAATGCCTATACCCAAAGCTCTGCATCTGTATGTCGAAGCCTCAGTCATCACTGACATGGATAATTTCAGTAGTTTTTTAATATACCTTCTTGTCTCCACTCTTGTTAAGCTCAGTCCATCTTCCACATGGCTCCAGGAGAGCTTTCTTGAAAGCACAGAAACAATTAGGTGGCACCCTGCTCTTCTTCCCACTTTTCTTAACATTCACCATGACTAGCCAGAGGTTACTTTGTTCAAGTCAGCTTCTTTCAATTCACTGGGAGAAAAATTAGCTATAACATGAAAAGCTGTGGGTAATATTTCTGAATGGGCAAGGGAATCAAAATACTCTAAAAGCATTTGTCAGGTAAAATGCACCTTAGCAATAGCACAAAGAAAACTTCTTGCCTACAGGAGAAATTTCTGAAGCTGAGGGGAAAAAAATGAGCCTATTGCAGTGGTAAATTGGAATTCTAGGTTAAAAATTGTGTGTGTCTGTGTGTGTGTGTGTGTGTGTGTATGTATCAGGGCAGCACCTCCTAAATTAAACTTAATTGAACTAGATTAAACTGAATTAAAATTGATAAGGCCAAGCCTGACATCATTATGATGTTAATAATAATTAATAATGTTTATTGAGCACCTAGTTGGCATAGGGTAAGACACAGTCCCTTCCCCTGAGTTTATAATATAAATTAGAAGGGGGAACTAAGAGTCTGCTAAAAAGGTAAAAGGAGAAAGAAGCCTTGGGGAAATGAGTCCTAATAGCTCTGACTCCATTAGGAGAATAGCTTTGTTTTATAATGGAAGTAGCTGCAAAGAATGTTGAATTCTTTGTGATTATTTAAGGGACCGATAAGGCCCTCAAACTTTATCTTACAGAAGTAGTTAGTGATGAGATGGAATAGTGTTTGTTAGTCAGTTTTGGTGGTAAAGGAAAAATTATGTGACTAAGATACAAGTTATAATGAACCATTTCATTTGGTGGAGAATAAAAGCTCAGTAAATATTAATAGTACTCTACAATATTATACGTATACAAACACTACACGCACACACACACACACACACAGACATTTCCCATCAGCCCCTTGTCCCCATGCACAGCCTCTTCCATTATCAGTGTCCCACCCCTTGGTATATTTGTCACAACTAACAAACCTACACTCACACATCATCATCATCCATGGTCCATAGTTTACATTACAGTTCACTCTTGGTGTTGTATGTTCATAGATTCTTTTTATTCTAGTTTGAATCTGAGTAAAGTCAAGTTAATTGTTTTTTGATTTCAGTTTTTAATACTAATGATTTCTTTTTATTTTTCAAAAAGTCATTCATTTGAGGCATGATTGATTAAAAAACAAGTTGAATTATTTTCCTTTGACTTCCTAAGAATGCTTTAAGAAGCATATTTCCAAAGAATAGGTGTAAGAATGTCTAACAATGACAGAATCTTTGAAATAAGTCACTTTTTGAAACACTGCATTGAGAAATTAAGTTTATTTTGCCTTATTATATAGTCAGAACTTTCAATGATAAATACAAACATCTCAGGAATAGACATTTTCCAAGTGCTGATATCTACTTAATTGCTGATATCTACTATCTGTCTATTTAAAGATCTGCCTTATCACTAGTGAAGGCTGACACTCCTTAACTTGATCTCCCTTCTCTCCTGACTCATATTGGAGAGGAGATATACTCTGCCTTTCTCCAGCTTCGGCTGATAATCTTTGAGCTATCCCTTGGGGAAGATGTCAGCAATTTAGTCATTGCTAATGCCAGTCATTGATTTAGGTAGAATATATTTCCCTCTTATAAAAGAAAGCTTTCATTAACTATATAATGTCCATGGCTTGTAGGAATAAAGAGACCGATGCCACGTCTCTGGTCTAGCAAGAACACTTTCCCCTTTACCACCCAAGACCAAAGATGTAGTGTCCCACTCCGAAGAGGATTCTTAAGGACTCTGAAAAAATATTTACAAATTTACGCTGATAAGCAAAATACATGCCTCCCTTCTCGACAAACACATCATGATTTCTCAGAATAGGGAAATACTGTGTATGTCAGAAATGGGATAAACCAATCAAAATTGTATGAAATCAGGTATGTAATTCATGAATTCAGGGCTCTATTTCCCCTCAGTGGTGTGAAGATTATAACTTTTTTGAGGATTAAAAATAAATTCCAAAAGGGAACACAGGAGAACATTTAGATGATCTTGGATTTGACAACGACTTTTTAGGTACAATACCGAAACCACACTTCATTAAAGAAAACAAAATCAGTTGGACTTCAATAAGATTAAAAACTACTCTGTGAAGATACTATTAAGAGAATAAAAACACAAGCCACAGACTGGGAGAATATAGTTGAATAATATATGTATGAAAAATGACTTGTTTCCAAAATATACAAAGAATTCTTACACCTCAACTGTAAGAAAATAAGTCAATTAAAAATGGGCTAAAGTTCTGAACTCATAAAGATAGACAAATACCAAATAAGCATATAAAAAGGTGCTCAACATTATATGTCATTAAGGATTGAAAACTAAAACAAGGAGATACCACAACAGACCTATTAAAATGGCAAAAACCTAAAACACTCACAACATCAAATGCCAGGAAGAATGTGGACCAACAAGGATTCTCATTCTGTGCTGGTGGGAAAACGAATTGGTAGAGCCATTTTGGAAAACTGACTGGCAGTTTCTTATGAAGCTAGTCTTACCACAGCATCCAGCAATTATGCTCCTAGTCATTTACCCAAATAAGTTGAAAATGTGTGTCCATAGAAAAAACTGCACATGAATACTTGAAACTGCTTTATTCATAACTGCCAAAACTTGGGAACAGTCTAGATATCCTTCCATAGGTAAGTGGATAAAAAATTTGTAGTATATACATATAATGGAATATTATTCAGTGATAAGGAATAAGCTACTCACACACACACACACACAAGACATAGAAGAACCTTAAAGGCATGTTGCTAAGTGAAAGAAGCCAGTCTGAAATGGCTGTATACTGGATGATTCCAACAATATGATGTTTTTGAAAAGGCAAAAGTGTAGAGACAATAAAAAGATTAGTGTTTGCCAGGAGTTCAGGGGTAAGGATGAATTAGCGGAGCACTGGGGATTTTTAAGGCAATAAAAACATTCTGTTAGATACTATAGATACTATAGTATCTATAGTTATCTATATCTATATCTGTTAGATACTATAGATACTATAGATATAGTAGTGGATACACGACATTATATATTTGGCAAAACTGATAGAAATGCACTACACAGTGAACACAAGTGTAAATGGTCTTTAGTTAATAATGTATCAATATTGGTTCACCAATTGTAGCAAATGTACCACAGGAATGCAAGATGTTAATAATAGTGAAAGCTGGAGGTATGGAGGAAAAGGGATATATGGGAACTCTGTACTTTCTGCTCAATTTTTGTGTTAACATAAAATTGATCTAAAAATAGTCTATTAAAAATAATGACTTCATCTCCTGGAGAATTCTAATACTACCATGTCCAATATTCCCATGCATCCCTAAACCATCTATGTATCTGGCAGTCCTCAAGCACAATAAGTGGACTTAAGGAAGGATAGATGTTCTCTGACAGAAAACTTTTGTGATTTAGTCTGACAGAGGGCTTATTATTATTAGAGGTGGGTTTTTTTGTTTGTTCATTTGTTGTTTTGGTTTTTTGGTTTTTTGCAAACCTCAAGATTACATTTAATCTGTTGAAACAGGCACTTGTCTTATCTTTTTACCCGATGTCAAAGTACTCAGGGTACATGATATTATCACCTTTCATTTTGGTTAAAATAGTTTGCCTTGAGCTCCTACAGTGGGTTCAGTACTCTGACTGGAATTGATGGCTGAGTGATCAATAAGACATCTAAGCTGCTCAATAAGCCCAATGTCCAACACTGTCACAATGAACCAGGTTAAGAGGAAAAAATCAGTTGGCTCATTGCCATCTTCCTCTGAGCCTGGCATTTTATTTGAATTACAAAGGACAAAAATTGATGGAAAGATTTGGTAACATAAAGAACATGAGACCCTCATAAGGCTGTCTCTTACAGCCTTACTTAATAACCTAGAAGTCTTTTTCTTACTCATGTGAGAGTTATATAATTTGTTATATGCTGGGGGATGATTTCTAAGGTCCACAGTCATTCAAGGATCCAACGTGATGAAGGTTTTCTTATCTTCTGAGTAGCTTTTGTAGTCACCTTGTGGGTTGCTATCCATCTAAAGGATGACAAAAGAGAAAAAAATTGCATGTGGAGGATGTTTGGGGACAGGTGCATATTACCTCTCCCACATTCCATTGGCAGAATTGACTCACATGGGCATATGTTAGTACAAGGGAGGCTAGGAAATATGGAGAAAAAAGAAGTAGTTGTGTTGATATAGATATAGGTATAGATATAGTTACAGATACAGAGATCTCACGAGTGCATAGATCTTATTCCTTCTATACATTAATTAACACTTGTGGTAAGAAGATAGGAATGGAATAGAATTGGAGGTGAATAAAATTTAATTAATGAAACAAGAGTGAATCTTTCCATGACAACATGTCATGTCTTGAAGAATATGATTAGCATACCTCTCTGTAGCTGAGATAAAAAAAAATATATATATAAAAAAGAAAAGAGAAAGTTAGGGTAATCCTACTAAAAATGGATGGATTTCTTTCTCAACTTGTTGAGGAAAGACATCATAAGATTCTTTCTATTATTTTAAGTTTCGTCAATTTTTTTCTTTCCCAGGAGAGCTAATTTCTCACTGCAGTCTTGAGTCATGACAGATAATTAGGAAATCTGGTCAGGCTTTTGCGGTACCATATTTCTGCAATTTTTATATTGTTATAAAATAGCTTCAGGGGAGACACACATACAAAAAAAGGATAATCAGGGTGAGAGTGCATTAGCCTAAAGTATAATTTTATTGTTTTCCATCTGTTGTAATTATGAAAATAAACTCTTTTGTACTCTGATCAGCAGGATAAGTCATCAGAAAGATGCTCATGTCTTGCAACGTATCTTGTTAAATGTTATAAATAAGAACATCTTATCTGTATGAATTTTTTTTTCCTTTTTCCCTTAGGAGCAGAGCCATTGCAATCTTCCCATTAGGAGTCATTTTTTCCCCCAAACCAACATTGCTTGAGGGAATAGTATTTGTTTCAACCAAATCATTACTGCATGTGGGATTTAGATTTGCATTTGCACATATTTCCAAGGTGACTAAAAAAGTATCATTTTAAGAAAAGAACAATTTAAATATCATAGTTTAGGAGATGTGTTTTGTCTCTATATATTGATTAAGAATAATGTATGTGCTTTATATTGAGAGTGCCAAAGTACTCAGTGAGCATCCTTCAACTGAATTTTACAGTGGCAAACAAAGTCAGAGTCAAGAAAAATAGGCTCTATTCTTCCTCTCGCTCACACTCATATTGTCTAAACTACTGAAAGATTTTTTTTTAAAGATTTATTTATTTATTTATTTGAAAGAGAGACCATGTGCGCAAGAGTGCAAGCATGGGGAAGGGACAGAGGGAGAGAAGCAGACTCCTTTCTGAGCTCAAGAGTAGGACACAGGGCTTGATCCCATGACCCTTAGGTCATGACCAGAGCCAAAATCAAGAGTCGGATGCTCAACCAGCTGAACAACCCAGGCACCCCTTAAAAACATGTGCTGATTATTTCAGAATAGTAAGAAATAATTTCATTACATTACAGAGGATGTGCACTATCAACTGCCTTAACTCAGTGTTTATTATCTCCAATTTAAGGGACCTAACTTTGACACTGATGATATAAAAAATAAAAACTAAAGTTTTCTCTGCAGTACCATTTTTATCTTTCCCTAAAAACAAACACCCATGAAAAACTAATGGCTATTCATTGACTCCTATTGTATTATAGAATCAGTTTTTTAGAGTATTTTTAGATTTATCACAAAATGGAGCAGAAGGTAAAGAGATTTCTTCTATACCTTGTGCCCCTAGACATGCATGGCCACCACCATTATGAGCATACCCATCAGAGTGGTACATTTGTTACAACTAATGAACCTATAAGGACACATCCTCATCACCCAGAGTCCACAATTTGCCTTAGGGTTCACTCTTGGTGCTGTATGCATTCTGTGCATTGACAAATACATAATGACATGTATACAACATGTCATGTTGTACACAGTATTTCCATTGCCCTATAACTGCTGGGTGTCCCACCTAGTCATCACCTGACCTCTAAGCCCTATCGACCACTGATCTTTTCACTGTTCAATTTTGACTTTGCCAGCATGTCATACAGTTGGAATCATGCAATATGTAGCCTTTCAAACTGGCTTCCTTCCCTTAGTGTTGTGCATTTAAGTAACCTCCATGTCTCTTTCTGGCTAGATAGCTCTTTGTGTTTAGTACTGAATAATACCCCACTGCTTGGATGACCACAGTTTTTTTTACCCATTATCTACTGAAGAACATCTTGGTTACTTTCAAGTTTGGGGGGTTTACAAATAAAGCTTCTATAAATACTTGTGTGTGTATACAATATATATTTAAAAAAATAATTCCAGTATAGTTAACATACAGTGTTTTATTAGCTTCAGATGTACAATATAGTGATTCAACAAGTCTATACATTACTCGGTGCTCATCAAAATAAATGTACTCTTAATCCCCTTCACCATTTCACTCATTCCCCACTCACCTCCCCTCTGGTAACCATCCATAGTTAAGAGTCTGTTTTTTGGTTTCTCTCTCTCTCTCTCTTTTTTTTTTTTTTTGTCTTTATTTGTTTTGTCTCTTGAATTCCACATATAAGTTAAAATCATATTGCATTTGTTATTCTCTGACTGATGTATTTTGCTTAGCATTTTACTCTCTGCATTCGTCCACATTGCTACAAACGGCAAGATTTCATTATTTTTTATGGCTGAGAAATATTCCCCTGCATATTTATATACCACATTTTCTTTATGCATTCATCTGTCAGTGGATACTTAAGCTGCTTCCATAATTTGGTTAATGGCAATAATGCTTCAATAGAACATAGTAATGCATGCATCTTTTCAAATTAGTGGCTCATATTCTTAGGGTAAATACTTGGCACTGGGATTACTGGGTCATATGGTAGTTCTATTTTTAATCTTTATGGAACCTCCATACTATTTTCTGCCATGACTGTACCAGTTTGCATTCCCACCAACAGTGCATGAGGGTTCCTTTTTCTCCAGTCTTCACCGATACTTGTTGTTGCTTGTGTTTTTGATTTTAGGCATTCTGAGGTGTGAAGTGGTATCTCATTGTGGGTTTAATTTGCATTTCCCTGATGATCTTTTCTTGTGTCTGTTGGCCATCTGCATGTCTTCTTTGGAGAAATATTTGCTCATGTCTTCTGATCATTTTTAACTGGATTATTTGGTGGTTTTGGTTTTTTTGTTTGTTTCAATGTTCAGTTGTATAAGTTACTTATATATTTGGGATACTAACCGTTTACTGGATATTTCATTTGCAAATATCTTCTCCCATTCAGTAGTTTGTCTTTTAGTTTTGTTGATATTTCCTTTGCTGGGCAGAAGCTTTTTTATTTTGAGGTAGTCCCAGTAGTTTATTTTTGCTTTTATTTCCCTTGCCTGAGGAGATATATCTAGAAGACTATTGCTGTGACCAATGTCCAAGAAATGAATGCTTGTGCTCTCTTCTAGGATTCTTTCTGGTTTCGGGTCTCACATTTTGGTCCTTCAATCATTTTGAGTTTATTTTTGTGTATAGTATAAGAAAGTAGTCCAATTTCATTCTTCCACATATAGCTGTCCAGTTTTCCCAGCACCATTTGATGACAAGACTATCTTTTTTTTTTCCATTGCATAGTCTTGCCTCCTTTGTCAAAGATTAATTGACATAAAAGTGTAGTTTTATTTCTGGCCTCTCTATTGCATTGACCTATGTATTTGTTTTTGTGCCAGTACCATCCTGTTTTGATTGTGACCGCTTTATAATATAACTTGAAATCTGGAATTGTAATACCTCCAGTTTTGTTTTTCTTTTTCAAGATTGCCTTGGCTATTCACTGTCTTTTGTGGTCCCATGCAAATTTTTGGATTGTTTGCTCCAGTTCTGTGGAAGAATGCTGTTGGTATTTGGGTAGGGATTGCTTTAAATCTGTAGATTGGTTGGAGTAGTATGAACATTTTAACAATATTTGTTCTTCTAACCCATGACCATGGAATGTTTTTCCGTTTCTTTATGTCATCTCCAATTTCTTCTGTCAGTATTTTATAGTTTTAAAATACAGGTCTTTCATCTCCTTGGTTAAATATATTCCTAACCAATTTATTACTTTTGGTGCAGTTTTAAATGGGATTGTTTCCTTAATTTCTCTTTCTGCTGCTTCATTATTAGTGCATAAAAATGCAATGAATCTCTGTACGTTGATTTAGCATCCTGAGACCTTACTGAATTCTTATCTATTCTAATAGATTTTTTTTTTTAGTAATTTAGGGTTTTCTAGAATATCATGTCATCTGCAAATAGTGCAAGTTCTCTTTCTTCCTTAACGATTCCTTAATGATTTTTATTTCTTTTTGTTGCCTGAATGCTCTTGCTAGGTTTCCCATACTATGTTGAATAACAGTGGTTAGAGTGGACATCCTTGTCTTATCACTGACTATGGGAAATGCTCTCAATTTTTCACCACCTACAACATATTTTTTATTATTGATGGATAGGGAGGGAATAGAAACAAAAAATAGATTTTTAGATTTTTGAAAGGACTCCAGAAATCATATGGACAGGTGAATCTCTCATATCTAATTTTTGGGAGTCTCTTGCAGAATTTCTTGTAATAGAGATTCTTTGAACTACTGAATAAAAATATGCAGGGACAAGGCCCCAGAAATTATATTTCCAATAAGTTTCTTAAATATCTCTGGTCATAAAAAAAAAAAAAAAAAAACCAACAAAAAAAAAAAACTATCTCTAGTCATCAGGCAGATGACTAGAACTACTGATCTGGGAACTACTGATCTAGGTAACTCAATTTCAGGAACACAAAACCCAGATTGCTTAGGTCATACAAGTAGGCTGTTGCAGAGTCAGGGTAAAAGTAGAAAAGTGTTCTTGTTTTTACCCCATATGATTATCTTAATGAAAAACGAATGAGCATTGTCTTTTCCCCATTACCCATGATAAATATTTTTTGACATTACAGGAATCTGTGATGCACTTTGTCTATGTGGAAACCAAACAAAGTGATGAATATGCATTCTTAAATCAGGGAACTCTGAATGGACTCAGTCTCTCACGGAAGACAGTTTTATGACTTTTCTTTCTTGGGATCTCCCAGTTGACAAAGAAGGTTGCATAAATTCTTTGATTTTCAATATTAATTAGTTTGGGGTATTTGAGCAAGGGGTGCCATTTGCAATTATCTAAAGACCCTGACATGAGTTAGATTTGCAGGGGATTATAGACTGAGGAGAAGGACCATGAAGAAGCTAACTCATTACCTCAGGGAGTGGTTATGAAGGTGCTCTTAATATTTTTGTTGATTTCAATTTTTCTGAAAAGAAGACAGATAGTACTTTACTGTCACATCTGTACTCTTATTCCTAAATTCTCAGAATCCATTAGTTTAGTCTCATGATTTCGTTAGACTCTTGTGATATATACTAAATGTGATTTTTAAAAATTTTATTATAATCTTCTATATACTCTCTGCATCTTTATAACCATAGGATCACCTTTAGAAAATAAAGGAATGATTAAAGGAACCTCCCATCTTAAACCATTTTGTATAAGGTCTCCAAAAATAGAGAGGAAAATATCAGTTCCTCTTACCTGCGGCACATTAAGGAGGGGATACTAAGGACAATCAAATGTATGAAATGACAGTAATCACTGACCAAAGGGAGTATAAGAGATAAACAATTCTGAATGGAGAAAAATCCATTTAAAAATATCTAAAATATAATCAATCTTCAGATTCCTCAAAGGGGGAAACAATTTGATAAACAGTTTACATGACAGGTTTTCATATCCAATTTGGAGGAAGAAATCTTTCAAATACTTCTGATTGGGTTGTGATAAATGGATATATTTTTTGATCCATATTGAAGATGAACAATATTTGTAGATGAGGAAGAGGAAGGGAAGACTATATAATGGCAGAATAATGATCTGGGCAAAAGCAATCAGCTAGAATACCTCATGTACCTTTAGGGAATGATGAGTAAGTCAAATTGGCAGGTGCATAGGGATAAAATTCTAAATATAGGACAGAATTAACTTGCAGTTCACTACGACGTATGATTTTTCTTTTCTTTTTTCTTTTCTTTTTTTTTTTTTTGCAAGTGTAGACAGTAACAGTTACTAAGGTCTTTTAGTTGGGATGTGGCATGAACAGAACTACAGTTTAGGAAGATTATCTGCAATAGGGTATAGGAAGTATAGGATGGTAACAGAAAATACACAATAATTTCCAATCACCCTGTGATAATCCCATCAAAAACCATGTGGTTTACAATTCTAAGGAATGTAAAGGGCAGACCTCTTAATGAGCACTTAAACCTAGTGCCTTCATTTTAAATTAGAATACATATATCTTCATGTTTCTCCCTTTTGGTTAGAGTTCACTTCCAGATTGCCTGACTGTGTCTTCTCCCTGCTCTACAATGATCCCTATTTCTAGAGGTGTTCTAACCCTTGTTCACGCCTAATGTCTTTCCGGAGCTTTTTTGTTTCCATTCTCCCCAGAATGCAAAAAATACTCACTTGATTTCCTCACCTTTTAAAATTAAGCTGCTGCTGTTCATTTTATTGTATAATTAAAATTCATTACGCTTTATAAAATGAAGTGGAAAATATAAAATAATTTTCCATGCTCTCAATACCCAAAGACAACCACAGTAAATAAATTTATGCATTTCAAACACTATTTATCCCATCAATAACATTTGGTTCATTACAAGTTTGGGAATATACCATGCATAAAACTTATATCCTGTCTTATTATCTTATCTATGAACATGTTTTAGTCCACATGGATTCTTATTGGTTAGATGATCTCTCTATTATATTAGAACTATCCACCTCAAAGTGGGATTTCCAGGCTGGCAGCATTACTGTTATCTGGAAATTTGTTTGAAATGCAAAATTTGAGAACTAATATATTAGTCCTATCAGGTCTCTGTTCTAACAACCACCAGAGCAGAATTACTGCTTTCTTTACTTTGTCATTTGTAGTAGGACCTCCTGCCGAATTGTCAAGGGAGGATATGTTAAACAGCTGTCAAGAAGGTATTTTTTCATATTTCTGTTGATTTCACCCCCTCTCCCCAAGAGAAGACACTTGGTCAATTGGGTCAACCCTTCTCGTCTATTTGTACTGATTCCCAAACCTCATTGATCCATGATAGTTTAGTTTTATGATTTTAGCAGACTCCTAAGGAACAACTGACTAAAATAATATAATAAATAAATTTTGTATTTGTTAAGTTTTATTATAAAAATACCATGTTTTAGTTTATAAATTCTCATGGACTTCTGAATAGGCATATTTGAGAAAAGTCCTGAGATCTCATTTAGCAGCAGTGATTACATTCAGAACTTCCGAGTTCTGGCGGCTGTGCACAACTTCTGGGACTGCCATCGCTTAGTGTAAATGATGCCTCTGGGAGTATGCGATCCAGAGGTGCCAGCTCCAATGTTTAGGCAAGAAAGATGGGCTGTAGCAAGAAATCCATGGCATATCTCTAACTAATTTCCTTGAAGTAGTGACTGATGTTTCTCCTTGATAATCTCTATGTTCATTTGAAACTGGCTATTTACTTGTGGTGGGAGCTTAAATAAGAAGCTTCTTCATAAAAAATAATAATGATAATAAAATAAGAAGCTTCTTCATACAGATTTCTTACATTTATTTAGGCCAATGAACTTTCATTACCGTAAGAATGCCTACCATTTTATTTTGCATCCCTGGCACAGGAGTGCAATTGCTGAATGAAATGATTAAATGGATGATCATTTAGACATTTTAGAAACAACCACCTAAAATATTCCTTTCCTTTGGAGTCATTCTGAAATAGTTCATTTTTCAAGTCTTCCTACTGAAAATTAAGTAACTTGAGAAATATACACTGAATAGGCTGGCTAAAGTTGTGTGTGTGTGTGTGTGTGTGTGTGTGTGTGTGTGTGTGTGTGTTAATTTACATAATATATTGCATATATTCATATGCAATAGCATCTAGTCAGCGTTTCCATGTGGACATTTCCAGGTGTAGTCTGTATGATATGGCAAAGCAGCACAATATTTATCTTCCATAATATCAACACAATTTCTCCCAAAAAGATATCCTTATGAACAAATGACCCAGCTTGACAGATTATACAAGAATTTATTTATGTCAGCCAAATCTTGACTGGAAACACCTTCCATGTTTGTTTTACAGTTTTAGGTGGTCTGGTCTTCAGAACAGCACACTATTGAGGTGGAATCACATACAATAGTAGGTTAGGGTAGGGAAGCTTTCAGGTATCAAGTCTTCCAGTAAAACTAGAAGCTCCAGACGTTTGGGCATAAAGTTTTCACTTGAGGATTCAAATGAAAATGAAGATGTAGATATGTGCTCTGTTTCTAGCTCTGGATTTGGATGCAAAGACGAAAGTGAGGGCTGATTTATATAGATTTGTTTATATAATTTCTTTCACAAAAGATTTTGGGAGGTTTACAAAATATATGGTAAACTGGAAAACTAAAACCACAGCAAAGAAGAAACTGGAGGTCAGTGTTGCACGCCCTGGTTGCAATGTCGTGATTAATATTCTGAAGAGGTGTTTGGACAATTCTGAGCAGGCACTGATCAAAATTTCAAGGCTGAATATACGGTGCCATAATTGCAGGTTAAGCCTAACAGATTTTAGTTCCCAAATTGAACTATTATCAATATATATATAATGAAGACACTAGTGGACCTTCTTCATTATTTCAGTAGACTATAGAGTCTTACTTTTTTATTGTTTTTGGTTTATTTTTAATCGATAATATTATTTTGCTACATAGACCTTGTGCATGGTGAGAACAGTGAGAAGTTAGGTAGTAAGCGGTAGGACTTGCTGGCATCTCATACCTAAACTCGGCCCTAGGTAAAAGGTCACTCAGCGCATGGTGAATGGTCATTACTAAGAAAAGTGAGGTCTAGTCACCGAAACGGAAATATTCAGAGATTCAGATATTCAGTATTTTGGAAAGTTACTTTTTAAAGTAGATGATAAAATGTCTCAACTATGACTAACTTATGTAACAGGAGAACCAGCTAAAAAGTGACTAGCCTGGAGAAGGCTGGAAGCTCTGACTATATTTTTGAAGTCAGAACATCATTTTCTCTCCTATGTGAAATCACCATTCACCCAAATCCCCACCATTGGTAAATGCATTCAGATTTGTTACCTTCTTTCTCCTCTCAAACATTCAGCTACCATTCCTATCAATTTTACCTTGTAGATGTCTTTCTATTCATTAGAAGATATATTCATCATTCAGTCTCATTAAATCTCAGTTTACTAATCATAGTCAACAAAAGAGGTTGGAATGTAAATAACTAGTTTATAAACAACTTGGATTTGAACTTTGAGGGTCCACTTATAGGGCATTTTTGTTTTATAAATACCATACCATAAATGTATTTCCACATGATTTTCTTTTTTTTTTTTTTTTTAAGATTGTATTTATTTGACAGAGAGAGATAGATACAGTGAGACAGGGAACACAAACAAGAGGAGTGAGAGAGGGAGAAGCAGGCTTCCCACTGAGCAGGGAGCTCGATGCAGGGCTCGATCCCAGGACCCTGAGATCATGACCTGAGCCGAAGGCAGAGGCTTAATGACTGAGGCACCAAGGTGCCCCTCCACATGATTTTCTTAATAGTCTTTTCTCTAGCTTACTTTATTGTAAGAATACTCTATATAATACATATACAAAGAGTGTGTTATTGGTGTGGTAGGCTCTTGTAGTTAAGCTTTGGGGAAATCAAAAGTTATTTGTGGATTTTTGACTGCATGGGGGGATCTGTACCCCTAGCACCCCATTGTTGAAGAGTCAACTAAACTTTTTATCCTTACTGCATCTGTCTTTTTTGTTTATTTGTTTCAAAATCCAGTGGCATCACTCAGTAGTAGCAGGTCTATGGGTATTAGGACTATGGGAAGCAGTGAGTGGTTTTGTTGTTGTTGTTGTTGTTTGCTTGCCTGTTTCCTTAGTACCATGAATAGAGGATCCAGGGCCTACGTAGAGAATTTTGCATAATATTTACATTAAATTCATCTACATTCTATCATAGTGTCTCCCAAATTGCTTTTTAAGATAGCAGAGCTTTTACTCCTTCACCAACCCTACCTTCTTCTGCCTTGAGGGCCCTTTAGTGCTTTCTTGAAACTATGTGGATGGCAAGTCAGGCACACTGTTTTATTCCCTAAAATTTTGTGTTCATGCCTCTTCAGAACATACAACTGAGGGCAGTGTGGCTCTGAGCAATAAGATCTAGAAGAGCTGTCAGATCTGGAGGTCATTAAAATACGCTAGAAAGCAGAATAGAGGCCTCTCAGTTCTTTCCTGGTATCATCTGTTTCTGATAATAATGAGGAAACAAACAAACAAACCAAAAAACCAAAAAAACCTGATCCAGCATGATCTTCCACAGATGATTTGGGGAAGGACCACAATTAGGGGCCCTCTCTTGCCAGGTGATGCTATTTGTTGCCAAACTGGGAGAAACTTAAGCCTCTAGAAGTTACGTTCCATAAAAACATAAAATAGAACCGTGGCTTACATGTTTTACAAATACAGCTGTAGGAAAGGAGGAAAGTGTTTATGTGTTCAGAACTGTCCTAGTGTCTGTGGTGGACACAAGTAGAAAGTAAATTCAGCCCATATACAGACCTTAGGCAAATCAAGCATATTTCATTTATTCCACAAAACTAGTAAGTGCCCAAGGTATCTTAGTTGAGAACCACTTTGCAAGAGACAGGGCACAATTTCCAAGTTTTCTGAACATCTCAGGTAATAAATCTACTTTAAAAGGACCATATTAAATATGTGAAATCGTGCTCCTGCCCTCTCTCTCTTTGATTCTTGTACTTTTGCTATATATTTTGTTATATAAATATATAAACATGTATTTGTTTCTTGAGGAATTGTGCACATTCATTTTGTAAGCTGTAAAATAAAAGTAGTAGTTCTATCCATAAGTGTCTCGAAGGAGGTTGACTGCTCCTGTGTTTATCGGCATCTATAATGAACCTAACAAATACATAGGAGTAATAAATAATATTGGAAGCAAGAGTTGCCAACTTTTAATTAGACAAATAGCTTTTTCCTTAAATTCTGTGACTTCATTCCTTTGAAGAAAACAGAAAAGGTGACAGAAGATGAAAGCAGGCACTAGGTAATGGTTGAAGAATACCTACTGACCTATTTTAAGATTTGGAGGTATTTATAGTAAGTATTAATTGCATTAAAACTCAAAATTAAATGTGTTAAAGGGCTGGGCTTATTTTTTCTATGTCTATTAAGATCTTTCCTTTTAATGTTATTAGAATACTATTTCTTCTCATTACACAGAAACAGGTTGCATAATACATACAGAAGTTGAGAGGCTAAAAATCTTTAACCTGATATTGGCTAATTGTGCCAACAAATAGATTTATTTTGTTAAAAATGGCTCTGAAGGAAAGGAATTATTTCTCATGCTCATGTATAAAACTTTGGCTTAGATAAGCATCCGGGAGAGATAGCCAGTCTACAACATTTACAGGAAAGAATCAGACATGAGTTATGAGATATTACAAATCCTACTTATTATTTTATTATTCTCTCTCAGTGGTCTCTAGATTTTGAAAATGTTTTATCCTCACTGAAATTTCCAATACTTTCCAAAAATCTTATTTTCCCTTTAGGACAGGATTTTATGACCTGTCCCTAAATACCATTTCTGTTGTTCTCCCCAACAGAATGATTCTTTCATAGACACCAGGTTTGGAAGAATGAGAGAAATGAATGTATGAACCTTTTTCTTGAATTCAAATAGCACTATTTTTTTTTTTTTTGGATGCTGGAAGGAACAAGCCTTCTGAGTCCAGATTAATTACTTTTATAATTTTTTTAATTTGTTCAAATAATTTTAGTAAGAATATATTTAAATTTCAACTTTTATTCTACTTTTCCCCCATACTTCATTAGTTTTCATTATTCAATTATCTCCTTAATTTATTTTAGTAAGCAATGCTAATAAGAACAAAGGAGTTATTTTGAACATTGTATATGACTGCTAAATTTTGCAAACATCACATACTATTTTATGGAATACATTTATGCTATGCGTAAGCATGACTTTATTCAAGATCTGCAGTGCTGTTGAAAGCAGAGATTGATGCCCAACATATACGATGATCATTTGTTCATTCAACAATTATTTTCAAAGCACTAGTAAACAGGACCTAAAGCATGAACCAACCTAGGGTTGTTGAGAACTGTCTAATGTAAATTATGTCATAATTTGCTCTATATACTCAGTGTTTCAGATATAATCCATATATTTATCTATGCCAAACATTTAATCATACCATGAAGTACTTTATAAATAAAACAAGGGATATAAAATTTCTAATTTAAGAAATGTCCATCACACTTAGTTTACACCACGTCTAATTCTTGTTTCTTTCCATGCTTCCTACCCATAGGTTATAACTTTTGTTTTTAACTTTTTGTGGTTTCTTTCTGAAACAGAAAGCTTCTCAAGTCTGAATGATAATCTCCCTACAGATTTAAGTACCTGGAGAGAAGAATATGTTTCAAATCCAAAAGTCATGACTCAAAGAATAACAAAAGTAACTCTTTTCCTTTACAAAAAGTACTAAATCTAAGCAGAAATATTATCAGATGAACAATAAGTTATTTCTGGTAAAATCAGTCCTGGCATACTGGAGTGCAGAGTGTTTGGCCTGCCAAGAATTTCTTTCCAGCCAATGAATCTGTGACAGGAAGTGAGCTTTAAGGAAAGTCTTTTTCTCACTCTGGAATTCTACCATTAGTCCACATAGCTGAAGGCTCAACATATTTCATCTCATTGGAAAAACTATATATATTACTTTTGTATTATATTGTATGGTTTTTAAAGAGCCATTAATACTCTCTTTGTTGATTGGATTAATTAGACAATTACAAAAATATCCTGAGTGTTCAAACATCCTAAGATGGCGTTACAACTCCAAGACATTAGAAAGCATTGCATAATAATATAATAACCATGCAAGAGGAAAATTTCAGGATAGAAAATGAGGTCTGTCACTAGGCTGTCCCACTGGAGTAGGCTGACTTTTTTTTAAAAAGGTATTTTACAGCTCCCTGAAGAGCTATGAATCCTGGATCTGCCAAAATAGATTAAGCAGTTGGTTCACAAGATAAGAGCTCTACAGGGAAAACATTTAGGGTCCAATTAAGTTTGGATGTCGGCAAAACTAACTAGAAAGAAGGCCTACGATGCCAGCCGACTGGATAGGATTTACAGAGAAAGAAGATTGCGGGATAAGTGCTAAAATTGTGGGTCATCTCTCATACTGCCACATCTTTGAGCCGCCGAGCAGACATTCAATTGCCCTTTAAGTACCAGTTATTTTCATGGACTCTCAAAGTCCTAGCCGGTCAGCTTGCCAGCTTTCTAACAGATTCTGGAGTGCTCTCTAAATATCCCTCAAAAAAGGCTAACCAGCCCTTGTTTAAACTCTTCTGATGATGGGGAGCTCACTCTTGAACCAGGCAAGTAGTCTTTTTTAATCAGTTTTTTGAAGGTTCAACTTTACATTGAACTGATTTTACATCTGCCTTATACCAAACCTTATACCTTCGAGATCTAGTTCAACTTCTTCAGCACACGTTAAGGCAACACGTGTATACAAAGAAACCTTCAAATGTTGGAAGATATGCTGGAGTCTGGGCTCTGGCTCCTCTGCTTACTAGCCAGGAGCACTTGGGCAATTAAAAAAAATGTCTCTGCCTTTGTTTCCTCACTTCTAAAGCACGGAAAATAAGTGCTTTTTTATACGCATAGTTAGAGGAATAAATGCCTGATGCATAGTAAGTGCTCAACTAAAATTATGCTTCATATACTTAATCTCTCAGTAGCCTCATCCTTATATCTGGTGCTGGAGAGAGAAATTTCTCTGAACTTGGGCCTTTTCTTTGTAATGAAAAAGACAAAAAAATTAAATATGCATATCCATAAAGAATTCTGGGTTCTCTAACGGAAGCATACAATACCGGGAGACCATTAGAACACAGCTGACAGTTCGCAGTGGGATCAAGGAACAGTTCCTGGCATAGGTGATGTTTAAGATGAGATTTGATGGGCGATGAATTGGCCAGGTGAAGGAGATGAAAAGTCCCAAGTAGATGGAAAAACATGTGAAATAAATGAAAAGGGAAAGAACAAAGGTTTTCGGAACAGAGATTCTTTGGTGTGGCCTGACTATAGCATGTCAGGCTATGAGTAATAATAATAATACAGCTAAAGACTTAGGGCGGGACTTTGTAAGCCATGTAAATGGCTGGGAAATGAGAAAGTAATGAAGAATTTTTAAGGAAAGCAATAACATCATATTTATAGTAAAGGAATTTGTAGTAAAGGAAGATTTTTTTTTAGTTGGACTGCATTGTGAAGGAATGAAGTCGTCAAAATTCACAGTCCTTTTGCTGCTTTAGTGGGAGGGGGTTGACACCTTGGGACATGTCAGGGCCCTAATGTGTGTGTGTGTGTGTGTGTGTACAATGTAATATATAATATATGTGTATATAATACTGTTAATATATATAAACTATTATATAATAAATATAATATATAAACTATTATCTTAAAAAAAAAAAGACACATAGCCTGTATGCCCCAATGTTTTCAGGACAGTTCCAGTTTAAACTGTAGCCAGAGCGTAACTTTTCAGCGTCCACTGTCTCTCACAGTTGTCCCAGATTAAATGAAAATGACACAGCCATTGTGACTAGTACCCATGAACACTGAATCTTGGCTTATCTCTCCTTTCAGACCTCTTGCTAGAGAGGGTCTCTGTTTCCAGTCAGACTCAAACTTAACCTGGTGAGTGTAAGGAGTTGTTCTTACTATTAATTTTCTGTTCAAGGGAAGGTATGTGGGTGTAATTATACTGCTCTTTTATTCTCCTCCCAGTATGCTCCTGGGTGGAAGGGAAAAGCCTCCTGTTGTATTGTGCCAAAGTTTTTTTAAATTTTTCTTTTTTCTTTTTAGTGTATGATGAAGACCTTTCTGCAATAGAAATAGTAGTTGTTGTAGAAAACTTTGCTCCTCGGTAACAACTGGGTTCAAGTGAATTCTGATGTGACTGTGGGAGAGCATGGTCAAGGTGATGGAAGAGAAGATCATTGTAGAAGTCTCTAAGTGTTGGCCACGAGAAGCTTTAGGGGAGAAGGAAAACCAGAAGTCTGGGGCTAAAGTCTTTAATAAGTGAGAGATAATGATCAAAGTTTTCAAACTGCAGCAGTGAAAAGGGACGGGTGACAGTATACCTAAAGATGTGTATTGCAGAAGAGCAGGGTAATTTACATGAGGGTGGAGGAAAGATTATCTGGAAATGAAGGCAGAAGGTGAGGAATGTTAAACCAGAGCCTCAGAAGTATATATTAATTCTATCTTGTACAGTGAGCCAAGTTTTTGGCAGCATTAATGTAAAAGGAATGTTTAATGAAGAGAGAAAAGATGGAAAACCATAGCTTAGTGAGGATCCATATAACAGGAGAAAACCTGGAGAGGGAGAAGAATGGTGGGAGTTTGATGGAGGAAATGAGAGACACAAAGCACAGTGGGGGTTATAATTTGAGATAGGACAGATGATTCTGGGTTTCCACCTTGGGTCCTGGGCCAGGAGATCAAAGATGATGGCACGATTAATTAACTGCTCTTAAAGTTATAAAATAGTCCACATTGAGCCCCTAGGGTCAAACTGGGGCTATGGAAGGAAATAGCTCTCCAATTTTGCAGGAGACAGGCTTCCTGGGGTGGATTTGTCCTCTGCAGAAGTTCAAATTTGTCAGCCTGGAAAAGTCAGCTATTGTCTGGCTTTAACTAGGTGGCAGGGAGGGAGTCTCAAGAAAGCGGCCCAGGATTCAAGGAGACAGGCAGACAGGTCTGTGGAGACTATGCAAGGCTCACAGGCAAGGTAAGATTGGGGGGCAGCTAAAGAGCATCCCATCTGAAGCCAAACCTGGGTTTGATTTCTAGCTCTACAGCTAACTAGCAGTGGGACCTTGGGCAGATACCCTAAGTCCTCTAAACCACTGTCTTCTCCTATGTAAAGTGGGAATGATAATACTTATCTTAAAGGGCATATGTGATTATTAAATGAGTAAAGACATGGTATTGAGAAGCATCCATGTCATGTAGTAGGTGCTGAACAAATGTTAGCTGTTGTTCTTATGGGAGGCCTAGTGAAACGGTGTGACTTCCTTCTCAGCCTGCACACGAATCGGTGAAGTGTTCGTCCCCTTCTGATGCTTGGCTGTATGGTCTGTGAGAGACTCAGTGAGGTGGTGTGAGAAGGAGAGGCCGGGAGCTGGAGGATCCTCCTGAGATGAGCATAAGGCCCACTAAGTGGACAGGTGAGGTCTTCTTGCTCCTAAGGAGTGAATGTGAAGATGTTGATGGTTTGCCACAGAACGGATGTGAAGGCAGGAGTAAGGGTTTGCAGAGTTTCACAATTTGCTCTTCTGCTTTGATTACTAATATTTCTGTAGAGCTTTATAATTACTGGCACATTTTGCAGACGTTCCACCATTTAATCCTTACTGAGGATTAGGGTGGCTATCGTGAGGTTAGAGTAGGGTGGCTAGCATTATTTAGAGATGGGGAACCCAGGTTTTAAAGAAGGTAAATAATTACCAGCTGTTAAGAGGCAGGGAGAGGATTTGAACATAAATATTCTAATGTTAAGCCCCGTGTTATTTTCGTTATGATTATATTATGTAAATAGAAACAGTGGTAGCATTTCAGACCCATTTCAGTTTTGCAGTGACATCTTAAGGCGTAATCTCCCCATGGAGGGTTTGCTCTGGCATTCCAGAGAGTAGCTTTGCAAAGATCTCTGCTGGGGTGACACCTCAGGGGACTTCTCTGCAGCACAGTGGGCCATAGCTTCACCCACTTGACGAAGGTCTATGTCTAAGTCCAGGGATAGCAGGGAAGGCAGGGAGAGAGCTTCTCATAGATTCGGTCCTTCCTGCCATAGGCAATCTGTCTGAGCCCTAGGGGTAATGATTGTTGGCCATGCCTGCTAGTCTATATTATTTAGATTTTTCTTTTTACCTTAGTTAATACTTCTTTATAGTTAATATTTCTTTGACTTCTGTCTTCTGATTGGACTCTGACTGCCGAAACCAGGAATCCGCTGAAATTCTCCAATCTGCAGCATCCACAGCTGGACTGCGTTCATACTCCCTCTGTGTACCTGAAATGCTTTGTTAACCTCCGTTATGCAACATTAGAGAAATGATAACATATTACTATTGTTATTAATAATTATTATTATAAATATTGTTAATAGCTGTTATTATTATTTCTGCTGTTTTCTTATTTGTAATGCCTATCTTACCCACTACATGGTGAGTTTGAGAGATTGTTTCTACTCTTGTTAGATTGTCTCCACTCCATCCTGTATTCATAATGATATTCTCAGCCAAATACATGTCAGTACAATAAGGAAGCAGTATCAAAAGGCATGCATGTTGAAATGGTCACACTGGTAATATCCATGAAAGCTAAGCATACCACTCCTGGTGCTGGGCCATAAATCCCACCCTTAGCCCTCCTGACATTGTATGCAATATACTGTACTAGCTGTCTGTGTCTCCTGGACTTCATTCCCCTTGTACCTGTTTCCCCACAATGCCTTCTTTTATTTATACAGAAATCAAGGAACATTTGCACATATAAAATCCATTCTATGCTGGGTGGAGGACATGGAGTAAAATGTTGCCAAAGGACCAATAGGAAATGCCTGATTTCCATGCCCGTGGAATCATCTGACCCTAATGTCCAAATGTTCAGGAGTCAATTTAATAAAAGCAGAAAATCATTAGCTAAGTAAATGTTTCAAGGTACCTGTGAAGGACGGGCAATTTGCTGACCAGTGGAGGGTGGTGCCCTTATTGGCTCCCATAGTCTGGATTATGCCAGAACTCCAGAGTCAGTGATTTTGTTTTGGGGGAATTTTCAGGTTTGTTTGCAGAAGTAGAGTGATGACCCTGGCAAAATGAACATGAGTCACTCCCTTTTTTGCAGAGGACTTCTAAACTTCAAATCTAAGACTCTAACAGTATATGTCTTTATATTCACCCAACTAGTCACTGAGGAGGATGAGGTCTAAATACTTCTTCTTTGTGCAATCCATATTAAGAAAATTGAATGTAATGGTTCTCTATGAGGTACTTTGATCATATTTAGAAACTATTGGCAGAAACATAACAGTTTCTTAGACTTGAGAATAGAGTATGATTTTGTTTATTTTACCCTGACTGGCCTGAAGATATTCACTATAACCCATTTTATTATCATATGAAACTATTCTGTGTGGCTTATATTTTGATTTTTGTGTTTGGCTAATTCATGCTCACAGATTGCATAAGTTATTTTATGTGTCTTTACAGGAGGATCCTTCATATCCATGAATCTAAATTGAAGAGTCAGCCACTGATTGGCAAAGACATGCTATGGGTTGATGAATGTCTCTGATATCTGTTCTCTATCCCCATCCCAATTTTTACTGAGTACTAGTAGAATTTTTTAGCTTCTTGGGGTGAGAGGACTGTGTTTTAATCATCCTTCACCAGCAGCTGATATGAACTCAGTTAACTGTGTGTCAGATGAGTTACCTTAATCATTTTTTAATTAGGAATTGATCTTAACAGCATGGGACATCTTTCTGGGAACAGAGAAAGGTGCCAAGACCTTTAACAACCAATTCACTTGTTTGTGCACAGTATCTTCATCTTTAATATAATAAACTTGCCTCTTACTCTTTTTCTGGAGAGAACTATGAAAACACTGTCAAGTTCTGAATAAGATCGGCTGTACACAAAGTGGGAATTTCCCACTGGGCTAACCAGAAACCCTCTTTGGAGGCATGCAGCTTTTGAAAACTGCACTTGTGATGAGCACTGGGTGTTATGTGGAGGTGTTGAATCACTAGATTGTGCACCTGAAATTAATAGGACACTGTGTGTTAACTAACTGGAATTTAAATAAAAATTTAAATAAAGATAAAACATTCTTTCGAATGTTTAGAAGAAACAACCCTTCCACAGCTCTGACTTCAACTTCTTCCTGTCCTTATCTGCTTCAGAATACTTTTCCCCTGATATATTTTCCCAGTTGAACCTCATTTGTTATGCCCTGCCTATTTTTCAATTCTCCATGGGCCTTAAAAGAATTATTACTTTGCCTTAGTCCCGATTGGTGTTCATAACACCTCCTTTTCACATGTCATCAACAGCTGTTATTAATATTTGGCTCCTACTCACTCTTGGATCATTTGAAAGGACATCACATTTAAACAAACCTCACACCAATCTTGGCAGTCCCCCTGGTTTTACCCTCCCCATCTGAAATGATGTCATGTCATTTATCATTTTTCTTTGTCCTGAATGCCTTGCCAATTCTAGACTCATGAAGCAGTGCACATACGTAAACAAATGTGACCTCTAAATACCTCATTGATTTCAAGACCCTCCTTTCATTATAATAATAAAAGCTTGTCTCCCATTAGCCACTTGCCCATGTCCCTATTCTGGAAACCATTAAATTCTTTTTTTTTTTTTTTAAGGTTTTATTTATTTGAGAGCGAAAGATCATGAGGGGGGCTCAGAAGATGGGAGGAGCATAGGGCAGAGGGAGAAGGAGAAGCAGGCTCCCCATTGGGCAGGGAGCCGGGATGTGGGGCTTGAACCCAGGACCCCAGGATCGTGACCTGAGCCAAAGGTGGTTGCTTAACCAACTGAGCCACCCAGGCGCCCTGACACCATTAAATTCTTATCTATTTATTTGAAAACAGAAAATTTTCCCCAGTCCTTAATTCCCTGAATGGACCCAGATTGCTGACCATCAGAAATGCCGTTGTTGTTGTTGTTGTTGTTATTGTTTTAAATTGCAGAATAATATAGTGTAAGGTTTTTCTTTGTGTTTTTTTTTTTTCAAATAAGATTGAGGTTTGGAAAACTAGCGAGTGAGTTTATGGATTATTGCTCTTGTTCTTTCTGAATACCAGAAATAAAATTGCTTTTTTTTTATAGTCTTCCAACATATCACCTTCCCAATTCTAGCAGACTTTTCAAAAGTGATTGCCAATGTTCCAGTAACTTCATTAGTTAATCCCTTAACACTCTAGTGAGTATGCCATCCAGGATACAGATATGATACAATTCAGTAATTAAAGAGGAAATTGGGGTCAGTCTTTGCAGGATCTTAGACTTTATTATTTATGATTATGATTATGATTATTATTTTCCTTACTGCTTTTATCAAGTTCTAGATTTTCCATTTTTCAATTTCTTTATACACATTTCTCATACTTTGATTTTTCTCCCAAAGTGACATGTTTTATCAGGCTTTCAACACTTTTTGGACTTACACCTAACACCTCTTATTCTCTCACTAATTAAGTAAACAGTTTCACCTTTTCTGCCACTAACATGTTATCAGTAAAGAGATATTTTGATGTGTCAAATTATCTTGAAAACATTCTGCCCTTTTAGTCAATAGCGTAGTTTAGATTTTTTTCTGGATGAGACATGGAATGGATGCTTTATTTTCAGTATTAGACCATGCAAATATCAAATGGTTGTTCATGCAGTAACCTTTTAGATACTACTCAAAAAGTTAGGTTTTCTTGCTGGCATACTTTTCACTCTTTTAAACCCACATCTTGAATTATTTTCAGCAGCATTTGAATAATAAAAAATTCATACATTAGTAAAAAGCACAAACTTCCCTCTTTACTGAATATTTGAACACATTTTAAAAATCATACTGTTTAAATGTACACATATAAAATAACTGATATACAAATTAAGTTTACACCTATAAGTCGTGTCATTTGAAGGCACATACTTTAAAGGAGTTGTGAATTCACTACACACTAAAATGTACCCTTAATGTTGATTTTTAGAGTGAATATTTAAAATAAAAGCATTTTTAAAATATTTTGGTTGAATTTTTCCATTGTCGAATTCTGTTTAAGCTCTAGAAAAAGAACTCCTTGTCCTTGGAAATCATCTGTTGGTGATTTTAACTAATTCTCCTTTGAAGTAAAAGTAGTCTAAATGGAATTGTTGGAACAACTAAGATAATAACTAGTTTTTAAAATAACTAGCACCTTTATTCAATAACATATACTAAAATATATGACATGAAAGTCATAACATGTCACTTAAAAGTGTATAATCGGGCGCCTGGGTGGCTCAGTGGGTTAAAGCCTCTGCCTTTGGCTCAGGTCATGATCTCAGTGTCCTGAGATTGAGCCTCTCGGGTGGGCTCTCTGCTCAGCCGGGAGCCTACTTCCTCTTCTCTCTGCCTGCCTCTCTGCCTACTTGTTATCTCTCTCCTCTCTGTCAAATAAATAAATAAAGTCTTAAAAAAAAAAAAAAGTGTGTAATCAGACTAAAAGCACCCATTCTCTAAGAAACATGTATGTAGAATTCTGAATGTGAAGAATTTATGGATTTTCATAAGCTTACCACATAACTTTTAAAATTTTAGTTAATGCTAATTTAAATTTATGTGGCCTTGTGTTGCAATCCTATAGTTACTGTCTGTTCTTTCTTTTGTGCAACTGGAGCTGATTTCATTAGGGGTTATTATCCCCAATCCCTTAAATCCAAATAGGAGTCAGTAAAGTCATATGATATAATAAAAATCAATCTCTGTTTATGCATTGAAGACTGTAACTTTTATGATGAGTGGCTTTTATCTCAAATAACATATTTTTATTTTATTGAGAGATTGTGAAGATACAGAGATTTGAATTAAAGGAATATTTTCACCACTAATGGCAATTTTAGAGCAGTTTTATAGTTACAGTAAAAATGATTAAAAAGTTCTGAGTTCCCAATAGAGAGTTCCCTGTCCCCACACATGCCCAACTTCTGCCCACTATCAACATCCACACCAGAGTGATATATTTGGTTACAGTCAATAAACCTACATTGACACATCCTGCTTATCCAAAGTCCATAGCTTGTATGAGGGTTCATTCTTGGTTTTGTACATTCTCTGGGTTTTGATGAATGTATAATAACACATTTCCACCATTGTTAGATCATGTGGAATGGTTTCACTGCTTTAAAATCCTCTGTGCTTTGCTTATTCATCCCTCTTTCCTTCTTAACCACTGCCAAAAACCAATCTTTTTAATATCTATAGTTTTGCTTTTTCCAGAATATTAAATAATTGGAAGCATACAGTATGTGGCTTTTTTAGACTGGCTTCTTTCACTAAGCAATATGCATTTAAGTTTCTTCTATGTATTTTCATGGCTTGATAGCTCATTTCTTTTTGTGCTGAATATGAATCCATTGTCTGGATGAACCACAGTTTAGTTCTTCATTCACCCACTCAGGGACATCTTGGCTGCATCGCAGTTTGGCAATGATGAGTAAAAGTTCTATAAATATCTGTATGCAAGTCTTATGGTTTCCATTTATTTAAGTACATACCAGAGAACATGACTGCTGGATCATGTAGTAAAAGTAAGTTGAGTTTTAACCTCTCTCCAAGTGGCTGTACCATTTTGTCTTCCAGTCATCAATGAATGAGATTTCTTGTTGCTACACTTCCTAAACAGCATGTTCTTTTGTCAGTGTTTTGGGTTTTGACCATTCTAAAAGGTTATCTATTAAATATATGGTATCTCATTGTTGCTTTAATTTGTAGAATGACAGATCATGTCATTCTGAAGCATATGAAAAGATATGCTTATTTTCCATCTGTATATCTTCCATGTTGAAGTATCTATTCAAGTATTTTGTCCAGCTTACGAGATAAAGACCAGAGCTGAGATCAAGAGTCAGATAGATTCCTAACCAACTGAGCCACACAGGTGCCCCTTATTTTGACTGTTTGTTTTTTTTTAAGGTTTTATTTATTTATTTGACAGAGAGAGAGAGATCACAAGTAGGCAGAGAGGCAGGCAGAGAGAGAGGGGGAAGCAGGCTCCCTGCTGAGCAGAGAGCCCAATGCGGGGCTCGATCCCAGGACCTTGAGATCATGACATGAGCTGAAGGTAGAGGTTTTAACCCACTGAGCCACCCAGGTGTCCCTATTTTGTCTGTTTTTAATTGAGTTCTTGGTTTCCTTGTTGTTAAGTTTTGAAAGTTCTTTGTATATTTTGGAGAATAGCATTCATCTGAAGTACCTTTTGCAAATATTTTCTCCCAGTCTGAAGCTTGCCTTTTCATTCTCTTGACATTGTCTTTTACAGAGCAGGATTTTGTTTTGTTTTGTTTTGTTTTTTAAAGATTTATTTATTTGTTTTAGAGAAAGAGTGCATGTGATTAGGGGTGTGCAGAGAGAGAGGTAGAGGGAGACAAGCAGACTCCCTGCTGAGCATGGAGCATGAGTTGGGGCTCGATTTCACGACCCAAGCTAAAATCAAGTGTCAGATTCTCAACTGGCTGAGCCAGCCAGGCGCCCCTAGAGAAGTTTTTAATTTTAATAAAGTCCAGCTTATCAATTATTTCTTGCATGGACCATGTCTTTGGTGTCTTATCTAAAAAGTAACTGCCGTACCTAATCATCTAGTTTTTTTTACGTTACCTATGAGTTCTATAGTTTTGCATTCTACCTTCATATCTCTGATCTATTTTGGGTTGATTTTTTGTGAAGGTCTGTGTCTGGATTCTTTTTTTTTTTTTTTTACATGTAGCTGTGCAGTTGTTCCAGCACTCATTTATTGAAAAGTCTTCTCCATTGCATCGCTTTTGATACTTTTTCAGAGGTCAACTGACTCTATGTAGGTTGCTTCTGTCTTCTCTACTTTATTCTACTGATCAATATGTCTGTTCTTTCACTGATAGCACACTGTCTTATTATGGTGTCTTTTTTTTTTTTTTAAAGATTTTATTTATTTGACAGAGAGAAACACAGCTAGAGAGGTAACACAAGCAGAGGGAATGGTAGCAGGTGAAGCAGGCTCCCTGCTGAGCAAAGAGCCTGATGTGGGGCTCAATCCCAGGACTCCAGGATCATGACCTGAGCCGAAGGCAGACGCTGCTTAACGACTGAGCCACCCAGGCGCCCTATGGTGTCTTTATAGTAGTCTTAACATCAGATGGTGTCAGTTCCCTGACTTTGTTCTTCCTTACTGTGATGGCCATTCTGGGTATTTTGCCTCTCCATATAAACTCTTTCGTAGCAAATCAACAATATCTACAAAATAACTTGCTAGGATTCCATTGGGGATTGTACTGAATCTATAGATCAAGCAGGGAAGAGCTGATTTGTTGATGACATTGAGTTCTTCTATCCTTGAATATGGAATATCTGTCCATTATTTAGTTCGTTTTTGATGTTTTTCATCCCAGTTTTATAGTTTTTCTCATATGGGTCTTATACATATTTTGTTAGATTTATAGCTAAGTATTTAAATTGGGGGGGGTGCCACTATAAATGGTTACGAGTATTTAAGCTCAAATTCTGCTTGTTCATAGTAAAGAGATGGACTTCTATAAATCAATCTGCATCCTGCAACCTTGCTATAATTGTGCATTAGTTCCAGGAGTTTCTCTTTGTCGCTTCCTTCAGATTTTCTTCTTGGAAGTTTGGGTACCTGTGAACAAAGATGGTTTTATTTTTTTCTTTCCAATCAATCAGTATGCCATTTATTTCTTTTCTTTTCTCATTACATTACCTAGGAATTTCCAGGAAATGATGAATAGCAGTGGTTACTGGGAAAATTCTTGCCTTGTTTTTAATCCTTGTGGGAAAGCTTTGAGTTTCTCACCATTAGGATATGGTGTTAACAGTAGGTTTCTTTTTTGTTGTTTGTTTGTTTTATAGATAGTCTTTATCAAGTATTTTCCACTAGTTCTAGTTTGCTAAGAGATGTTTTTTTCTTACCATGAATTGTTGTTAGGTTTGTCACATGCTTTTTCCTACATCTATTACATGATCATATGAGTTTTCTTTTTAAAACTGTTGATGTGATGGATTACATTAATCCAGAGATGGATTAATCCAGAGATGGATTAATGTAATTAATTAATCCATATAGCCAACTCTGTATACCTGGGATAAAAACCACTTGGTTATTCTTTTTATGTGTTATTGAATTCAAGTTGCTAATTTTTGGAGGATTATGGACATAAAAGATATTGGTTGGTAGTTTTCTTGTAATTTCTATGCCTGGCTTTGTTATTAGGGCACTTCTGGCCTCACAAAATGAGTTAGGTAGTATATCCTCTGCTTTTTTCTAAAAGATACTGTAGAAAATTAGAATAATTATTCCATAAATGTTTGATAGAATTTGTACTTTCTGTTTTGAAAGGTTGTTAATTTTTTTTAGTCAATTTCTTTCATAAGTATGAGTCTATTTAGATGGCCTGTTTTTTTCTGGGAAAGGTTTTGGCAAACTGTATCTTTCAAAGACTTGACCCATTTCTCCTAGGCTATCAAATTTGTGGGCTAGTAGTTATTCATACTCTCTCTTACCATTTTAACGTTTCTGAGATCTGTAGTGCTGTCCCCTTTTGTCATTTCTCATATTGGTAATTTGTGTCTTCTATTTTTTTCCTATTTATTCTGGCCAGAAGCTTATTAATTATAAAAGTTGGGTGGTCATCCTTTCTGATGGCTGAATAATATTCCATTGTGTATAATGGACCACATCTTCTTTATCCATTTGTCTGTTGAAGG
>CM053611.1:4718541-4747315 GCA_028646535.1 Procyon lotor
TTTTGATTTGAATTTCCCTGATGGCTAATGATGTTGAATATTTTTTCATGTGTCTGTTAGTCATTTGTATGTCTTAATTGGAGAAATGTCTTTTCATGTCTTCTGCCCATTTTTTGACTTGATTATTTGTTTTTTGTGTGTTGAGTTTGAGTTCTTTATAGATCTTGGGTATCAGCCCTTTGTCTCTAGTGTCATTTGCAAATATCTTCTCCCATTCTGCGGTTTGCCTCTTTGTTTTTTTGTTTTGTTTTGTTTTGTTTTGTTGTGTTTTTTAAGATTTTATTTATTTGAGAGAGAAAGTGAGAGCATGAGAGGAGCGAAGGTCAGATAGAGAAGCAGACTCCCCGTGGAGCTGGGAGCCCAATGTGGGACTCGATCCCAGGACTCCGGGATCATGACCTGGGCCGAAAGCAGTTGCTTAACCAACTGAGCCACCCAGGTGCCCGCCTCTTTGTTTTGTTGACTGTTTCCTTTGCTGTGCAAAGCCTTTTATTTTGATAAAGTCCCAAAAGTTCATTTTCACTTTTGTTTCTTTTGCCTTTGGAGAAATGTCTTGAAAGAAGTTGCTGTGGCCAGTGCCGAAGAGGTTACTGCCTATGTTCTCCTCTAGGATTTTGATAGATCCCTGCCTCATATTGAGGTCTTTTATCCATTTTGAGTTTATCTTTGTGTATGGTATAAGAGAATGGTCAAGTTTTATTCTTCTGTATATAGGTATCCAATTTTCCCCAATTTATTGAAGAGACTGTCCTTTTTCCATTGGATATTTTTTTCTGCTTTGTCGAAGATTAGTTGACCATAGAGTTGAGAGTCCATATCTAAGCTCTCTATTCTGTTCCATTAATCTATGTGTATGTTTTTGTGCCAGTACCATGCTGTCTTGCTGATTACAGCTTTGTAAGATAGCTTGAAATCAGGCAATGTGATGCCCCCAGCTTTGTTTTTCTTTTTCAACATTTTTGTGTGTGTGTGATTTGGGGTCTTTTCTGGCTCCATACAAATTTAGGGATTGTTTGTTCCAGCACTTTGAAAATGCATTTTTGGATAAAGTAGTTTATAAATATGAACCGTATCTATATATTGGTGGTGTCGTTGAGTTCAGCTATGTCCTTACTTACTTTCTGCCTGCTGGATCTGTCCACTTCTGATAGAAGGGAGTTAAAGTCTCCAGCTAGAATAGAGAATTCATCTACTCCCATTGCAGATATAGTAGTATTAATACCTACCAAATTTGCTATTGTTTTTTAAATTTTATTTTTCATCATTTTTCTTTGTTCTTTTTTTGTCTTCCATGCGTTTTTGTACTCTTTTTGGTTTTAATTGAGCATTTTATATGATTGCATTTTCTTCCTCTTCTTAGTATATCTATTATACTTTTTCCTGCTTACTTTTCTTACAGTTGCCCTGGAATTTACAACATATGCTTACAGATAACCCCAGTCCACTTTCAAATAACACTCTACCACTTCACAGGTGGTGTAAGTACTTAACAAAATATTTTTAATCCCTTCCCCTCATCCCTTGTATCATTGCTGTCACTTATCTCACTTATATATAACTATATATAACTATATATAACCATATACAGATTATATGGGTGTGTGTGCAAGCATACAAAGTCAAACACTTTGTTGCTACTATTATTTTGTCCTCTGTTACATAAAGAATAATCAAAATAGTTGTTAGTTTACCTTTGCTTATTCATTCTCCAATGTTCTTTCTTAATATAGATCTGACCTGTATTATTTCTAACTTAAGTTATTGTATTTCTTCTCCCTGAAGAATTTCGTTTAACATTTCTTCAAGGCAAGTCTACTGGGAACAAATTCTCTGTTTTTTTATTGTCTGACAAAGTTGTTGTTTGTTGTTGTTGTTTTGTATTTTTTTAATGTAGATCTTTAAATACTCTGAAAATTCTAAACTCATCCTTTATTCCTAATGTTCTGCCAAGACGACCTTGGTAATCTCTTTCTAGAATGCACTTATTATAAAGGAATTGCAGATGGCATTTAAAAAATCTTTAATATAAATATCAAAAATTGCTCAACACTCAATTGAAAAACAAAAATGAAGATAATTATAATTAGACCTACTTATATATGTTGAGCAGTTTTCCTGTGCTAATCTCTATGTGCTTCTTTATAAGATGATTTTATTGAAGGTAGTAAAGCATAAAATGTATGTACTATTATTATCTGGCGAGGAATCTGAGATTTGTTTCTTTTCCTTGGAAACTAGAAGACATAATTATACTTCTCTGAAGACCTCATAAAGACTGAACTAGAAGGTCTCCAGAACTTTGTTGAGATTCAAGGGCAGGGGATCAATATAGTATTGAATTTTTCCTCGCTAACATGTAAAGAGTGCTTACAGTGTGCATGATGCTATGCCATGATGCTCTGGGGAATAGAGCAACATGTAAGATCTCATCTTACCTCAGGGATTTATATTCTAGTAGGAGAGACTCAACATGAACCTAAATATGTGTACCAGAATAAAAAGCAAAAAGGGACATTAAAAAAAAAAAGTGGAGGGAGCATCCCCTGACTTGAGGGACTAGTATAAAGGACATTGCAGAGAGGGGATGAATGAGCCAAGCTTTGAGGAGAGAGAGAAGTATGGGAGGGAGTAGTGTCATTCTAAATGAAGGCAATGATGAGAGCAAAGGCTTGAGGGAAAAACACAGCATGTCCTTAGAGAATAGCAGTTTTCTTATATTGGTTGCAACCTTGGTTGTCTTTATAGAAAATGATGGCAGTGAAGGTCCATCATTAGATTGGGAGAATATGATGGATGGCCTTGAATGCCAGGCTAAGCCATTTAAACCTAGTTTATTTGGCTCTGGAGGCCCACTGGAGGATCGCCAAAGCTTAGTAAAGATTCACAAATCTGTAATGTTAGCCACGACTTCATTGGCATCTCTTCTACAATATCATATTTTGAGAAAGTGAGAGTGAGAGATGAATGAGCATGCTCAGCATCGCCCATAGTAAGACCAAGCAGACCTTAAAATGGTAGGACATACAATTATCTGTTTACAGTTTTTAGGAGGAACCTCAATGGTCCATGACCTATGATAAGTAGTGGTTTTTATGAGGCACTGATCTTAATCACAGATAAGTAGGCTCTGCTAAGGACACCAATCTCATCATTCTCATCTCAACAAAGCTAATTTAGTTTTTGTAGCAACTCTGGAAGGTAAGTATTACGGTTTCCATTTAGTAGCTGAGAACATTGGCTGTAGTAAAATGTGTGCATTTGGGTATCAGGAAAGATCTTAAAATAAGTCTCTGGTGAATGTCAAAATACTTTAACAAGTTCTCAGGTCTCACTTGTATCCTTCAAACCTCTTTTGTTTGACAAAACAAAAGGAGAAACAATTTCTCCTCCCTTAACCAGTGGTTGCTTAAAAAAATTAACTCCTCAACAGTGTGAGGAATTAATTGGGGTTGAATGCTGAGAGGGAAGGGAACATTTAAAGCCACCTGCTCTAGGGTACCTGGATGATTCAGTTGGTTAAGCCTCCAACTCTTGGTTTTGGC
The DNA here is from genome assembly GCA_028646535.1 of Procyon lotor. NCBI lineage: Eukaryota > Metazoa > Chordata > Mammalia > Carnivora > Procyonidae > Procyon > Procyon lotor. The sequence continues at coordinate 4,722,084 of CM053611.1, forward strand.
TCAGGTCATGAACTCAGGTTGGGCTCCATGCTCAGCAGGAAGTCTACTTAAAAATTCCGTCCCTCTGTCCCTCCCCCAACACATGCATGCACATGCTTGCTTGCTCTCTCTCTCTCTCTCTCAAATAAATAAATAAATATTTAAAAAATATATAAAAATAAAGCAGCCTGCTCTGATGAATAGCCATGCAATCCCTTTTCTACTGAATTCACAAAATGCACTCTTATGAGACTTCCTCCATGTTTTCATATCTGGCCTAACTGTTAAGTCCCCCAAGTAGAGGAGTGGCTTCATCATTGTTGTGTGCTCAATGCTCAATGACTATTACAGTGCTTGCACATTGTAGGTATTTTTTTTTCTAATGTGGGATTCCCCTAATCCAGACCTTGAAACAGAGATTCAAGTATGATTTCTTTATTTGAAAGGCATGAGGATTACCAGTGTGAGAGTGGAGAAGAAATACAGGAACAGGAAGGCAGCCAATAAAGAGTATATTGTTAAGCCAGCTTCCACAGCAGACAATGGGAGTTTAATCCTACAGGGCATCTTTAGGAAATGGTATAAATCACACCCCTTAGATTATACCAGCTCAGAGGAGTGTGAGCTGGGATTTTACATAGCAATTCCCAGCGTTGGTTGATTGAGAGGTACTCCTAGGGTACTCCTAGGTACTCCTGGTACCTCTGGCTCACAGTACCTGTGGGTAGAAGGACTCATAGTAATGGGAAAAAATTCCTCAGGCGGAAGATACAGATACTGCCATTGATATCAGCCAAGTATACAGACTTGGTAGGGCCTGAGGGACTACCCACCCTGTGGGTGGGACACAGCCAACATTTGCTACAGTGTGCAATAAATGGTTGTTGTTATTACCACAGCAAGCAACCAGCTAGGAAAAGTGCAGAAGACTGTGGAATTGAGCCACCCGTGCTCTGGTTAAGGATGGGTAATGAGTTTTGTGTCTCTGCTGAGGTGTCACGCTCCAGTGAAGAGAGACCTGTGCACAATACTAAAATGCAAAAACACCGACCGTTTTGTATGGGAAAGATTCTCCTAACCCACTTTTCAGCAGGACAGGAGCACTGGGAAGTTTTTAACAGTAGAGCTGGTAGATTTGTGTCAAGTCAGGCAAGCTCCCTGACCTTGCCACTGGACAACTTGATTAATTGTGAACAAATGGTCACAGAGAAGCCAAACAGAAATGAAAGGGATGACAAAACCTAATGAGCCATAAAAGATCCTGAAACAGCCTGCAAATGAGTCTGACGGTCCTTTTTCCTTTAAATAGTCATTTACGATGTCAGAAAGTTCTGCTTATCCGAAATAAGTCAGTCCGAGAAAGACAATTATCACATGATCTCTCTGATATGAAGAATTTGAGAGGCAGGTTGGGGGGTCATGGGGGTGGGGGAGAGAAATGAAACAAGATGGGATGCGGAAGGAGACAAACCACAAGAGACTCCTAAACTCAGGAAACAAACTGTGGGTGGCTGGGAGGTGGGGGGGGTAGGGATAGGGTGGCTGCATTATGGACATTGGGGAGGGTATGTGCTATGGTAAGTGCTGTGAAATGTGTAAGCCTGATGATTCACAGACATGTACCCCTGGGGTAAATAATACATTATATGTTAATAAAATAAAGCAAAAAGAGAAGAAAAAAAAAGAAAATTTTGATTATCATACAGATAGTGAAAATTTAGGGTTCCACCTTCTTGCTATTCATAGAAGCCTCCACAGTAGCCACTTCCCTTCAAATGGACAAATATTTTGTCAGTCACATGTAACTGTACCAATGAGGAAAGACTCTTTGTCAGTTTTGATTCTGAGCTTTGCTGAGCATTGATTTCAAATTTTAACTTTGATGTCAAATGGACTTAGGTTTTGATTTCTGATCTACCATTAACTTAATTACTTGCTGTGTCACTTTGGGCAACTAACTCAAACTCTCTAATTCACAGTTTTCTCACCTGTAAATGGGGAAAGTGACAGTGATACTTAGCTCATAGACTCATGAGAATTAACATAATACATGTTAAAGATTATTGCCTGAAGTATGGTAGGAACTCAATAGTTTTAATGCTGATGTTTACATAGTTGCTGTTGTCAAAATGGTGGCAGCGTGGTTGTATTAATTGTGGTATCACTGGCGTATTGTTCCTTTCCACTGCTGAATGTACTGGAATGAACACGGACTTTGAAGGGAAACAATCCTGAATTTTAATTCTACCTATGGATACAACTGTGTACATATTCGTTTGTAAGAATTATGCTAGGAGAGGCTTATAAAACACCAAGATAGTATGAATATAAAAATTAACAGCTCAAGAAATATGAACTTCCTTTCCCTCTTTCCCTCATCTCTCTTTGCTCCAATTTAAGTGTTTCCAAAGGTGATGATCCTTAGAGAGTATTTATAAAATATTTTTAATAACATTTTCTAGTAATTCTAGCATGGAAAGAAAATTTTAAGCATTTCATCATCTGTACTGTAAACTATTTGAGCACTTAACTGAGGCAATCTTTTACCATCTATCGGTAGTTTCAACAGAAATAATTTAAGCCTCAAGGAATGTGACATGAAAACAAGTTTGTGAGTCTGGAAAGGATGTCATGATCTCCAATTAAAAACTTGGTGGATAAAACAACCTCATCACCATTATGGGGAATAAAAGACAGGTAAATACATGTAATTTGTAAATACAGTTCAGGGTAGACTCAGAAAAATCCAGGTTTAAGACCATTAACAAAATGTGAAACATGTTTTTTTCTAATCTATAATTTTTTGGGTGGGAGAGCACCTTTTAACCCAGTTTCATCATTTTACAAAACAAAATATTTAAACACAAAGAAAATTTGGCAGTGGAAAAATTGTTCTGTTTGAAATCATAGAAGTGGATGTTTTCTCTGTGAAGTAAGGACTTTAACGATTCATTAGGTGATAGAAACTCATATTTAATTGTACCCAGTCTACCTCACAACTTCGACATGCAATTTTTCTGTTGTGATAAAAGTTGTCTTAATACTTTTATGGTAGAAATTGCTACCAGTATAAAATTAAAACTTCGTGTTTCAAGAGAGATATGCTTTATCCTAATATATTTTTTTACCTATTTTTATTACATAAAATATTTTATTTCCTAAAAAATTTAAATCACCCCCACTTCCTGCTTTTATGGTGTGTTTCATAGTAAATGTTATTAATGTTGTTAATTATTTTGTATTATAGGATGAGCTCTTAATTTGAATTTAACTTTAAAAAACAGTGAAGAGCCTCAATTAAATATGAACAGACAGGCTGATAGGGGCTCTGATTTCAGCCTTGTAGGTCTCAAATAAGGTTAATACCTGTCATTTGGTGCTTCCGTTTCTCCATCAATAAAATGGGGACTTTTTCAATGTATTCTATAGGAAAGCTACTTGTCACTCCAAAACCTAGAATTAAAACTCTGGATTCTCTCCAAAACCAATGCTTTCACTTGTACTAGGCAACTGAAGAGAATAATCAGTTTTTCAAAATCTTTCTATGTATGTGTTTTTCATGAGGGGAAAGTCTAGGTAATGTTTAGGTTAAGAGTATTGTATACCACATGCTTGTATATTAATTTGTCTCCATGTCAGTGAGATGTGTTAACACATAAAAGCACACGCGTGAAACCTAGATGCCTCACCCCTATAAAATACAAACAATGAATCAAGGAAACCTATTTTTATTTACTAATGATGAATACTTCTGGTTTTGGCAAATCACAGTTAGATAGCATGGCAGATATTACAACTGCTCACCTTAGACTTACTTATTCTTTCTAGTGTACCATAGGTTTATATTTCCACATTTCCTTCCATATCTTGACTTGGAAATTAGGCATAGGTATGGGACTGTTAGTGGAAATGATGTGTGTCACTTGGGGGCAGAAGTATTTCATTACTGGGTCACAGATCTCCACCTCTCCTTTTTTACTGTCATGACTATTGTGAATGCCTGTAGTAGCATAGAGGAGTAACATTGAGCTTACACTTGGAGGTCATCTGTCCTAGCACATGGCCTCAGCTCATAGCAAATCTTGACTGCATAAGACATTGACTACCACTGTTTTAAGGTCTTGAAAATTTGGACTTCTTTATTATTGGAGGATAACTCAACCAATCCTGACTAATGAATATGGACATGAAACATACTGACTTATTTGTCCCAAAAGTATCACTTTGAATATTGTGTAAGTAGGTGCTGCCTCAACATTTAAGCATTGTTTCATCATTTTAAAATCACTTACATCATCTCCCTCTTCAGGCAATATTCTAATAGAAATATGAAGAAATATAAACTCATGATTTGATTTTCTCATCTCTAAGTGGAAAGTCAAACTTCATAATCACATTATCATAAGAGAAACACAAAAAATGAGTGTCTTACAGGACTCTAAATAGATGAAAGCAATTTTTCAGTTACAAACTATTTTTCTCACATTGTGATAGTTAAAGACAGTTTCCATCAAATCCTTAGGATTTTAGAGTGAGTTTCTTTCAAATTTCAAGGTCCCATTTCACTTCCAACATACAAATAGTAATTCATAAATAAAATGAAATTTATGTGTATTTGTTGCCATATAATATTAAAATGGTGATTATTTTTTCATCATTTTGAGAAGTTGTATTTGGAATATTCTGTCTTAAATGAGAGACTGTATGATATACTGGAAATTCTTCTTGTAGGGCTCTCATTAGCATCTTAAAGATAGAGGCATTTCCTGCTTAAACACCTGAAATTGAGGTACAAGGAGTGAATCTTGACATTCCCAAAACATATTAAAACACCATGTACAAAAAATATAAGTAATAATTTCAGATAAAAGCTCCACATCAAAAGTCAGAAGGGCAGGTGCTCTCATTTGCAGGTTCTTTATTGTATCTTTACCTTTAAGCTAGTTTTTATAAAAGGTAATTGTATGAATCACATTCCAGTGTTTATACAGTAAATATTGGTTTATTTTATTATTAAGGATTCCTCTTTGTTGGTGCTAAATAGGCCAATTAGATTTTATATGAAATGGAAAAATTCTTAATCTTTGCCAGTTATTCTCTATGGCTAAGGTTTTCCCCATGTGGGCTATATATAGTTTACTACTCTTTATTTCTAATCATGAGTATGTAAAATCTTAAGAATTCAATAATTGCTTCTTTTTTGGAGGGGGATATTTTCTAAAGAAGTAAATTGAGAGGAACATTATTGAATACTATTTTTTATTATTAAATGTCTTCTCACTATAAAAATAAAGTATGCTTAATTTATAACATTGACTGATTGATTGAAGATTTATTTATTTGAGAGAGAGTGGAGGGAGAAGAGTAGAGGGAGAGGGAGAGAGAAATTCAAGCAGACTCCCTGCTGAGTATAGAGCTCAACACAATGCTTGATCTCACAACCCTGAGATCATGACCTGAACTGAAATCAAAGGTAGGATGAATAACCAGGTGTGCCATCCAGGGAGCCCTTAATTTATAGAATTTAGAAATAAAAGAAAATTAATTAAAAGAAAGTTAAAAATAAAAATAATAATAGCCAACACAACCTGGGTACCTGTTTCTCATAAAATCTCTTATAATAACACTATTCAGGGAGACACAATTGGCATTTCCTCTTGATCCTATTTTCTAAAGGTTGATCTTAGTTTCTGTATAGATTTTGACCCTGCAACCTTTATTTTGAAGATGAATTTATGCATCTAACTATTCGTTGAAATCAAGATTTTGAAAGATATATTTCATCACTTAGTATACCTGAAATGGTATGTGCTTTCATTTCCCTATACTGACATTTTTAAATTGTTTCATGTTTATAATTAATTCTATAGTTAATATTATTATATATTTATCTTTGAACATGAAGATAAATGAGGTATATAGGTACCTTAACATAATAAAGGCCATATAGGACAAGCCCATAGCTAACATCATATTCTGTGGTGAAAAGTTGAAAGCTTTTCTTCTAAGGTCAGGAACAAGACAAAATGTCCACTCTCACCACTTATATTCAACATAGTATTAGAAGTCCTAGCCAGAGAAATTAGGCAAGACAAAGAAATAAAAGGCATCCAACTTGGAAAAGGAAAGGTAAAACTGTCACTATTTGCAGATGACATAATACTATATAGGAAACCTTAAAGACTCTATCAAAATACTGCTAGAACTAATAAAAAAATCTGTAAGTTTTGAGGATGCAAAATAAATACACTAAAATCTGTTGTTTCTATACAATAATAATGAACTATCAGATATCAAAATTAACAATGCCATTTACATTTGCATCAAAAAAGAATAAAATAGGAACAAATTTTTTTTTAAAGATTTTATTTATTTATTTGACAGAGAGAGAGGGGGAAGCAGGCTCCCTGCTGAGCAGGGAGCCCGATGTGGGGCTCTATCCCAGGACCCTGAGATCATGACCTGAGCCAAAGCAGAGACTTAACCCACTGAGCACCCAGGCGCCCCCTAGGAACAAATTTAATCAAAGCATTGAAAGACCTATATATTGAAAACTACATGGTGGGTTAATGAAAGAAATGAAGTAAGACACAAATATATGGAAAAATATTTCATGTTCATGAATTGATAGAATTAATATTGTTAAAATGACCATACTTCCTAAAGCAATCTACAGATTCAGTGCAATCCCTATCAAAATTCTAATAGCATGTTTCACAGAAATAGAACAAAAGACCCTAAAATTTGTATGGAATTATTAAAGATCCCAAATAATCAAAGCTAGAGGCATCACACAACCTGATTTCAAACTCTTACAGAATAATAGTAATTGAAACAGTGTGGTATTGGAATAAAAACACATAGATCATTGGAACAGACTAGAGAATCTAGTGCCATACACAAAGTTTAAGACTTGAATGTAAGATTTGAAGCCATTAAATTCCTAGGGAAAAAAATATAGATGGTTAGCTCCTTGATGTAAACCTTGACAATGATTTTTTTTTTTAAAGATTTTGCTTTTTTTGACAGAGAGAAAGAGAGCACAAGCAGGAGGAGTGGGAGAGGGAGAAGCAGGCTCCCCACTGAGCAGGGAGCCCGATGCAGGACTCAGTCCTAGGATGCTGGGATCATGACCTGAGCCGAAGGCAGATGCCCAACCAACTGAGCCACCCAGGCACCCCAATAATGATTTCTTTTTTTTTTTTTTTAATCTGGCACCAAAAGTAACAAAAGCAAAAATGAACAAGTTGGACTACATTACACTAAAAAGGTTTTGCAAAGCAAAAGAAACCATCAACGAAAAGGCAACTTACAGAATGGGAGAAGATATTTACAAATCATATATCTGATAAGGGACTGATATCCAAAATGGATAAAGAATTCATACAGCTTTATACCAAAGCCACATATAATCTCTTAAGAAATGGTCAGGATACCTGAATATACATTTCTCAAAGGAAGACATAGAGGTAGCAAATAGGTACATGAAAAGAAGCTCAACGTCATTATCATCCAGAAATTGCAAAACCACAGTGAAATATCACTTCACACCTGCTAGAATGACTACTATCAAAAAGGCAATAAACAACAAGTGTTGGTTGGAATGTGGAGAAAAGAAAACACTTGTGCAGTGTTCATGGGGATGTGAATTGATGCACCCATTATTAAAACAGTATGGAGTTTCCTCAAAAATTGAAAAAATAAAACTACCATATGATCCAGCAATTTCACTTTTGGGTACTTATTCAAAGAAAATAAACACTAACCTGAGAAGATACATGTATTATTATTTTTATAATATATGTATTATTATTATATTTCAGTATTATTTACAGCAGGCAAGATATAGAAAATAAGTGTCCATTGATAGATGAATGAGTAAAGAAATTATGATATATATGTAAGCAATAGAATATTATTCCACCATAAGAAAAATTAAATATTGCCACTTGCAACACGATTGGCCCTTGAGAGCATCTTGTTTAGTGAAATAAGTCAGAGAAAACAAATACTGCATAATCTTTCATATTATATATAGAATCTAACTTAAAAGTAAGATAAACCAAACCTCATAGATACAGAAACAGATTAATGGTTGCCAGAGGCAAGGAATGGGTGATAGGAAGAATGAGTGAATTGTTTTTTTGTTTGTTTTGTTTTTGTTTAAATGGAATATTTTATAATAATGTTTACATTAGCACAAAATCAAATACTTAGATACAAATACTTATATACAGGATCTATATATGGAAAACTACAAAACTCTAGTGAAAATGGTAAGTGGAAGAATATTCTCTGTTCATGGATTGGAAGACTCAGTGTTCCTAAGATGCCAATGAAATCCCATTCAGAACTGAAGGAAGCTATTCTGTAGATATTGACACTTACTCTGCAGTTCCACATTCTGTATGGAAAGGCAAAAGATCCAGAACAGCCAATAAAATATTGAAGAACCAAGGTGGAGGACTGATGCTACTTGACTTTAAGATTTACTTTACTTTAAAGCTCCAGTAATGAAGACAGTGTAGTACAGCAAACTAAGAGAAACATAGACCAGGGGAAAAGAATAGAGCCTAGAACTATTCTCACATATACATAGTCACCTGATCTCTGACAAAGGGGCAAATTCAATGGATAAAGACAAGTTTTTTTCAAGAATGGTACTAGAACATTCATATGCATAAAAAAATAAGTATACACAAAGGTCTTGTACCTTTCACAAAAATTCCCTCAAGATGGATTGTAGACATTGTCGTGGACATTCTGAAGACACAGCATGGACTTCTATTCAAAGTGTGGTTCTGCTGTCATGACTGATAAAGCCAGATACATACCAAGAGAATATGAAAGTATTTGTTACTTACATATCAGGTTTTGGTGGGGATGGGCAAGGAGCAGAGGAGGCTTTCCTGCTTTGCCAAAAATACCTTGAGAGTGGGGCACCTGAGTGGCTCAGTGGGTTAAAGCCTCAGCCTTTGGCTCAGGTCATGATCTCAGGGCCTTGGGATCAAGCCCCTCATTGGGCTTTCTGCTCCGTGGGGAACCTGCTTCCCCCTCTCTCTCTGCCTGCCTCTCTGCCTACTTGTGATCTCTGTCAAATAAATAAATAAAATCTTAAAAAAAAAATACCTTGAGAGAAAAAGAAAAGCATATTAGCTTGGAATTTTTTTTTTTTTTTTTTTTTGGTGATAGGGTATAGGGCCTGTTTGGTGGCTCCTGAACAAAGGGCAGGGGATCGCAAGGTTTGAACTTCCTGCCAAGAGCAAAGGAGGGGACAGCTGGACTTTCTCGTCAGCTTGCCCAGATATGGAGCAGAAGAGGAGATGAGGAGTGAAGTTTAAAGGCTATCAGAAAACATAAAAAAAAAAAGAAAGAAAGAAAGAAAGAAAGAGAAAGAAAGAAAGAAAGAAAGAAAGAAAGAAAGAAAGAAAGAAAGAAAGAAAGAAAGAGAGAGAGAGAGAGAGAGAGAGAGAAAGAAAGAGAGAAAGAAAAAGAAAGGAAGGAAGAGCGAGCAGTCTATTACAATTCACCTTTGATGTTTGATGACTGAAATGTGCCTTTTTTTTTTTTTTTTAATTGAATTGAATTTGAACTTGCTTAAGTAAGCCATGGTGGTTCTCTGTGAGGCCTGCCGCCTAAGACTGTTAGGGTGGTAAAGGTTCCTTTGAATGTCTTGAATGTTTAAGTACCCACCTTTGTATATTCTGAGAACCTAAATGCATCCAATAATGTCTGGAACTCCAAAGGGGATAAGGAATCCTTTGGTGAGGCTTTGCATTGTGGTTAGTATATGTAAAGGTGCATAGAACCTGTACTTAATTTTAGGTATCTGTGAGACATGAGATTCCCCAAGTTCTTTTCCCTAAAATAGACAACTTGGACAAGGAATTGTTACAGCCATTGGCTGGATCACAGCCAAACTATTGACTATGTCCCTGTAGTCTATAAAATAGCCTACAGATGAGGCTGACTGTTGGCCAGGGCAACCAGTACTAAGATGACTGCCTGATGTTAGGCCAGTTCGGCTGATCTTTGGTTCCCATCCTGGAGTAGGGGCATCCTGGTTAGGTGATGAAAATCCGTAGTTCTTCTGTGGGTTCCATCACATGCAATGCTATGGCAAACTTCCAGTACTCAGTTGATCCTGAGGAGCTGCCCAACTAGCCAAGGGATCCAAGAGAGTAGTGACCTCCTCTAGCACCATGACAGTTGTCAGAAGACTGGAGATAAAGAAGACTGCCACCTCACACAGATAGCAGTATGGCAGAGGGCTCAGATTTGGCTTTATCTTATAGCAAGGATGCTTCTATGGCTATCTTGAGCTTCTATGATCTAACATATAAAGGACAGCTGGATGCAGAGGGTCACAAGCTCTCATAAGGTGAGAGTCTTTATTTTCCAGAGAGCCCAGTATACAAGAACCAACAGTTGCCACTCTATTGGTACATAGCACAGGGTAGTTTCTTGCAACAGAAGCCCAGAGACAACTAACAGGCGTCATGAGTGATCCAGAGACTCTAAGAGGTGTGAAAGGAGGTCATGATCTCCTCAAGTTTCTGTAATGCAGATACCTCTCAGGGCACACTTGTATTATAATTTTGGACAGGTTCTAGATGGGCTTCCATTCAAGGTGAGTCAATTTGCAAGTGACAGTGTAAATGAGCTTAAGTAAAATCTATAAACAGTGAATATATTTTGCCTACAGATCCCAAAAAAACCTAAAAAATAGGAATTTGTTTTAAGATTTTGGGTGCTGAGAGGTTAATAGCAGTTTCTTGACCACGGAAGGGCTGGAGCAGTCCTATATTTACCAGTTAATCCTCAGGAAGCTAATTGAAGTGGCAAAACCTTGTAGTACGTGCAGAGTAATACCCCATTCCCTTTCTAGGTTCTCCTTTGTGAGTATTTGAATGTCTTGAGTGAGTGTATCAAATGAATCTCCTCAGAGGAGGGGAGGATGCCATCGATGTAACGATATACCGGTGTTTCGGAAGAAAGGTGGATGCGGTTAAGATTTGCCTGCAAATATTGTGCATATGGCAAGGCTATTTGGGTACCTCGTGTGTACCAGTATACCCAGCTGGAGAAAGGTATACTGTGTCTCTTTGTGAAGGCTAAGTGCAGCTGAGAAACTGTTCAGTTACGCAGAGAACAGAGCACATTAGTCAAATCTGTAAGAGTAAAATACTTAACAAAATAGTTACTAATAGGATGGAGTCAGTAATTTAAATAATATTGGCTATGGGAAACTTAATGCATGAAACCACAACATTAAGCTTGTGATAATCCACATTGAGGTGCCGTTCGTACTTTGCATATGTAAGAACAAGTAAGTCAGGCCATTACATAGAAATGCAGTGGGAAAAATCACTCCTTCACTAATTGGTCTTATATAATGTGTTTTAATCCTTGAAGGCTCTGTTTGAACACATTAAGATATAGTTCCAATAGTTATGAGATGTACTCTTTTGGCTACTAGTTTATGTCCAGGAATTTTACTATGATTATAATGTGTACCTTGTTTAAATTAGTGGGATGCCCACATATAATTGTAATTTGAGCCCCAGTATTGATTAAGGACATGAAGTGTTGCCATTAGTGCATTTTAGCAGATTATTAAATTAACTCAGAACCTGTATTGGTCATGTATAAAAGTCAGTCAGAGCCTTTTTACTTTTTTGTTTTTAACTTATTTTAGAAAATTTTGAATTAACAATTGGGTCAAACTGTGGTGCTCTGTTTAATGTTGTTGCTGTGTTCCCTTCCCTTGAATCCAGGTTTCCAGGTTCCTTTCTTTCTTTTTCTCTCATCTTGTGTGTTGGGCAGGGCGGGGAGGGGGAGCAGCACCTGGGGTGTATTCTGTAATACTTTGGGAGGGGAGTTCTCTCTATTCTGCTCACATTTGTAAATTTCTCCATTTCAGAGAGTCTTATATCAGTGTCATCAAGGTTAGGGACCTGTTGCTTTATAGAGCTTAATAATTCTGTATTTAACCAGAAATATTTCAACCTTTCAGTGAGTGTGTTTTTAATGTATGTATGTATGTATATATAGGTTTGTACATATATATGTGTGTATATATACACACATATATATGTATACACACACACATACACTAGTCAAAGACCACTAGGAACAACACATCTATAGTTGTGAATAAATTACGTTTCATTCTTGTTGCAACAACTAGGGAGACCATGCAACATGAGAAACTATGGGACATCTCAATAGGAGGGTGTAAGAAAGAATTTAAAGAATCTGGACTTTGGGGGCACCTGGGTGGCTCAGTCGTTAAGTGTCTGCCTTCGGCTCAGGTCATGATCCCAGGGTCCTGGGATCGAGCCCCGCATCGGGCTCCCTGCTCGGCGGGAAGCCTGCTTCTCCCGCTACCATTCCTTCTGCTTGTGTTCCCTCTCTCGCTGTGTTTCTCTCTGTCCAATAAATAAAATCTGTAAAAAAAAAAAAAAAGAATCTGTGCTTTGGTTAGGTGATTTGGGGGAGGACTCAAGGAAGGGGTTTTCTTCTGCAACGGGTAATAATCAGGAAATGGAATAATTCTACAATTGGATATGTTAATCTCATCTAGGACAGACTAAAGCAAGGATCAGGCCACAATTAATTTAAAAAAGCAGCAGGCACTCATATTTGCCAGAAGGCGGGTGATGTTTTGTGGTGTGCACAGTGACCTTGTTTATATCTGTGAATAGACAGAAATATGAAGTGGTCTTGCGTCTGGCCTCATTTCATCATGCTCCCATGGCAGCCTTGTCTGAGTTGTTCTGTGAAATGGTTTATGTTCAACAAAAGAACACCAAGGCCTAGCTGTGAGTCAAATATGAAAAATGAATGAAATACACACACATATGTAATACACTTATCTCATTTTCAAAAAACCAAGCATAATTTCCAAATGAGGAGAGATGTTGGCAAAGAAACTTCTAGACACAGATATGGTATTAGCTGAGAAACTACTGGTAGAAGACACTCAGGCTTTCAGACACTGAAAATTCCGTCTCTTCAGAACTGATATGCGGACTCTGGCTTATCTGGCGTTCGAAAAGTTACAATCTGTTGATTTCATTTGTTCTCTAAAAGAGAGAAAAATCACTACATGGCTGTGTTGGGCAATTGTGAGAAGCTATTTTAAGAAGTTTGAGTGTCTTCCCAAAAGAAATAGGGCATAGTTAAAGGATTTTAACAGGTAAGTGAAGGGGAAAAAAAAAAAGGATTTTTAGCTTAGAAAAATGGCTCAGCAGTTAGAAGAACAGGTTAGAATGAAGCAAAACGGGAAACGGAGGCTACATTGGAGACTCGCTGTGGTTCGTTGCCAGTGGCAACAGACATGAGAGCTTTGGTAGGCAGACAGAGATCATGAAGTATGGCAGGTGCTTGAGTGGTGCTCCACCTTTTAACATGAGTTTTGTATATGTGTAACGTCATCTAAATAAGTAATCATATCACTGGTAAAGGTTGAAGAAGGCCAGTGTTAGCTCTTCTTGGAAGGCAGCGCTATATTTTTATCCCATCCTTGCTTCCTTGCCATGCGTGAGTGTTGCTTCCCTCACTTGGTGACCAGTAACTCATGTAAAGACGTCAGTAAAATGTGGTTGAGAGCAACTACCTCCTTATTCTAATTTATGGATTAATCCAACCATTATTCCACTTATGGGCTGAATGTGTCCAAGGCTTTTCTCATTGAAAGAGGATCAGCTTCCAGCAGCAGTATTTTCCATTGAACAAATAGATCATCATCCAAAACTGAGTACAGCTTTGTCCTAATTTTACCCTCTAAAATGAACACCTTGCCCCTTCTCAGTGTTCAGTGAGCTTCAGTTGCCTGCTCTTTGTATTTAGTGACTGCAGCCAAATAGTAGAAATAAAAATTAATAAATGTGATCCTAAAGAGTCCCTCTTGGAAATATCCTGTCCTGTCAATTCCTGGAAGTAGTAAAACAACCACCACTGTAATGTTCAGTGCCTTTCAGAGCATCTGAGTACCCCACTCAAGGGGAGTGAGTAGAAGCCCCGGTGAATAAGAAGTTTGAAAATCTGGGGGCGCCTGGGTGGCTCAGTTGTTAAGCGTCTGCCTTCAGCTCAGGTCATGATCCCAGAGTTCTGGGATCAAGCCCCGCATCGGGCTCCCTGCTCTGCGGGAAGCCTGCTTCTCCCACTACCATTCCCTCTGCTTGTGTTCCCTCTCTCGCTGTGTTTCTCTCTGTCAAATAAATAAAAATATTTTAAAAAATAAAAAAGAAGTTTGAAAATCTGATCCCTGCCCTCAGAATTTTATGATAGATGGATGACAAGAGAAAGAATAACATTCCTAAAAGAAATTACAGAAAACTCTATGAAATTACTTAATGTAGTGGTGAAGTTGTATGTATGTCCTGGAAAAAAAATGGCAAATGAAACAAAATGCTACTTGTAATTGAATCATGACTATGTAGGACTTTGAAATTTTGCTTCCCGTAAATGATCATTTATTGAGTTACTGAATCAAGAGGATAAATGGTTTCACAAATTTTGGAGATGAAGGCTCATTGGTCATTTGCAAATGTCTCAATAGCAATAAAAATAATAGTCTATATATTAGGCTCTGTGGAAGGCCCTTTATAAATATGATGTTATAATGAGCAGGACAAGCGTATAAAGGTTTATAGACAAGAAAGGTGAAATTAAAAGAAGTTAAATAAATTGCTCAATGTAAATGTCACATACCCAGTAAATGATGTTCCTAATTGAGCTACAGAATTGTGCACCTGGTCTTAATTTATGCTAGATTATTGGTATTCAGACAGATTAGGACTAAAACGGTAACTTAATGAGTATTTTTGAGCATCAAATTTATGCTAAACACTAATCACTAAGACTTTTTTTTTAAAAAAAATTATTTATTTATGAGAGAGAAGTGAGCAAGGGGAGGAGCAAGGGAGAGGGACAAGCAGATTCCTTACTCAGCATGGAGTCCTGTTGCAGGGCTCAATATCAGGACCCAGAGATCAGGACCTGAGATGAAAACAAGAGTCAGATGCTTAACTAAGCCACCAGTCTCACTAAGACTTTTTTATTTTATTTTTATTTTTTTAAAGATTTTATTTATTTATTTGACAGAGAGAAACAGATCACAAGTAGGCAGGGAGGCAGGCAGAGGGAGAGGAGGAAGGAGGCCCCCAGCTGAGCAGAGAGCCCGATGTGGGGCTCGATCCCTGAGATCATGACCTGAGCTGAAGGCTGGGGCTTTAACACACTGACCCCACTAAGCCTTTTTTAAATGAACAGTATGATGCAGAGACTAAAGCAGTTTCTCAGTAAAACCCTTTATGTAATTGGGGCAACCACAGTTCAGATGAATTCATTTATGAAAAAGTACCAGAGATGTGTCAAACATCAACCAGTTTGGAGGGCTTTACCGACTTTCCACCTAAGATCTGTATTCCTTATTTCTTTTCTACAGTGACTCAGTTGAAATAAACCCGAGTTCGTAACACTGATACATTCTCTTTAAGAGATAATAATAATGCCTAAAGAAGAAACGCTCCCCTTGAATAAACTGCAGGAGTCCAGGGGCACAAAATGTTACTTGCCCCACCCCCCAATTTACTACAAATAACAATCCTCCCTTATTGACTTAATAAAACCAAAAAATTACATGAGCAAAGCATATTCATGTACTAAAAATATTATTGAATAGAGTTCCTGTGTAAGTTTAGAGTTAGATTTCCCCAGCTGCCCATGCAAAAATTTATTGTACGAGTGAGTTAGATGGTCCTGGAGGCTCTGATATTCTTTCTGTTAACACTACTGGTGCTGAAAACCAGTTTTGTGAGATTCAAATATCAGTCTTTCCACATCAGTGCTTTCCCCATTTTTGATCACAGAAACCTCTGAAGGCAGCTCTCCGGATTCTCAGAAAAAAGCTCGCCTCTTCTGATCTGGCACTTTAAAGAGAAAGATAGATTCCTTCATTTTCTAGTTTATTTCAAGATGTAGCATTTATATTCTAATAGCGAAGGGCTTAGAGAGCTCCGGTGTGAATACTTTTCCCTCCCTGACATAGTTATCTTTTTATTGCTGGTCCCAATCATTCCTTTTCCTTTCCTTATGTAATAAAAACAAAGTACTACCTGCCCCCACCCCTCAAAAATGAGATTTGAATGACGGTATTCTCAGAATGTTTCTTTAACACTTACTTCTTTTTCTACCTTAATCAATTTAGAAAGTGCAAAAATTGAAAGCTTTGATTTTTAGAGTGCCATCTTCAAAAGCCAATTTCTGACATTAAATGGAAATCGTATCCAACATAATGGCTGGCTTAATACAGCCTATTATGTTTATAGAAATCTCTATTTTTATTTCAGCAGTCTTTTTTAGTTCTGTGTGCATGAAATATACACAGCATTAGGAACAAAATTTAATTTCCAAGTAGCTACTAATTCTTAAAGTAAAAGTGGTCATTCTCCTTTCCCTGTTTTATTCATGCTCTTTGGTAAAAATGTAATTTTGAACACATATTGACTAGTTCCTGTATTCTTCATGCTATGATTATATTTGACTACTAGCATCAGAAAGGCAATGTTTTAGAATGAACCATAATCATCTTCATAAGTAAACACATTATGTCGATGCTTTTGACTTCTTTTATTTTCATGGTTTACATTATAGGATTATTTGAATTGCAGTTTTTATTTATTTATCACTTTGGATGATATAATATTTTATTAATTTGGGAATCCAAAATGAAATATAAAATTCACTTTGATTCAACACATATACAGTTAACATAATATACAAGCTTCAGAAATGTGTGACAAACAAAGAAATAAAAAATATTTTCTGTCTTTATAGCCTCATAGTCTTGTGGAGATATACGATGCATATATGTAAGTGTACACATTTGAGTGAATTGGTTAGGTTCCTTGGATGTCAGCAGTAGAAACTGACTATAAGCACATATATTAATCATTTAAGGAGAACTTTCATTATTGATAAGGGAGATAAACCACAACCACAAAACTGTGGAATTCACAGGAATGTGTTGGCTGCTTTGAGTAGCAGTAATTAGTGAGTGGTCTTTTTTTTTTTTTAATTTAAGATTTATTTATTTATTTATTTATTTATTTATTTATTTTTAAGAGAGAGAACACAAGTACGAAGGGCAGAGGGAGAAAGAGAGAGAATCCCAAGCAGACTCCCCACTTGAACAGGGCCTGACATGGGACTCCATCCAATGACACTGAGATCACCACCTGAGCTGAAACCAAGAGTCTGAGGCTTAACCAACTGCGCCACCCAGGCGCCCCACTAGTGAGTCATCTTTTCAAACAGCTGTCCAATTTAAACTTTCTTTATTCATCCTAATATCCTGATCACATTTATATTTCTTGGACTTGATGTGTTTCGCTTGATTTCTTTGCCCATAATTAGCCAAGAAAGTCAGGACCTGATACTGATAATCTCAAGAACAGAGCAAGCTGAACTACACTTTTGACAGGGTGTAATGACCTAAGGAGGACTCCCATTCTTAGTAAGACAGGAAATATAAAATATGAGCTATAAAGTGAAGAACCCAAGCAACATACAGGAAATGTTAAAGCATCATTGCTGTTGAGGCAAGAGGACTTGAGGGGCCACATCAGTCTATAGGTTCTGCTGTGTTCTTTCCTGAACTTCCCTAAGGGGTTCTGACTTTATTTGCCAAACAATGGTCATAAAAGTCAAGTGAAACACAAGTCTCAGAAACATGAATTTAGGAAGAGAACTGACATATAGAATATACATTCTGTCTACATTCTCAGAGCCATACTGTCTCTGAGGGAATTTGCTGATTATTGGTGGAGATGCAGGTGGGTAGAAGCCTGAAGTCAAATATTACCTGAACACTGAAGAAACAAAGAGCCAGCAGTATTTTTGACCATCTCAGAGAAGTAGAAAGACAATTTTGGAGTTCATGAGTGTCAGGACTGTTAGGACTTAAGATACTAAAATCCTGATAGGAAGGGAAGAGTAAAAAAGTGAATTCCGTATGTGGTAGATTTTTGCGCAAGGAAGTTGCCATATTCCTAAAATGTATAGAGTAAACAACTGAGAAGATAAAAGGAAAGACACTAGAAATTAGATTAGAGATTTTTTAGTTTAATGGTGTAAAGGAGACAAATAATTGAGTTAATAACCAATTATTGTCATTGGAGGAGCCTAATAATCTCCTGAGGCTCTCATTGAGATTCTTGGAGAGCTATGTGCTGAATGTAGTAATGAACTAGAGCCCCCTAAAACTGTAGTTTGGCCCCAAATCCAGTTAATCTCTGATATTAAGGTGGTATATCCATATTCTGAACCCAAATACTAAATACTACCACAAGATAAAATAAACTCTCTTTAGAGGAAAGTGAAACCATTACAACCCACAATTCATCAAATATGATATCTGTCACACAATTGAAAATTACCTGGTATACCTAGAACCAGGAACAACAACAACAAAAGACTTATTTTTCTTTCTTTCCTCTCTTTTCTTCTTCTGTCTACGCACCCATCTTTCTCCTCCTCCTCCTCCTCCTCTTTCTCCTCCTTCTTCTTCTTTTACTTATTTATTTGAGAGAGAAAGAGAGAGCACAAGCAGGAGGAGAAGCAGAAGCAGGCCCTCTCCTGAGCAGAGAGCCTGAGGTGGGGCTCAATCCCAAGACCCCAGAATCATGACCTGAGCTGATGCTTAACTGACTGAGCCACCCAGGTGCCCCTACCAATCCTTCTTGTTTGTAAACTCTAGTAATGGGGGCCTAGCTGGCTCAGTCAACAGAGCATGTGACTCTTGATCTAGGGGTCATGAGTTCAAGCCTCACATTGAGCATAGAGCTACTTTAAAAAAAAGAAATAAAAATTCTTGTAATAAAAGGCATGCCTCACCTTAAAAGAAAAAAAAAGCCCAACTAAGGGAAACAAACCTACAGATGATCTAAATACAAAAATTGATAAGATGGTTAATTTCTCCAGAGAATGAGAATGCCAAGTAATTAATTAAAAAGAAAAAATAAATTAAAATGCAATATATTGAAAGTAAAAATTAAACACATTACCTTACAGCATATAAGAATCAGAAGAGAATTAGTGTACTAAAGATAGATCAACAAAAATTGTATGAGCTGAAGCAAAGAGACCACAAAAGTAAAGAGACCACAAATGAAAATTACCTATATGCACATTTTGGTAAATTATATGAAAACCAAACACTAAGAGAAATCTTAAAAACAACCAGAGTAAAAAGAACACATTGCTTTTAAAGGAACAATGCTTAGATGACATCTAACTACTGAATCAAAAAAACAAAAAACAGAAGATAATAAAATGCTGTCTTTAAAGGGGTACACCTGGCTAACTCAGCTGGTAGAGTATATGACTCTTGACCTTGGGGTTGGGAGTTCAAGCCCCACACTGGGTGTAGAGATTACTTAAAAATAAAAGAAAATTTAAAATGATTTAAATGCTGTCTTTAAACTGCTCGAAACAAATGACCACTAACTTGTAATTCTATACCAAAAACAATATCTTTTAAAAGTGAAGGCAAAATAAAATAAACAAATTTTAAAAACCAATTTTGGCCAAATTAAAACTGAAAAAAATCAGTTCTACCTGCATTTTTTAAAAATACTAAAAGCAGTTCTTTATGCAGAATGTAAATATCTTAGAAAAATGATAATGAATGAAAAAATTAAGTATAATAGGAAGGGTCAATATCTGGCTAAGTGTAAGTAAAAAGTGTGTAAGCAATAACAAGAATCTCTTGTGAGTTTTAAAACTATGGTGATGGAGAATGCAACATAATTATGTCACTGTTCAGAGGAAGATGTGATGAAGGGATAGTTTGAGGAAGATTTTTATGTTGCAGAACAATTCTATATCCTGAGTGGGTGACAGTTCCGTGAATCTATGCCTGTGTTAAAACCCATAGATTTGTACAACAAAACAAAAGTAAACAAGAATAACCACTAAAAACAAAAATAAGACAATGATTTCATGAGACTTTTTCAGGTAAAAACCTACATAAGCAAAGCTTTCTAAATTTTCCCAAAAAAATGACAATTATAAGAAAATATGTGGGAAAGGACATGTAGTTACAGTTCTGAGATTCTCACATTGCCTGAAAAATGATAAAAATACCAGTTTGTATTAAGTTGTATTAAATTAAAGACACATTGTAATCTCTAGGGTGCGATGTAAAAGAATAGTAAAATAATTTAAAATCAATAAGTTAATGGAAGGGAAATAGAATCATAACAATAAATTAATGAACAAAGAAGTCAGAGAGAAAGCAAGTGGAACAAATGAGGTGAATAAAAAGCAAATAGGTAGAAATAACCATAAAAACACACTAATAACATTTTATGTAAATGAGACAAATGATGCAATTAATAAAGATTATTAGAATACATTCCCTTAATGTTGTTTATTAAAGACACACCTCAAATGTAAGAACAAGGATGAAAAAAGATATACCACGCGAACAATAATCAAAGATGGCTGGTGTTGCAGTTATAACATACAACAGACCAGACTTAAATGCAGGAAACATTATAGAGATAAAAGGGAATATTTTATAACAAAATTCTATCAGCATACCAAGATTATCATACGTTTCTGAATTTTATGCACCTAATAACACAGCCTTGATATGTATGAAAGAGTTGATATTACCCAAAGAAAAAATATCCAAGTCACAACAGCAGTGGGAAACATTAACATAACCTCTCAGAATGACTTGATAGAGAAAGAGAACAATTAATAATGATATGTAAGGTTTGAAATATGAATATCAACTTTGACCTAATTGACAGTTGTGCTGGATTGATTGTTGTCACCTGGGATTACGGATAATCTCATTTTCCAGAATACAGTCCTCTAGACTTCCAGACTCTAAGGACAGGGACTTTGGAAATTTGGAAGTCAGAAATGAAGCAAACCAGTCTTGGGAAGATCTTGGCAGTCGGGTGCAGCAGATTTTCAGGACTTCACAGTAGTTCACACTTCACTGTCACAACAGATCACAGATCTTTCTGATATTAGAGCATTCTTTCCTGCTCTAGGGCATTGGACTGAGACTTCACTGCTGTTTTTCCTATACTTACTTAGGCAACTACTTCTACATTTGTATAAATCCTTTCCCCGTATTAATTTCCTAATTCCCATCATACTTTGTTGATGTAGACAAACTGTTGGTGATCAGCCAGTTGCCCTTTACTGGTCAGTGCACCCCTTCCCCACATTCTGTGACCATTGGCAGCTGATGGTATATGGCTTCCCTCTTCTCTGAAGCACTGCCATCACCTGTAGATGACACCCCACCCAGTAATTTCTAGGGTGACCTTTATCTACTCGAGCCCCTTTCCTCAAGGAGAGGCACTTCCTTTCATTCTCCATTCATACTCAAGAACTCCTCAGGATGTTAAACTAAGGATAGCCTTTAGCTAAAATAGCACCTTTATCTGTCCCTTACACCCCCAGCTCCTATCCTATTTCTCTCTCTTAGCAGTTTCTCTTAACACCCTCGATCACTTGCAAGAGAATCCTTGTCTCACACTCTTAAGTCCATGGAACTCAGTCTATAATATACATGTAGTTGCTCTGTTTTTTCCAAGGAAACCCTGACTTACAGAGGTTTTGGTAATGGAGGTGCTTCCAGGGGAATATAACCTTGAGGAAAGAAATTTAGAACTGATTCTCTGATCTGTTTTGCCTTAAAGGCATCCATGACTTCATTTCTAGTGGCAAGTGGAACCCTGGTAGCAAATGACATACTATGTCAGAACACTTTAAGTTGTCCCCTGAAGTCACCTGGAAGAGTCCAGTCACTCTGCAAAGCTTTAGTGGCAATAAAGATTATAAAGATGGTGAGGTTGCTTGATTTCTTCTAATTATACTAGTAAAGTCATAGTAAGAAAAAAATGAGCTCAGGGCATTAAACTTCTAATTCAAGGCCTGTGTAGGGAACCAGAAAGTTTCTATGGTCGTTCTGAAAGAATCCTTTATCCCTGTAGCTGCAAGGAAAAGTTTCTTAAAAACCAACCAGGTTTTGGGCGCCTGGGTGGCTCAGTCTGGTTTTGGGCGCCTGGGTGGCTCAGTCTGTTAAGGGTCTGCCTTCAGCTCAGGTCATGATCCTTGGGTCCTGGGATAAAATCCTGAGCAGGGAGCCTGCTTTTGCCTCTTCCCTCTTCTTCTTTCCTCTGCCTCTGCCCTCTGCTGGTTCTCTCTCTTTCTCAAATAAATAAATAAAATATTTAAACACACACACATATATACACACACACACACACACACACAACACCAACTCCAGGTTAGATCTTGCCAGTTGCTGAATTTCAGCACATATGGAATTCACAACGTTCACAGCCTTGTAGGGTCTCTTCAAATAGTCACTGCAGTGATTGAAAAATGTGATTAGAACATATGGGGAGATTCCGTGAAACTCACCATATCTGCCTATCTTCCTTTATCAGTAGTAATAGCCCATTTTCACTTTCTATGAATGGTTATAGTTAAAAACCAACCAACCAACAACAAAACAAAACAAAACAAAACAAAAAACAAAACCTATTCCTCAAGCTCTCCCTCTCTCACCAATCAACACTCAGTGCTGCTATACTTATAACCAAATTTAAATCCCAGCAGACCTTGGAGGTATGGATTCCAAGTATGACCTGGAAAGATATTATAGGCACACTCAAAGAATTACAAGATTTTTCCAGTTAAGATTTGCAAAAATCTTGGGAATATGTTTGAGAATGAATTCTCAGGGTAAAAGGAATATAATGTTGGGAGACAAGACAAATATATTGCTATGAATGCACTAAGTAGATAGTCTAGATTCAGTTTGTTAGCTTGAGTATTTGATAGTGGTTCTAGCATTTGGCTTAATGGGTTGGATGAAACCTGAAACCAAAAGTGGCCTGAATTAAATGAAACTGTAATGACAGAACTTCATTTATAAATTGTAGATGAAAGTATCCATTATATAGATAGGAACAAGGAGATGAATTTATCGTAAGCAACCTACCCTTTCCCTAACTATTTGCCCCCAGAAAGGTCTATAGGATACCTTTTGAGACAAGGCTTTGAAAAGTGCAGTGGTGAAGTGAATGCTAGTTTTTAAAAATATCTCCAGTGGCTATTCTCCACTAGAAGTTATAGTGGGAGATGCTGCTGTTAAAATGGGCTTCCTGAATTCTCTAGGAATGACGGGATCCCAGAGGGACAGAATCCAAATGTCAGTGTTCAGTCAACAAAGATAAAATGGACATTACTGTAATGAGAATGATTACTGCAAGAATTATCAGAATAATTCCATCCTTGGTGATCTTTGGCAATAAAAAATGGTTACTCCAGTAGTCCCCCCCCTTATTTGCAGGGGTATGTTTCACAACCCCCAGTGGACACCTGAAATTGCAAATAGGACTGAACCCTATATATACTATGTATTTTTCCTATATATGTATATGTATGATACAGTTTAATATATAAATTAGGCACAGTAAGAGATTAAAAACAGTAATGAAATAGGACATTGCAACAGTAACAATATACTATAATATACTTCTCGGTCTCTCTTTCTCTCTCAAGATACCTTATTGGACCACACTCATCTTCTTCTTACGATGAAGTGAGATGATGAAATGCCTATGTGATGAGATGAAGTGGGTGAATGTATCTGTAGGCTACTATTTACCTTCAGCCAGTATATCAGAGGGAGGGTTATCTGCTTCCAGACAGCAGTTGAGCAGGAGTAACTAAAACCATGGAAAGCAAAACTGCCAATGAGGGGGGACTACTATACTAAAGTCTTACATAGTTTGTTGAAGCCAAAATCTGTTGCTCCACTTAACTGAGATCTGACCTAAATCATCACTAGTTAGAGTCATGGCTCCCTCCCTAATCCCCACATTTTAGTCCCAGAATCCCTTGAATGAAAGGAAGCCTGAATGAAGACTGAGGTCCCCCTCGAAGAACTTTAAAACAATGCCTACACTTTATACTGTAAGTCTTCCTTGTGGACTTGCCCCAAAGGAATGTACAGCTGTTCTTTCACATGAACAAGTGTTAGAAAAAGGAAAATACGAAGGCTTTGGGGACATTCTTGGACACTCATTCTGAACTAATGCTAAGTCCTCATGCACGAAAAATCACGGTGATTTACCAGTAAGAGTGGGGGCTTTTGGATTCAGGCAATTAATAGAGTTTTGGCTTTGGCTTTCTCACAACCAGCCTGGTGGATGCCAGAGCAAATCCCGTGGTCATTCACCCACTTCTCAAATACAATTGGAATAGACATACTCGGCCACCGGTAAAATTTTCATATTAATTCTCTCATGTATGAAATGAAAATTATTACGTTAGGAAAGGCCAAGTTTAAACACCTACAGTTGCCTCTATCTCTGCCACAACAGTAAAAGCAACGTCGCATGCCGAGAAGGATTGCAACAATGCACCTACTACTGCAGATGCAGTTTCTCCCTGGGAGTAGAAAAACATAGGCACTTGA
Organism: Procyon lotor; assembly: GCA_028646535.1. NCBI lineage: Eukaryota > Metazoa > Chordata > Mammalia > Carnivora > Procyonidae > Procyon > Procyon lotor. Next base: position 4,746,589 of record CM053611.1, read on the forward strand.
CATGCAGGTATCCATCTGTCAAGTTTTTTTCCCTATATGTTTATTTTAGGAGCAGTTTGTTTTCACCTGAAAAATACAGCAGGATACTTTAACAGAGTTTTTTTCCCCAAATATGTTTATTTTATTTTTTCAATGTTACAAGATTTATTGTTCATGCACCACATCCAGTGCTCCATGCAATACATGCCCTCGTCAATACCCACCACCAGAGTCACCCAGCCCCCCACCCCACCCACCCTAAACCCTCAGTTTGTTGCTCAGTGTCCACAGCCTCTCATGGTTCATCTCCCCCTCTGATTTCCCCCCATTCACTTTTCCCTTCCTTCTCACAATGCCCTCCATGTTTTTCTTTATTTTCAGCGCGTAAGTGAGACCATAAGGTAATTGGATCTCTCTGCTTGACTTATTTCACTCCGCATAATCTCTTCCAGTCCCAACCATGTTGATACAAAAGTTGGATATCCGTCCTTTCTAATGGAGGCATAATATTCCATTGTATATATGGACCATATCTTTTTTTTTTTAAGATTTTATTTAATCATCTGACAGAGAGATCACAAGTAGGCAGAGAGGCAGGCAGAGAGAGAGGGAGAAGCAGGCTCCCCGCCAAGCAGAAAGCCAGATGCGGGGCTCGATCCCAGGACCCTGAGATCACGACCCAAGCCAAAGGCAGAAGCTTCAACCCACTGAGCCACCCAGGCACCCCTGGACCATATCTTCTTTATCC
>CM053611.1:4747415-4768175 GCA_028646535.1 Procyon lotor
ACCCTCTTATATTGTTGGTAAGATTGCAAGCTGGTGCAGCCACTTTGGAAAACAGTGTGGAGATTCCTCAAGAAATTAAAAATAGAGCTACCCTATGACCCTGCCATCGCTCTACTGGGTATTTACTTTAACAGATTTAACTCACCAACACTCTGGCACACCACCACAAATTAATCTGTAGAAGAATTGATTGCCTAACCATTCTACAGGAAATCAATCTGATCTAACATCAGTGTTTTCGCCATGATTGTTGATATCATATCTGTTGATCAAAAAGCTAGAAACTATCCTTGATACTTTGGTCAAAAACAAAAGCGTTCATTCCAAGGGATAAAATAAAAGTAAAAAATTCAGGGTTCTATCACCTTGGTGAGATTTCTAGAGGTCCAGTAGTCTAGGGCATGTTAAGACCTCTCCAAAGTAAAGAATGAATTAATACATTCAGCATATCTTATAACTAAAAAAAAGAAGTGCAATGCCTCGTGAGGATTTTTGATGGATTATATACTTTTGGGGAGAGTGCACTTCTCTAATTCATATACAGAGTATTCTCTAAGATTGCTAGTTATTTTTAAAGATTTTATTTATTTATTTGAGAGAGAGAGAGAGCACATAAGCAGGGGGAGGGGCAAAGGGAGACGCAGACTGCTCCCTGAACAGGGGACCTGACACAGGGCTCAATCTCAAGCCCCAGGATCATGACCAGAGCCAAAGGCAGATGCTTAACCAACTGAGCCACTCAGGCACCCCTAAGAGTGATGATTTTTAATGAACCTCTGATCAAAAGAACATTTGAAATAGTTGTGGGGTACCACAAAAGCTACCCTGTTAAATAGGCCATGAGACCTAGTATACCAATGTGAAAGACAGTGCTGTGTTCAGGAGTCTGGAGTGGGATCCTTTAGGTGAATCACACCAAAACCATATGATTTCAGGGTGAGGGGTAGTTTATTCTGTCCTTTTCAGAAAAACATTTGAAAAACAGCTTCTGACCTTAGTGAAAATTGAATGTTTATCCATGAGCTATCAAGACACCATGTGATATGTTGACCGTCATGAATTGAGTTGTATGAACCATAATTCTGACATGTACAGCAGCATTCTATTATCCTATGAAACTCATAGACAAGTTTGTGTTTGAGCAGATCCTAAAGGAACAAGTAGGTGGCATTGAATAAGTGGCTGAAATTCACATAACACTTGACTGGGGAAGAAAAATTCAACCTGATTTACAGATAGTTCTGAACGATATGCTAACCCTTCCTAGAAGTGGAGAGCTGTAGCACTATAGCCTGTCTGTAGGAGGGTGCCCCCTCCAAAATAAAGTCAGTGCAAATAATACTTCCAGGGAGAAGAAATTTGGATAATTGGATTTTGTTTGTTGGTTGGTCAGTTTTTCTTTTAAAAGGAGAGTTGGGGCACCTGGCTCAGTCTCAGGACCCTGAGCTCATGACCTGAGCTGAAATCAAGAATTGGACACTTAATCAACTGAGCCACCTAGTCGCCCCCTTATCAGCTTTTTTAAATCAAGTCAGATTAGAGAACCAATTCCAGAAATCCCAGAAACAACTCAGAAAACTTATCCTTAAAATCCTGTTCCTCTAGAAGTACTCTCGATACCAAAATCTGTATCAGTCAGCATTCTCTAGAGAAACAGAACCGATAGGATGTATAGGTATAAAAGATATTTATTAAAAGGCATTGGCTCACATAATTATGAAAGTTGAGAAGTCCAGACCCAGAAGAGCTGATGGTATAGTTCTAGTCTGAGCCCAAACCTGAGGGAAGAAGAGGATGGGTGTCCCAACTCAAAGAGTCAGGCAGAGAATTATTTCTTACTTAGCCTTTTATTCTATTGAGGCCTTCAAAGGTTTGGATGAGGACACCCACATTAGGGAGGGCCATCTGCTCTATTCCATCTAGCAATTTAAATAATAATCTCATCCAGAAACACCCTCACAAACATACTGAGAAATAATGTTAGCCAAATATCTGGGCACCCTGTCAAGTTGATGTCAAGATGACACATAAAACTAACATTACATCCACTTCCCTTAGACTCTTTATTCCTTCCTTTACCGTCTTCTACAGTAATTCAGGCATTTTTACTTTGCTGAGAGTCAGTCATTTTTTTCTCCCAGACTTCTAGGAGCCACCTTGGCAACAAAGTTACCTCATTCCCTAGTGTTCTTGTGGGGTGGTAAATCATGTGTCCTGAGGGAACACCCCGAAATCAACAAATTATTCTTTATCCAGTCTGGAATTATAGCTCCCTTGATGAGGTGACCTAAAATACAATCTCAGGAATACTCCTCTAGGTCCTGCTGGTACATACTGTTTAATTCTTATATTTCTTTATTTAAATGTTCTCTTTACGGGCCCAGCCTGGGGGGCGGGTACATTTATACTGGGATTTGAACCCAGGTATTAGCCTAGCCTTTAGGATGGGAAGTGGGGCAGATCCTGGGGGGATATTTGTTGCTTTGTGGGAAAGAGACATCTGTAGTGTCTTCCAGCACAGTGTAAGTGCTAACCATTACTAGAGAAGGGTGTGCCACTTTTGTATATCCAGAAAGTCTGGGGGGATGGGTAGACTCTCAGGGACATCATTCAATTTTGAGGATCCCAGATTTCCTCTGTATGGCCCTGACCTTCACATAACAGACTTGCCTTAACTGAAAATTTAAGCATCTCTGGAGCTCTATTCTCACAATTAAGTCTTCAACCTGCTGTTTGTTTGTGTCTGCCCTTCCAGTACAGGTGATAAGGGCCTTTTATATCCACCATTGGGGCTCCCTGGCTCTCACACTCAGCCATTAACAGCTGCTTGTTAACAGCCCCTAGCCTCTCATTATCCTTCTTTGGGGAATCATCAGAACTTGGCAGTTGCCAGCCAGCTCTGCCATATCTGTAGGCTTTGTTTCATATCTTTCAAATGCCTATATCGTTGAGTCTGCAACAGCATCTCTGTTCCACTGGGACACTTTTCCAGGTCAGTACTGGTGAAACCTTTAATAATCAAGCCACTACTTTATCCTATCCATATCCATGCCACATCTCATCTTTGAGGCAATCCCAAATACCTACCTTATTGCGTATTTTCTCAGACCCCTTGGCACCACTTATGTTAGCCCAGAGCCTCTGAGAAGCAGACTTCAAAATGAAATTAAACACGCAAGTATTTTCTTAGAGAAAATGCCTATACAAGAAACATTGTGATGGTGCTAGAGGAATTTGGGAAGTTGTTAGGCCAGAATGTAATCCTGACCCTTTGTGAAAAAGAAAGGTACGAGAGTTTGCATGGACGTGACCTAGACTGCAGGTGGTCTCAGGAAAAAAATATGGGCAAAGATGCAGAGGAATCTTCAAGACAGAGTTTCCTGTTAGAGCAGTTCTGTGTTCACCTCAGTATCCCTGAGATGTTCAGTAATTGACCAAGAGCAGCCATTGGAAGGTATGGTCTTGTTGCAGATAGGAATCGGCTACATTTAAAACATGGCACTGAAAAAAAAATGGCACTGCAGTATGATGAGGGTAAGGATTTTATTAATAAATGATACTGATTAATTAGATCTCTATATGAAAAAAATAATTTTCATCTCTACTTCACGACACACAAAATTTTCAATTCCAGATATATCATACATATAAATGTGAAAGATAAAACAGTAAAGCTCTTAAAGGAAATTATTTACCAGAAGTTAGAAACATTACACAACATTTTCATGAAGTCCCAATAGTTTATCTCTGTTTTTGTTTCCCTTGCCTCGGGAGACATATCTAGAAAGAAGCTACTACCAACCATGTGAAAGAAGGTATTGCCTGAGTTCTCTTCTAGGGTTTTTGTGACTTCAGGTCTCACATTTAGGTCCTTAATACATTTTGAATTTATTTTGGCTATGGTATAAGAAATTTCATTCTCTTGCATGATGCTGTCCGGTTTTCTCAATACCATTTGTTGGAAGAGACTTCCTTTTCCCCATTGGATATTTTTTCCTGCTTTGTTGAAGATTAGTTTGACCGTATAGGTGTGGGTTTATTTCTGGGTTTTCTATTCTGTTCTGTTCATCAGTGTGTCTATTTTTGTGTCTTTACCATACTCTTTTAATCACTAAAGCTTTGCAAAATAACTTGAAGTCCAGAATTGTGATGCCTCCAGCTTTGCTTTGCTTTTTCAAGTTTTCTTGAGCTATTCAGAATCTTTTGTGATTCCATATAAATTTTGGCATTATTTGTTCTATCTCTATGAAAACTGGTATTGGTGTTTTGATAGGAATTCCATTAAATGTGAAGATTGCATTGGGTTGTATAGACATTTTAAAAATATTTGTTCTTCCAATCCATGATCATGGAATGTCTTTCTGTTTATTTGTATTATCTTCAATTTCTTTCATCAGTGTTTCATAGTTTTCAGAGTACAGGTCTTTTACCTGTTTGGCTAGATTTATTCCCAGGTATCTTATTATTTTTGATGCAATTGTAAATGGAATTGTTTTCCTAATTTCTCTTTCTGCTGCTTCATTATTGGTGTATAGAAATGCAACAGATTTCTATACATTGATTTTGTATCTTGTGACTGTAGTGAATTCATTTATCAGTTCTAGCAGTGAAGGAAATAAACAACAGAACTAAAAGGCAACCTACAGAATGGGAGAAGATATTCACAAATGACATATCAAATAAAGGGTTAGTATCCAAAATATATAAAGAGCTTCAAAAACTCAACACCCAAAAACCAAATTATCCAATTAAAAATGGACAGAAGAGGGGTGCCTGAGTGGCTCAGTCATTAAGCGTCCGCCTTCAGCTCGGGTCATGATCCCAGGGTCCTGGGATCGAGCCCCACATCAGGCTCCTTGCTCAGCAGGAAGCCTGCTTCTCCCGCTACCATTCCCTCTGCTTGTGTTCCCTCTCTCGCTGTGTTTCTCTGTTAAATAAATAAAATCTTTAAAAAAAAAATGGACAGAAGATGGGGTGCCTGGGTGGCTCAGGTGTTAAGTGTCTTCCTTCAGCTCAGGTCATCATCCCAGGGTGCTGGGATGGAGCCCCACATCAGGATCACTGCTCTGCAGGAAGAATGCTTCTCCCTATCCCACTCCCCCTGCTTGTGTTCCCTCTCTCACTTTGTCTCTCTCTGTCAAATAAATAAACAAAAAATCTTTAAAAAAAAATGGGCAGAAGACATGAATAGACGTTTTTCCAAAGAAGACATACAGATGGCCAACAGACACATGAAAGAACGTTTAACTGATCATCAGGGAAATACAAATTAACACTGCAGTGAGATATAACCTCACACTTGTCAGAGTGGCTAAAATGAACAACACAAGAAACAATAGGCATTAATGAAGATGTGAAAAAAGGGGAATCCTCTTGCACTGTTGGTGGGAATGCAAACTGGTGCTCCCACTGTGGAAGACAGTATGGAGGTTTCTCAAAAAGTTAAAAATATAACTATCCTATGATACAACAATTACACTACAAAGTGTTTAGCCAAAGAATACAAAACTACTATTAGTATTAATTCCAAGGGATTACACCCCAATGTTTGTAGTAGCATTATCTACAATAGCCAAATTATGGAGACAGCTAAGGTCCATTGACTGATGAAAGGATAAGGAAGATTGTGTGTGTGTGTGTGTGTGTGTGGTGTGTGTGGAATGGATATATACATGGACTATTATTCATCCATAAAAAAGAATGAAATCTTGACTTTTGTAATGACATGGATGGAGCTATAGAGTATTATGCTAAATGAAGTAAGTCATCAAAGAAAGACAAATACCATATGATTTCACTTATAGGTGGAATTTAAGAAACAAACAAACAAGTAAAGGGGGAAAAAGAGAGAGGGAGAGAGATAAACCAAGAAACAGACTCTTAACTCTGGAGAACAAACTGATGGTTACTAGAGGTGAGGTGGGGGAGGGGATAGGTTAAATGGGTAATGGGATTAAGGAGGGCATTTGTCTTGACAAGCACCAGGTGTTGTACAGAGGTGTTGAGTCATTATATTGTATATCTGAAACTAATATTACACTGTATGAAAGAAATTACAGAAAGAAACTATGTAGGAAAAAAAAGTACTAATTTAAAGGTCAGAACTTCTGTTAATGAAGCAATACCATTAACAGAGAAAATACAAGCCGTGAACTGGAAATAGGTTTTTACACCCATATTTTTAAATCATTTTTACCCAGGATATGCAAAACCTCACAAAATTAAAAGGGAAGTGGACAAGGAGTTTATAAAAATGAGCAATATACGCGAACAGTTACTTCACAAAGATACGGATATTCAGATCAAATGAATTATATAATATAGGAAGGCGTCTAGCTTCATCAGGCATCCAGGAAATAAAGGTTAAAATCCCAATGAGTTATCACTGTTGACCCACATAATAAGGGAAATTAACTCTGACAATAACAAGTGCTGGGAAAAGTGTGGAACAATTGGGACTCTCGTCACTGCTGGTAAAAATATACATTTGTCAGGCTAGTTTGGAAAACTGTTCGACGCTGTCGCCTACAGCTGAAGATATTTATCTCGTTCATATTGTGTGATTGAACATTTTTCTCTTGTAATGCCTTCCTCTACTTAACAGAAACATATACATTTTCACCCCAGGAGTTTCAAATACGTTAACAGCATTTTCATAAGAGTCAAAATCTAAACAGAAGTGTACATCACCAAAAGAATAAATTACTGTTCTGTTTGTTTCCTATTGCTGCTGTAACAAATTACCACAAAGTTAGTGGCTCAGAACATCCCAAATTTATTATCTTACAGTTCTGAAATGACTCTCATTGGACTAAAATGAGTACGTTGGCAGGGCCACGTTGCTTTCTGAAAACTTTAAAGGACAACCCATTGTCTTGCCTTTTCCCACTTTAAGAAGCCACCCTCATTCTTGGTTTATGGCATTCTTCCATTTTCAACACCAATAATGGTCATTTAGGCTTTTTCACATCCCATCCCTCTGACATTGATTTTTCTGCCTCCATCTTCGGTATTCAGGGCCCCTTAGGGTTCCGCTGGGCCCACCTGGATAATTCAGGGTAATCTCCTTATTATAAAGTCAGTTGATTAGCAAATTTAATTCCATCTACAATCTTAATCCTCCTTTGCCAAAGTAATTTAACCTATTCACAGCTTCTGGGGATTAGGACATAGACATTTTCGGGAGGTCATTGTTCTGCTTACCATAAGGTATGTTCATAAATTGGAATACAATACAGCAAGGAGAATAAACTACTGCTGTGAGCAATGATATGGGTGAATCTCACAAGTTTAATGTGGAGTAAGAGAAACCATACACAGAAATGTACATTTTATGTGATTGATTCTATTAATGTAAGTTTCAAAAAAATAGGCACAACTACTATATGTGTCAGAATAGCATTTATACTTAAGGAGAAGTTAGTGCCTGTGACCAACGGGACTTCTCAGGTGCTGGCAATGTTCTATTTCTTGATTTAGGTTGTGGCTACATATTTGTGTTCAATTTATGAAAACTTACCAAGTTATATACTCATTATTTGTGCTCTTTCTGTATGTATATTATACTTCCATAAAGGATTGCTTTAAAAAAAAAAAAAAAGGGCAATTTTGACTCAATAATTTCCCAAGAATGATATGGATGCTGTTATCAGAAGAAGTAAAGTCTACTCTGGGCAGACAAAACCAGTTAGTTATACTCAAGTGTTATATGTAATTCGTTTTTAATCTCTAAGTGTGTATATATAATAGGTTCATATATAACAATAAATAATCTAATAAATAAAACCAAGCAATATTGATAAATTCCAAAATAGATAGTGTGCTAATCATTAGGAGTAAGTTTGGAATAAGGTACCATGGGATGACTTTCTGGAAGACATATAACTTCTTGATTTTGAGAAACACCCATTAGTTGTACAGATAAATGGGGAGATGTTCCAAACAAGGAATAAACAGGAAATTGGATTCTCTTTTTTTCTTTTTTTTAAGATTTTATTTATTCATTTGTGAGAAAGAGAGCACAAGCAGGCAGAGAGGCAGGCAAAGGCAGAGGGAGAAGCAGGCTCCCTGCTGAGCAAGGAACCTGATGTGGGACTCGATCCCAGGACCCTGGGATCATGACCTGGCCGAAGGCAGCTGCTTAACCAACTGAGCCACACAGGTGTCCCAAGAAATTGGATTCTCTTATATGTGATACAGTTTTTTCAGAGACCAGTTTGGCCGTATGTAGCCCTTTTGGGGCTTGTGTTTGCCTACCTCTTCACCCCATAACTCAACTCTACTCAAGATGAGCTGCTTTTGGATTCATGAAGTGTCCATGTCATGGCTTTATTCAATACTTCATACCATTCTTTACATAACATGTAATGATTGTGTTCTCAGTTCACATTTTTTAACATGTCTTGTTTTCCGAAATAAATGGTGGATTTGTTTGGATTTTTTTTTTTTTTTGTCTGAAAAGGAATATCTTTTCATGAGATCCAGTCAGTATATCTGACAGAATATAATTAATTAGAGCTCCATTTCTAGTTCTTAAAAAACAAAACAAACAACAACAACAGCAACAAAACTGTTAAGCCTTAAACTAACTAGAAGTATGTCTGAAGTGGCAAATAGGAAAGAACTTTATATATTATCCATTGGAAATAATAGCAACATAATTCCAACAATAAACATAGTAGAAAATACCTGATTTTCTGTCACAGCCTAAATTGTGACAGAAGTGGGGAGATATTCCATAATTATAAAACTTTAGGAGCACTATTAAAGGGAGACTCTCCATAACTTTCTATAAAGGGGTCTTTCATGTTTGGCCTGACATCGTGACAAGCAGGGACCTTATAAAGCTAGGCCCACCATGTAGTGACTCTTGGGTGAGAGGAGCGAAGCCTCCTCTGTTTGTCATAGAGTAGGACAGGAATGGTGATGATGGGAGTCTGCCCCACAGTCAGACAGTGCTGAGTGGGAAGGAGGAGGGAGGTCTCTTACACCTAATTAAGCTCAATTTTGTACTCTTACACCTAATTAAGCTCAATTCATCAGGAATTAGGAAAAGACTATGATTGGGGAGCACAAGGGATGGATAGACAAGCACAGAGGATTTTTTAGGCAGTGAACTGCTCTGTATGACACTCTAATGGTGGATACATGTCATTAATAATTTATCATACCCGTAGAATGCAAGAGTGAACCTTAATATAAACCATGTACTTGGAGGGATAATGATGTGTCAATGCAGGTTCATCAGCTGTAACCGATATACCCCTTTGGTGGGGGTTGTCGATAATGGGGAGGCTCTGCAAGAATGGGGGCAAGGGTACATGGGACATCTCTGTGTCTTCCACTCAGTTTGCTGTGAACCTAAAACTGTTGTAAAAACAGTTTTAAAAAAAAAAAGGCTATGAGGATTTTATAATATATCCTCTTGCTACCTGATACTGCATGCCATCTACTGTAACTCTTGAGACTAGGAAATTACAATGGGATATTTCCTTACCATATGAGGACTATCTTTTAAAATACATAGAAGATTATACATATATAAAATAAGAAATACATATATGTACAAATATGTATACATATTTCTTATTTTATATTTCTTATTTTTTTCTATAATATGGTCATTACCTTCTTCCCCAAACTCCTTCTATTCAATTTATAGTATTTAACACTTTTATATAAATTTTTTTTAAAGATTTTATTTATTCGACAGAGAGAGAGATCACAAGTAGGCAGAGAGGCAGGCAGAGAGAGAGGGGGAAGCAGGCTCCCCACTGAGCAGAAAGCCCGATGCGGGGCTTGATCCCAGGACCCTGAGATCATGACCTGAGCTGAAGGCAGAGGCTTTAACCCACTGAGCCACTCAGGTGTCCCAACACTTTTAAATTTAAGTGGTAAGAACCCCATAGATCCCAGGCAAAATTTTACTTTCTTACTTTATCATATCATCTCCAAATCTTCACCATTTTTCTAGGGATTTTGTTTTTGTTTTTGTTTTTACTTTTTTTTTTTTTTTTTTTAAGAGAGTGTGCACCTGAGCATGAGGGGAAAGGCAGGGAGAAAGGGAAAGAAAGAATCTTGAGGGTCCATGCCCAGCAGAGCCTGGACCGACCTCTGGACCCAGAGATCATGACCTGAGCTGAAATCAAAAGTGAGACACTTAACAGACTGAGTCACCCAAGAGCCACGTTTTTGCTTTTACTTTTAAAGAAACTCTATTCCCATTAGTTCTTTAGTGTTGTTTAAAGGGGATATGTAACTTGTGTGACATATAAAACAATATTAATTATCTAGGAGGAAATCGATACTTGTAGTTCACATAAAACCTATCAGATTAAAGAAATCTGTATCCCTTAAATGACAAAGCCTATGAATAACAAAGCCTGTAAACAAAATTTGAAAGAGGAAATTAACCAGAAACTTCAGATTTCAACTGAATTTTATCACATTCAGAATCCTAAAAATCTTATGACTTATCTATAAAAAGAGAGAAGTTTTATCCAAAGGAAGAAAATCTAAGCAATTACTTAAGAAATTACTTCATGCCTAAGTTGAATATGTGGATCTCCATCTGTTTGCTGATGATGTTGATGACGGAACAAGGAAAAAAAACACATTAATGTGGTAAAAGGAAGAGAATCAGCAAAGACAGAAGGAAGAACATTTTGATAAAATAAATATTTTTAAAATATCAAATTCTACCAGTGCCCAAATCCCTTAGATATCCCTTCTCCCTCTAAAGCATAGTGAGATCAGTGAAAAAGTTTGATCCACGTAGAGTACCATATTGTTGAGAAGATCCAACTTACAACTTAGTTCATGCCTTGCCTTAAATTATAAGCATTCCACTCTGGACATTTAAAAAAAAATAGTCCTTTTTTTGGAATTATAGTCCCTCCTTTAAGAAAAAAAAAAAGCCTACTTTTCCAAGCTTTATTTGATTAATGAGGTATTTTCTTATTAGTGACAAATGACTTGTGAGAATAAAGCCATTAATTCGATTTATAATAAATACATTAAAATAAGTTCCTGTTCTCTATATTTGCCTAAGATCAATTTAGAGAAATTTTAACAATAGCGCTGTTTGTGAATACTAAATATTGGTATTAATAATGATGTTCAAGTAACAAATTAGTAGCCTTAAAATTTATAAACTAGTATTGTTAGCAATTTTAAGAGTCTTTAATTCTTACTCAATTTATATTTTAGTTTTGTTAATCAATGAATCAGTTTATTATTAGAAAAATTCTGCTTTATTTTCATTGACATAGAGACAAGTAAATCTGATATTAATCATCTACAATGAGATACTATTATCTAAAATTCTAAATCATTGCAAGTAATAGGCTAATTAAAATATTATTTTTAAAGTCTACCATTTGAACAAATTTACCTCTCTTAGTCTTCCATAAAATGTGCATCCTTTTGAAATTCCCTCTCCTTAAATATTTTGGAAAATTTATACCAATAGCATGCAGTTTTAATTACCATTTATAGGTTTCAGTTTAAATTGCATTTTAAACTAATTTGGTTTGTTCTTAAAGTTAATTAACTAATTGGGAGAATGGTTCTTGGTTGCAATTGAGATAATAGAGCAGATGTGGAAATTTATTGGCATCTCTTGAAAGCCTCCCAAACTAAGACATTTTCTCTTTGTCATGCTTAACTAACCTTTAAAACCATGTACTTCTTTGAGATGAGAGATGTCACTCTTGTTTATGGTGGACACTGAGCAGTAGTCAGGGTAGACAATTCAGAGTTTATGACCTTCAAACTTTTATGTTTGAGATAAACCTAATAGTTCTTTCTACATAAATTTTGTTATTGGATGCTAGCATTATACAAGTGAACAGAGTATATGGGGGTCATCTTCTCATCTTAATGATATGAGTTATTTCCTTCACTTAGATTTACTGTCACATTCAATTATTCAATCTTGTTTCCTTCAAGTAATGAAGGTTCCTGAGTAAAAGCAATGAGTCCAACTCTGAGAATGGTAGCATTCGTGCATTTGACACCTTCTCTGTGGAGAATTCAGACTTTGTTACAACTTTTTATTTCCTTTCATATTATCTCAGCAAGGTATGGGAGAGTAAATCTTCTACTACAAACATTCCTCATTATTGAAAAGGTAATAAGTAAATGTTTATTATATGTTGGCTTTATTGGAGTTATTGGACTAAGAATCATCTTATTTAACTCTCATAACAACGTATTATAATATTTAATACTAGCTTCCCTTTTACAGTTGAAGAAAGTGAAGTACAAGGAGGATAAGTAATTTGTCCAAAATCCCCTAAGAAATAAATTTACAACCCAGGATTCACATCCAAGTAGCCTGAATTCAGAGCCCAAGAATTTTAAAGAAAAATATGTGCATAGGTATTATGCATAACAGCTCACATTCTGCTGTTTTTACTTAAAATGGTATAAACATACCTCAAATTTCTATGATCTTCATAAGAATAATTTTAATGGATACTTAATAATTTACCTGGTTTATATATTTCATTGATTACATACAGGCCCTCATATGTACATATGTTCATATACATATGTATATATGTATCTTTATACAAAAGAGGTTCTGATAGGCTGATTTATGTTTCCAAATTCTCAGAAGTGGGATTATTAGCATATAGGTATGACTATTTTTATGGATTCTATCATATCTTATATATTTGTCAACTACAGGGACAAGCAAAGAGCAATCAGCTGGTTTGTATACTTGGTGGAAAGTAAAGATGATACCATCTGCTAAAGAGCAAGAGCAAGTTATTTCCACTCAAATCACTAGTGTGTATGCTTTAATGCAGTATTTTAGTAATGATTCTTAGACAGGTCAACTGCTATGCAAGAACAATTGTTGTGGCTTTAACATAGGAAGAACCATATACATTTCCCAGACCCTTATAGCCTAAGAATTTATTTCACATTTTTTGCAGGCACTAACAGTGCATTCCTAGCATTGCCAAGACCATTGATGAACTGTTGGAATATTTGTTGATAAAAAGTCTAGATTTTTAAGTAATATGCCAGTATTAGTAATTATAAGCCCCTCTAAAAAACAAATAACCTTTCATCATGCTGGTATTAAGGAAAAAGGATAATGATCATTATCTTGCAGGTGGACCATGTTATAGCAGATTTTTTATATGGACACTTGCTATGGTTTGGAGGAAACAGTGTAATCTTTAGAATACATACTTGTATATTTAAATGCTATAGGATAATAGAATGCTATGTTTGGTCTGTGATTTAAAGTATAATACATTGGGGCGCCTGGTTGGCTCAGTCCTTAAGCATCTGCCATCCGCTGAGGTCATGATTCCAGGGTCCTGGGATTAAGCCCCACATCGGGCTTCCTGCTCAGCGGGAGGCCTGCTTCTCCTTCTCCCTCTCCCCCTGCTTGTGTTTCCTCTCTCACCGTGTCTCTCTCTGTCAAATAAATAAATAAAATCTTTAAAAAAAGTAATGTATACTACATAAGTTATCAAATACCTAAGAATGCTATAAAGATGAAAACCCCATTCATTCCACAGCCACAACATACAAACTAGTTTCCTAATAGCACTGGCTTTTATCAGTATATATATTTTAAACTAAGACACAAAAGGATCATTTTCTTGGTGTAAATGAAAGGATTTTGTAAAGTCAGTATCCCACGTTTTGCTGAAATCACTGAACTAAAACATTTAGTTTATACCTGTAAAAATCAGCACTGTGGACAGCACAGCCCTTTGTAAAAATTCACTATAAAGATGACTGTGTGCCAGTCAATAAAGTTTAGGTCATTTAAGTACTGAACGGACATCATAACAAATTCTTCAGGCTGATAGAGACTACATACACAAAAATAAGCCAAAAGTTAGGTAATTGTGACCATTCAAATGAGTTTTACATTTTTCAGATGCGGTGCAAGTTCTCACTCATGTCTCAGACTCTGTTGTTTTCCTACCATACCAAGTATGTGTGGGTCAGTGCGTTAAAGGCCACTAGTGCTATAGCATACGTTTCAAAGAGTAGATTGTAGTTAACCTTTGGTTTTCTATTTGTAACAGAAATAAGCTTACCAGTGGTGTGTTAGTGTGCTTTGATACTCCTGTACTCTTCTTTCATTGACATACACAAGGCTGACATCCAGAGACACTCTTCTTGGGCATTCATGTGTATCAGGTTTGGTACTCTCACTGTCAGCTTGATAGGCCCACTAAATGACTGTGCATTGATCCAGAAGCAACTATTCTTCATTCTCTGCAACCTGGAAGATTTATGCATACTGTCCTGGATGACAGCTATTTTCTTTTCTTTCCTTTTTTTTTTTTTTTTTTGGCAGTGATTATACTCAAATTTGAATGTCTTTCCACTTTCTTCCCCTCAGCTAAATTTTCTCTTCCCCCCCACCTTCTCTCAAATGATTTAATTCCAATTACGTATATGCAAAAAAAAAAAAATCCACACTTACTATTTTTTTTTAAAGATTTTATTTATGTATTTGTCAGAGGAACACAGTGAACAGTGAGAGAAGGAACATAAGCAGGGGGAGTGGGAGAAGGAGAAGCAGGCTTCCCTCTGAGCAAGGAGCCCGATGCAGGCTCTATCCCAGGACCTGGAGATCATGACCTGAGCTGAAGGCAGCTGCTTAACGGCTGAGCCACCCAGGCACCCTACACTTATTATTTTTATAACCGTTAGGTGAAGTTCACTTTCCTGGAGAATGGTTGTGTGTGTGAGAAAGAGAGAGAGAGAGAGAGAGAGAGATCAATCTTAGGAAATAAGCAAGTGGATATACTGACAAAGACTTGACTCTATATTATGAATTCTATATAAAGTCACTATTGTACTTTCTGTCCCAATATATTTTTAGTTATCTTCCAATACTCTAAGGAAGATTTAACATAATATATTCATTTTACTCATGTTTAGCATTTTATGATTAATTTTCTATTTATGTCCCCTATACCTGTTTAGTACATCATTTGACATTAAATTTCTTTGCAAGCAGCCTGATTAGTTTGCACATGTTTGAGAACCAAGTTAGCTCAAAATGAATAATATCTTAATCAATTACAAAATAATCCTCTAAAGTTTTTCCCTTCAGTAAATAATGAGTCATTATATAGTGTAGATATGTGGGCCTAATATTCTGCTTCTGAGTCTTAAAAGAGAAAAGTTTCTCTTTTAAGAGAAGTAAATTTCTTCTTCTAATAAATTTTTGGAGACTTAACCCAGATTCAGCATATCCATTTGAATACATGACTCCAGAAGTTGATAGAAACTACAAAAATGTACTGAAGTTTCTTCTTTCTGATTATATGTTATATATTATTGTAAAGTGGATTTATGAAAGCAGATTTGGCCAGAAGCAATGTGGTATATTTTTAAGGAGCATGATTTATATCTAATAGGTGTGGAGAAGTTAATTTTTAAACACTTCGATTTTCTTATATTTGTAAAAGAAATAGGAAATATTTGTATAGGAAAATAGTATCTAACTCATGTCATTTAGAGAATTAAATGAAGTAGTACTATAAAGTGCATATTACCATATTAGATACCTGCTTATTGCTGAGTAAGTGGTAATAAGAATAATAAAATAATAACTAGAATCATACTCAGATAGTCCAGCCAGAACACTGTACTATATTATAAGTACACTTTGCCAAATCTGGTGAAATCTCCTTTCTTGAGATTAAGTGTATATTTAAGTGAAGTCAAACTAGACATTGTAGGATGGATTGAGTGGCCAAGACATAGAAAACATCTAAACTTTCTGGTATCTTGAATTATATTTGGTACTGTCATATAACAGACCATTGATCATCTGGAGTGAGAAATAACTGAGTTTAAAAGAAACTTACCAGAGAATTCCATGAGACAAAGACATAGAAAAGGCACACTTAACATGTTATTTCCTATGGATTTGGTACCTGAATACTGACTATACTATCTAAACACATGAGATAATTATTCAACATTAGAGCTCTGACCTAAGAGTTCAGTCTAACTTCCCATGAGAGCTGCTTATAAGGCTTTATTATAATGTGATTATGATATAATTTAGCCTCCAAGTACATATGTGAGCCAAAGGGTACATTTTATAGACTCATTACTACAAGCTTAAGGGGAAAAAAAGCATAGAATTATCATCTGAGAATTTGGCTTGGAATTTTTAAATTATGAGTGAGCAATGACATGTTCATTTTCAGTAGGAGAGAATATCACAGAGCCTTAGTTTCGTTCACCTGGAAAAACAGTACATTCCACTGAATCCTTTTGTTCCATCAATCCAAGAGATAATGTAATAGACATGGAAATGCTTCTCATTTTGAAAGAAGATGTGTTCAATTAAGCCTCATAGCTAATAAGGTCATAAAAGAGAAAAAAAAAAATAAGGGGAATAAGATGAGCACTTTTCAAGGACTGGAAACAGAAAAGACTATTATTGAGTCCCCCAAGGCAATTTTATTAAAGGTAGGGATGGGGATTTAAGGTAGGGATTAAAGGTAGGGATTTCATTGTACCTTTTTCTAAAAACTGTTGCCAAGCATTCTTATTTCCTGTCCCACTCCAACATTCATTCACAAAAAACCCGCAAAGACATAAACTGATAGTATCCAAAGAGTTTTCACTTTCTGGCCTTTAGAAGTATGTCATACTCAATGAAGACTTTCAGGTAGTTCAGCTATGTTGTACAGGCCAAGTCTTACACATGGACCTAGTATTGACTTATAGAAGTTTTCTGCCCATGGATAATATTCTATACCAGTTGTGTTTTCTGCCTGATAATCCTATTTTTTAGCATTATCCTATTCAGATAGGTTAAATCATTGTGTATCTAGGAGTTCCATGCTCATTTTCAGATGTTGCTAACAGGCATAAAATATACAGTTTGTCTTCACCTAACAACAGAAGTTTGCATTGAAATGGTATTAGTAGCAAGATAGTTCGTTTTATCTGCCCCGTGAAAACATACCTTAAGAATATTCTAAATTTTGACATGAAAAGAGATAAAAATGGTGGGACTTAAAGTTAAGAATTATTCAGGGAAATCATTTTGTATAAAAGATGCCAAGCATCTTTAAAGGGACTGAGGACCTAAAGCAAGAAAATATTAAAATAGTTTCACTGTATCTTAATTCTGAGTCTATATTTGAAATCATAAGGTTACTTAAGATAAATAGAATGGACTGAAATAAAGAAAAGCATAAAATCACTGATCTAGAAGCTCAGCAAACTTCAAACTCTTCAAACCTGAAGAAAACTGCCACAAGACACATCAAAATAAAATTATTTGCAGCCAGTAGTAAAAACAACAAAAACAAACAAGTAAACAAACAAACAAAAAAAAACCCAAATACCTTAAAAGCAGTAAAAGAAAATGGATACATTGTATAAAAGAGAATGAAGAAAAAGATGTCAGCACATTTCTCCTTGGGAACAATGTACATAGGAAAATAGTAGAACATCAGTAAACTACTAAGAGAAGTCATCAGTCTAGAATTCTATATCCAGCAAAAGGATTTTTCAGAAATGAAGCTGAAATGTAAACTTCCACAGACATAGAAGAAACTGAAAGATTTAATTACCTACAAAACTGCATTATAAGAAGAATTAAAGGAAATCATTTAGGAGGGAAAAAATGATACCAAAGGGAAACATAAAACTATATAAAGGAATGTAAAGAACTAGAAATGATAACTTCAAAGATAAACGTGAAAAGTTGTCTTTCTTATTAAGTGAAAATTTTAAAGAGAAAATTTATGATTTCAAGCAGAAACAACAATATGCTATGGGGTTTTAAAATATGTCTTAGTAAGGGCGCCTGGGTGGCTCAGTGGGTAAAAGCCTCTGCCTTTGGCTCAGGTCGTGATCTCGGGGTCCTGGGATCGAGCCCCACATCGAGCTCTCTGCTCAGCGGGGAGCCTGCTTCCCCCTCTCTCTCTGCCTGACTCTCTGCCTACTTGTGATCTCTCTCTCTCTCTCTAATAAATAAAATCTTAAAAAAAAAAATATGTCTTAGTAAAATGCAATACAACGATAACACAAAGGTTAACTAGGGAAAAAAATTTGCAGTTGAAGTGTGTTTATACTATATGTAAAGTAATATAATACCATTTTATAATACCATTTCATAAGCTAAAGATGCCTAGTATATACCCTGTAGTAACTATTAATTATTAATGACACTAAAGAAAAAGTTGTAGCTAATAAAACAACAAAGGAAATAAAAAGGAATCATGAACACTCAAAATGGTATAAAAGAAAGCACAAAAGAAAGGAAAGGAACAAAGCAAAGATGGAACAAATAGAAATAAAAAAGCGAGATGAAAGTTTAACTCAGATCAACAATCACATTAAATGAAAATTGTCTAACTACGCCATAGAAAGTTAGACATTGAGAGATCGAGTTAAAAACAAAGCCAGACCCAACTATATTCTTCCCATAAGAAATCCACTTTAAATATAAAGATACAAAAAGTTTAAAAGTAAGGGATAGAAAAAGAGCTATCAGTATATAAGCTAACAATATTCAAAAGAAAGTGTAAGTGACTATATTAGTACCAATTTTCAGAGCAAAGAATAATAATAGGAAAAAAGATCATTTGATAATAAAAGAAGTGTCAATTTACCAACAGTAGGTAATAATCCTAAAGTTGCATGAACTTGATAATAAAACAAATCCTATACTGAAAAAAAAAAAAGTAGAACACCAAGAAGAAATAAATTTGCATCCCTCTTTCAACAATTTATACAACCAGACAATAAATCAGTAAGGATATAGCAGACTTGAAACACACTATCAGTGAACTTATCAGCGACATTCATAGAAAACCCCAACTAACCATGTCAGAATACATATTTTCTTCAAGGGCACAAGGAAAATTTATAATGATCCACCCCTGTTTGGACCACAAACAAATCTCAAATTTAGGAGGACTCAAGTCACAAAATGTATATTCTCTGAATACAGTGCAAATAAATTAGAAATAAATCACAAAAAGATAATTGGAAAATCCCTCAACTAACACAATAACTAAATAACACACTTCTAAATAACTCCTAGATCGAAGATTAAATTCAAAAGAAAATTAGAAATTATTTCACACTGAATGAAAATGAAAACAAAACATAAAATTTGTGAGGTGCAGCTACAGAAGAGGTTGGAGGGAAATTTGTAACTTTAGAAAGTTTGTATTAGAAGAAGAGAAAGTTCTCAAATCAATGACCTCCATTTTCACCTTAAAAATTATTAAAAAAAAAAAACAACTAATGAACCCTGAAATGAGAAGAATGGAGATGATGAAGATCAGAGGAGAAATAAATGGAATGGAAAACAGAGAACAATAGAAAAAATAAATGAAACAAAAACTAAAAAATCAAAATGATGAATATCTTGCTAGACAAATCAAGACAACAAAAATGAAAATACAAATTATTAAAATCAGAAACTAGACATGACAAAACCTTCTACAAAGATTAAAAGGATAATAAGGAATATTATGAACATTTATTATGAATTATTTTGCCAATACATTCCACAAATTAGATGAACAGATTCCTTGAAAGATGTGAACTATTTATTGAAGGAAAAATAGCTGACTTGATTAACCCTTCCTCTATTAAAGAAATGGAATGTGTTTTTAAAAAACTTCCCTCAGCTAAAGCTCCAGTCCCAGATGGCAAAAATGGTAAATTCTAACAAACTTATTCTCCACAAACTCTTCTTCCAGAAAATTGAAGGAATCCTTATCCATGCATTCTATGAGGTCCGTGTTACTCTGAGACCAAAACGAGACCAAGACATTAAAAGAAAACTATAGGCCAATATCTGTTATGCAAATAGATACCAAAATTCCTAACAAAATTTTAGCAAATGGAATCCAAGAATATATAAAAACAATACATTATGAATGTGTGATTTATCTCAGTACAAGATTTATTTAACGTATTAGAAAAATCAATGTAATTAACAATATTAAGAGATTAAAAAAAACTTTGCACATGCATATCTCAAAGGGCCAGTAAAAACATTTGATAAAATCCAACAGTAATGTCTAATAAAATCCTTCAGCAAACTAGGAATAGATAGGAACTCTCTTAACCTAAAATCATCTGTAAGAAACCTATAGCTAACAACACACTCAATGGCCAAAACCTGAACGCTTTCCTACTAGAATGAGAAATAAGGAAAAGATGCCTACTTTAGTGAGAGTTCACTTTTTCTGTTCACTTACAGTGAGTTTCTAGCATGTGCAATAAGGCAAGAAGAAGAAACAAAAGGCATTCAGATTGGTAAGGAACAAAAAAAATGTTGTTTTTTTTTTTTTTTAGAGACACATGATTATCTATGTGGAATATTCCATGTAATCTAGAAAAATAGTACCAGAACTAAATAGTGGGCTTAGAAAGATTGCAGAATTCAAATCACTATACAAAACGCAACTGTATTTCTGTTTACCAGTAATGAACAATTGGTAATTGAATTGGAAAATATTACCACTTATAAGGAAGATCTCATGTTAAGTACTCTTAACCACATTTTTAAGAAGTGGTTAATGCACATGAGATCTATTTTAAATGGATATGTTCCTCCTTTTGTGTGAAAATAAAATCTATGGCTTAATTTTCAGTGGTAGAATTTCATTTTTAAAATAAAATTTATATTGCATAAAAAATCCACTTATAATAGCACCAAAAATACTAAGTGCTTTGAGAAAAAATTGTTCAAAGATATGCAAGACCTGCACACAAATTTAC
>CM053611.1:4768675-4792136 GCA_028646535.1 Procyon lotor
GGCTTTGATCCTACTGGATTTTCTTTAGATCTTAAAAGGCTTAGTAGTTGCTAAAAGTTTAAATCAGCTTGAAAGATAAACATCTTTAAGGGTCTGGCTCATCCCACATCTATTCCCAAGTTTACTGGACCTTGTATCATAAAAATTCATTCTTCTTTCTTAAATTCTGTCTTCTTTTAGAAATATTTTCAGTTGGTTACCTTTAAGACAAATCAAACTATACCTATTAAGAATGGAAACATTTAGAAAGAAAGAAAGAAAGAAAGAGAGAATATATAATTTCCTTCGTTTCTTTTTCCCAATTGTGTTAACTCTTACCATCAATTAATTCTAACCATTATAAAGTTTTGCCATGTGAACCTAACAATTTTATGTTAAAAGTTGTTTCCAAAACTATACAAAGCCCCTTAAACTATTTTGTTTACCAAGTATTTTTTAATGTGAGAAGCCAATATTATTTTAAAGACCAATTTTATTAAAGCCTTAAAAAAACTCCACCCCTAAGATTTACATAAAAAATGAATCATGCAAAGGAACTCAAGTTGCAATATTTGTAACACAAAGATTTCTGTCAAAAAAACAGTTGGAAATAACATGCTGTTTGCAATGTAATTGTTACCATTCACTAGCAGAAAAGGCAAATGCAAAGAACTAAAAGGCTGACAGCCTAGTCATTTAAAACTACAGGTTGTCTCAGGAATGACAATGGTTTTGAAATTCAGCTCAACCCATGCCGAGAAGTTGCTAGCTCTAGATATCAGAGAATATTTAACACTTTAGTTGAATCAGTGTTTCTCCTTATTTTTTCCCTCAGAACATCTCAACTAACCAAGGAAATCTTAGCCTTTAAAAAAGAGAAAAACAAAAACAAAACTAAATGAAATATTAAAATGGGCACTTGTTTTCTCTGCTGCTAGCTTCTGGAATCTGAATTTTTAATGAGGACATTTATTTAAATGTGTATGATCAACAGAGCTATAAAACCCACAAACAATTTGTTTCTTCTTCTAGGGGGAAAAAATCAACAAACCAAGCCAAAACATTAATATACAGCGTATAATTGTCACAGACCCACATATTTGCTTAACTTTTTTTCTTCTTCCTTAAAACAATTTCAGTTTCTATTCCTAAGCTGATGTCTCACCTGAGTAATTCTTACACCTGTGTGTGTCCTTCTGGGTGCACTGCTTGTCACTGACAAGGACACTCTCCCTGACCAAGCTTTCCTCAAGCGCTCCAGGACACCTGGACCTTTACCCTTCCCTCCCCTGCCCCCAGCTTTGCTGGGCCTGCAAAGTAACAAGAATGCTGGTCAGTCATTTTAGGGAGATTCACCCACCACTGATACCTGATTACCTTCCACATCTGACTGAACATGCCCCAAGTGATGTCTTATCATGGTCTGCCCTCACAGGAATCCCATTAGACCAGCTTGGCAAGATTTGCCCCAACCCTTGATCTCTCCTCTTAGTGCTTTCCCATCAACTGACCCTCCCATTCTGTTCCTTTACCGTAATGCCTCCCTTGAGCCCAGTCCTATACTGACACCTCCCTTCCTCTATGTAAGAGTTTCTGACCGAAATTTGTTTTTACCACTCTGTGTCTGCTTTTCTGTACTGCCCCCACTGGCAGCATTACCTTGAGTGAATTCAGCTTCTTTGGAGGCCGTCAAGTGTGTTGCAGATGCTACAGTAGTCTTCACAGACAAACAAGAAGGTCCAAGGGGACCTTGGCCAGTCTTCAGCTCCTGTCTTTATGACTCGACAGTCTTCTGATTGCACCCAGAGAGAAAAGTGAGGTGTCATGGTCCACTCTCTGTTGAACTCCTCCTGCTGTGGCCCTTTTCTTTCCCAGCCTTTGAGCGCACAGCTACTCAATGATCACAGAGACTAAGCCCACTGACTACTTCCCCTCTCCACCCTCATAATTTGTATTAGCCTAAATTTAAAAGTATCTTAGGTATCATCCAATCCATCCTCCAATCGACCATCATTTTATAAATGAGGAAACTGCAACTCAAGACTTTGTATTTCTACTAAATGGCAGATTTAGGATTAGAAACTGACACCTTTTAGCTTCAATTTAGGGTTCTTTCTACTAGAATATATTGCTCCATGAAATTGACATTTTCTAATGGTTTGTATTCTTTTTCATTTTACTCGTATTTTATCCATTGGCAATATACTGAATTGCCTTCCACAACATAACATTGCTCATGCATAATATCCCTTTTTCAGAGATGCTAAAATAGGATCTATGATGTCAGACCCATGTGAGTGAATTCAAGACTTTTTCAACCAATTACCTGTGACCTATCATCCCCTCACTTTTAAATATGTTAAAGAGAGATTGGAGTTATTAATAGTATTTAATTATCTCACATTATAAATGTGATACTGTAATATCCTTGTGTGAGTTCTTATACAGATATTTCGATTGGTTGGTTTGTATTTTAAATTTCAGACCTCATCAAAATGCTCATAAAACAAAATTATAGAGAAAATTACTAGTATATACTTTGAAGATGAAAGAGCCTGACTAGCACAATATATGTTGGTTGACTGCTCCTAGGAAAATCTTTTGCAACTGTGATGGGATTTGTAAATGTCAGAGTTCAAAATTAACACAACGTGGCACTTAAAATATGTGTTACACAAAAAAAGCTCAGCATCCTAACTACCAAATCAAAGACAGTGCAAGCTGGACTTCATCCTTGTTTACTTTATGTACACAGCAGATTATTTGGTACTGGATTTTGGTCCATTACTAAGATGGGGTATTTTTGGAGTTTTATAGTGACAGATTGTGTTGTATGATGAAACTCTTGTTACATTTGTTTTTTTTTTCCCCCAAATACTTTTATTTTTTCAGTGTTACAAGATTAATTGTTCATGCACCACACTCAGTGCTCCATTTCATTTTGTTTCCAGAAAGAACTCATCTTTAAAATACACTCAAAATGACTGGCATTGTTTTACAGATTATAAATGACTAACTACCACTGTAAGGAATTTATTTGAAAAGTAAAGTTCGTCCCTTATTGCAAGCACTGTTATTTCTCCTTTTTCTTCTTCTTCTTCTTTTTTTTTTTCTGTATATATCTTCTTGCCTTCAGCTAGTAATCCCCCTTTGAAATACCATGGAAACAAGCAAATATGCCTCATTAAACTTTCCTTGCAGGAGAAAAATTGAGAGAATTTTTAAATTGTAGAGTAGATAAAAATAAAACACATTTCTTTTAAGGGTGTTTAGATTGTCCTTCTAAATTCTTTAAAGAAAGGTACCAGAGTTGGTAGGGAAAAAAAACGGGCCGCGTGTTTTCAAATTTGTGAACTTGTGACAATGTTAAAGAATGAACAATTTATTCTATTGCTTGAGTAAATACAGAAAATAATCACACTCGATTATATTTCATATTTGGTCCTAAAGGACATTTCAGGTATGTTGTGAAAGTAAAGTGATGATTTCTGATCATGCACACACGTAATTATGACTGACATTAAAGGACTTCTCTATCAACAAGCTATGTTTGCATAATGCTTTTTGTTAAGAAAAACAGCTTTATTTACTCTTGTTCTACAGTATACCATGAGTTAGGTAATGGGTATGTTCCTTTGACAGATAAGACCAGAAACAGCTGGGTAGTGAGTTGTTTCACAAAGTGAGTGAAACTCCCAGGGATGCAGGGCCTATTGAATTCTTGAATTCTCAAGTCTTTCAATGGTCAAATAATAAAAGAAAACTCTTTTGTCTCAAGGACATTTTAGCTCTCCTCCAAAATTGAAATTAAAATTGGCAAATTCATTTCATATTAAGGGCTGACACTCTCACATAGCTTGGAAGTTGGGAGTGAAATAAAATATTAGCTTTCAGTAGTCTTAATTTATTCCCCCACTATCAGAATAAGCCTAATGAATGGATCTGAGAATGCACAGACATCACATTTCCTTAGAATCTCCCACTCTTTATTCTGCCAACTTGTATTGTGTACTCTTAACTGAGGCAGCAACTATTAAGAACGTGTCTTGAATTAAACATCTAATCTTTGAAAAACTGAATGATGTTTTTAATGGCACACTGTGAAGTGAAAGGAATTATTGATTTTTGTTGAGTTAGTATTTTGTACATTGAAATCCACTTTAACAACACGAATCAATATATAACTCTTTCATCTTACTGTTCTGAGTTTACTTTTGGTTTTATTTTTCCTTTTTTTTACTGTGCTGGCTATAATTCATTTAGCAACATGTTAATTTCCTATCTGTCTGGATTGAAAGATTTCTATGTTAGTGATGTATTAATTGAGGCACCTAAAAGGTATACAGAAACCTCTATCAGATTAAGCAAACACAAGTGCTTTGAGCTATATTAAATGACAGGCCCAAAATGTGATCTGTATACAGTAACCCACCCTCTAAATCTAAACAGGGTTGTTGTGATTCAGCAATTGGTGGCTATTTGGGAGTTGGCAGATCTGATTTTTATTCTGTTTCTTATAAAAAGGGCATGAGGGAATAGGGAGTCATTATTAGATTTGCAGAGTTTAGGTATCAGATCTATCCAAACCCTTAACTGATGATTATGGTCTCAGTTCATACTGTTGGCATGTGTATCTCAAGAACCTAAATCTTAGTCTAGATTAAACTGAGTAAGGTAAGGGATGGCTATGGGGCTCAGTCCGTGAAGCATCTGATTCTTGGTTTTGGCCCACGTTGTGATCTCAGGGTCGTGAGATCCAGCCCTGAGTCAGTTTTATGCTCAGTGTGGTATCTGCTTGAGATTCTCTCTCCCTCTCTTCCTCTGCCCCTCCCCCTCATGTTCTTTTTCTCTCTCTAAATAAATATATCTTCCAAAAAATAAATTGAATAAGGTAATTGAAAGTTACTGGTAATGCCTGAATAAATAAGCCATTTCAGTATTACCAGATTTCCTTTTTTTTACTCTTATATATTTTTCTAGTTTGCCTTCTCATCCATGGTCTCAATTCACTTGTGCTCTGAAATGCTTTTGCTTGGTTATGACATTCCTCTATGGACCAAGGGCAGGCCAGGCCAAGATGGACCACTTTGGTCTGAAGATTATTTTGAGTTATAAAACACTCAAAACCCAGCAGATTTAGGAAAACCTCTTTACCAACCCCCCTCCCCACAACTGCCTAAAAAGAATTGAGATAGAGGAACGGCTCCAGGAAGAGGTCTATCACCATAGATACCATATTATGATATGAACCAGATAATGTGGACAGAGAGGAACCTCGCAAGGCTACTTTGACCAAAGTCTTCTCTTTGTCCTATGGTTTCTCAGTGGCCAGCTCACTCTTTTGCCTCTTCCTGTGAATGGTGTTCCTTCCCTTTGCAATCTCAAACTGGTACCCTATCTCCTTAGTTCAGAATGACAGACATACATACCTAATTTTGCCTGACTTTGAAATTTCCATATCTGTGTGGATTCCCTATATATACACTATTAAATTTGACTATCTCCTGTTAATCTGTCACATGTCAATTTGATTTTTAGTCCAGCTAGAAGGACCTAGAAGGTGACAGGAAATTATTGCTCCTCAACACTTCTTATTAAATGACAATATAATAATATAATAATTATATTATATATAGTGTATGCATTATTATGTATGAAGAATACTTTTTCTTCACTGATGATCAAGGTTATGTTGCATTTCTTTTTTTTTATAAACTCAGAAATAGATTTCACTTCTCTTCAAGTATTGATAACATAACAAAAAAAATGTACTGACTCTGCTTGTCATTTATTTTAATCTTGCAGGACGTTTTTATCCCCAATTTTATAATCTAATGCCCAAAGGAGCACATCAGTATTTTTTAAATTATTGTGCTTGACACTGCAAATTTCTAAGTTTTGCCTTATAAATTTACTTTTTTTTGTTTTGACATTTGTAAATGTAACAAGAGAAAGAGACATTAAACAGCCTATGAAGATTTCAGGAAGAGGGGAAAAAAACTCTTTACACCTATGTGTAATATATCAAGGAAATGTGTCTTTACGTGGACTTCAAGTAGGAAGTTACAGTGTAGATAACGTCCTATAGTAATTTTGACATGGCATCATTTGCATAATTAACCTAAGTTTTACCGAATTGTTCAAGTTCTCTCATTGGTATTTCACTTTCTATAACTTATTCATTTGAAACATGTACCCATGCTCATACTACATGTAAGTTCAAATCATTCTTATTATCAGTATTTTACTGAGTTTAAAAACAATCAGTTAAAAACAATCAATCTCTTTAATCCATTCTGACTCTGAATCTCAAACTTTGGAGCAAATTCTATGGTTAAAAAAAGAAACAAACAAACATGAGGAACTAGGACAGCTCAGAGAGATGATCAGAATCAGGAAGGGCTTTATGAAGAAAGTGTTGCTCTCGCTAAGTATAGAAGCAACTAGCCAGGCAAATGGAAAGATACTGTCAGAGAACAGAGGGATATACTTAGTGGAAGAAAATAGATGGGTACAAGGCGGGAAGGCATAAAAGAGCATAAGGTGGGAAAGGATGCTGGTTGGGGGCTGATTTCAGAGGACCTGGCAGGACTCACCAGGAAAGACTGGGGAAGCCATTGAAAGGGGCTTAGATTCAGAGTATGGCCTCTTCCTAGAAGTCCCATTCACCATATTTCTATTTAATATTCACTCATATTTTAGCAATCGGCTATGGGGTCCTATCTTCTGTGGTCCTCTAAAGTCCCTCCTCTGAGCTCCTGCCTTTTTTTTTTATTCATACTTCCAGTATAACATAGCAGAAAAAAAAATCATCCAGAGTACATTGAACTGAACTGTTGTGGTTTAAATTATTTGCCCTTGAGATCTTTTCATGTCTGCATGTATGGAACTATTTTACTCTTTAAAACTGCTTCATAGCATTCCATAGTGTGGATTCATTCCTACAGAACTTCATTTACTCTCTATTTTTCGCAAATGTTTATTTGTGAATTGATGCTTTTTCTTGTTCTTATGTTTCCTTAGTAATCAGGTTAAAAATTCTTTTTGACATTTTTATTATGTCTTCTCTTATTTGCCTTCACATATATATTCTCTACTATGTTGTTTGTATATTTGTTTATATGCTTTTCATATATAATTAACTAATATATGTTTATTAATTTATATATCACAGTATTTTACCTCTGTTTTATATGTTGTATTGTCTCCCAGACTGTTCCTTGTACTTTCGCTCTAATTATGGCATATTTTGTTACAGAAGGTGTTCATATTTTGATATCATTGAATATGTCAGATTGATTAGGGATGATTAGGAATGAAAAAATTATCAATCTTTTCCATATGAATCCATGTTCTGGAAATTTCATATTTTCTTCATAATAATTTCATAGTTTTATTTTTCTTATTGTTTTAGTTTTCTTATTTTTACATTTAGATCTAATTGGAATTTATTTTCTTTGTAAAAAAAAATAAAATTAGATCTTTATCTCACATCAAATGGTCAATTGTCCTTTACCGACTAGGCCATTCTTCCTCGGTAATTTGTAATGCCATCATTTTCATATTCCAAATTCCCAGATATATTGCATCTACTTGTTGACTACCTGCTTTGGTCCAGTGATATATTTGTCTATTTATGCACAAACATTATACAGTTCTATGACACCTAGGTTTGTGATACATTTTCATATCTGATAGAGCAAACATTCTCTTGCTGTTTTTATTTTTGTAATTTTTAATTGTCTAGGCTGGTTTTCACATTTAATATCCCATAAAAATTTTTGAGTTAGCTTTTTAAGTTCATGAAAAATTCCCTTTGAAATTTTTGAATTGAATTGCACTGTATCCCAAGGTTAATTTAAAAAGATTAATACCTTTTAAATATCAAGTCTACCAATCCATCAGAATTGTCTCTTTCCACATATTCAGATATTGTTTCATACTCTCTACTCATACGGTGTTTTTTATAAAGGTCTTGCACATTTCTTGATATGCTCATCCTTAAGTGTTTTATAATTTTGTTACTGTTATGAACGACATGCTTTTTACTGTTATATTTGTAGTGGATTCGTTGAAATATAGAGAGCTATTTGGTTATTTTATATTAATCTTGCATTTAGTCAACTTACGAAATTCTCTTTGCAAGCAGTTTGTCTGATAGAGCATTTTCCATATGTATATAATCATAGAAATGCCATTTAAAATCTAAAATTACCATTTAAAATCTCACTTCCATGTTTTTTAAATTTTGTAAATTATAATATGTAGTAACTGGGGTGAAAACAGACATCCTTTTCTTGTCTCTGACTGTAACGTGAAAGTTAGGGTGTCTACGTTTAGAATGCTGTTTCTGTACATTTCTAGTAAGGCCATTTTGCTGCTGACCGTTTATGCTTCTCATTCTGTGGCACAGTCAAGGAAAAATCTCAATGTTATGTGATGTTATTTAATCATTTTTCCCCAAATGAATGGGTGTTTCTGGGATACTGGGATAAAAAAGCCAGTCTCAGAGACGGAGGCTGGTGTCTTCCACGGCTATTGCCGAAGGTTCAGGATGGTTTATAAGTACATTAAAAGAAGGAACTTTTTCTGTCTATTTTCAGCATCTGATACCTCTGATATCTCCTTCTTCATGATCTTCAAAGTCCCCATAAGAGAGATAAGGATTAATGGTTTAAATAGCCAGTACATTTTTAAACACTGTAACAGAAACTATGCTCAATGGGTTTTATTATGCAACGTAAAAAGGAAATAGCAAGACCTCTGTAACTGAAGAGAGCACTGTTGAAGCATCTTTATTTCCAAATTCGACCTAGAAACACATGTGCATAAAATTGGAATCTATTCATTCCATTCAGACTATCATTTATGTTTTTAAGCCACTTTGTCCATTAACATGTTATCTGATATTTCCAGGTTGGATTAATTTTTGATAAATAATAAGAAAAATATTTGTGTATTTACATCTACAGTTAGAGTGAGAAAGTGAGTGAATGAGGACCATTCCAACACATGGAGAAATTCAGCTCTGCAAGAAACTCTTTCTTCGGTTCCTGTGATGGAT
The DNA here is from genome assembly GCA_028646535.1 of Procyon lotor. Taxonomy (NCBI): domain Eukaryota; kingdom Metazoa; phylum Chordata; class Mammalia; order Carnivora; family Procyonidae; genus Procyon; species Procyon lotor. The sequence continues at coordinate 4,777,719 of CM053611.1, forward strand.
CTTTCCTTATCCTGAAAGAACGTAATGCTAGAAGAGGGACCAAACTAACAAGAGCAGAGGGCGGGCTTGTGTAGAAAAAACATTAAAAAATTCAGAATTGCATGTAATGGCTCGAGTTGTTGGGAAATAAAATACCCATTTTTGTGACACATGGCCCAGTAAAGACCTGGACTTAAGAGAAACAGGAGCGTGCATTCACGGGCACCAGGGATTCAAGCAGGTAACCTACCTTTGGTCAGGGGGCAGCAAGCTGTCAGGAGAACACGCTCTGAGTCAAGTTGCTTAAGAACTTATTTTTTGGAACTCACTGGTAAGTTAATAATAGTTTAGATAGAATCTGACTTCAGAATTCTCCCAGGGAAATAAACTGCTTGACCGGAAACAAAGGATGAGTACCTGGTTTCTTGGACTTAAGAGATATTGTGTTTGTTATTCCAAACATAGGTCTGACTGCTAAGCAAATAATTTGGAAAAGAACTTTATTTTTTTGTCCTTGGCCCAATGGAAAATTAACAGGACACAACACTCTAGTGGAAAGGGCGTGGGATTTTTATCTCATTCCCATACAAGCTGGCGTAATGACTTGGAGAGTTTGCGACTCCCTTTCCTTCAGTGTCCCTTAGTTTTCTTCACTACGAGATGAATTAATGGACAAGATAGAAAACACACAAGAATTCTGTAGTGCAAGCCAGGCATCAAACAAATCAAATGCCCAATTCTATCACCAGGACCTAGTTGGTCCTGGTGATAGAAGGATGAAGGATCTACCTGGTAGGCCTCTTGGCCTTCCCCCCCAACTTCGGGACATTTCTAAATAAAATAGGTCCCTGTAGTTCTCACCTTCTATGCTTTTACGTGTCCTGTTGGGAGTCGTCTCTCTCCTCCAGAGTTCTCTGACAAGGCTGTGCTCTGTAAGCAGCAGTTCAGGACCAAGCTTTCATCGGCGCTGCCCTCTTGGGCCAGGTGATCTCGGGATTACCGTTCCCACCAGCGCTGCAGTCGAAGTTGCTTCAGGCTGCGTGATGCTGGATACTGGTTGGAAATCTTTCAGTGGGGACTTGAAATTGAGCCCATTTTTAGATTTCCCTGGGGAAAACAAAACAAAAATTATTCAAGTTAATATTGAACCAGAAATACTTCAGGATGTCTCTGATACCTCACCACCCTCTGGAGGAATCCCTGCCCCAGGTATTAATAAGAGAGACAAAGTTATCTAAATTTAAAGCTAGACTATATTCTCTCTGAGGGAGGGTAACATATGTATCTTCCTTATCATTCTAAAAATTATTTATTTGTTTTAAAAATCATTGTATTGAGGTATAATTCACATACAAAAGCTGTACATATTTAATGCATGCAACTTAATGAGTTTGGAGATAAGTACACATCAATGAAACCGTCTCCATAATCCATGCATAACCTAAAATAGCCATCACCTCCAACAGCTTCCTCCCACTTTCTTTTCCTCCTCCTTCTATTTCCTCTTGCTATTATTCCTGTTATTTGGTGATAGGAACTTAGCAAATTTTAAAGAACACAATGCAGTATACTATGGGAACTGTGCCGTGTAATATGTCTCTAGGAATTATCCATCTTGCTACCTAAAACTTTATACCCTTTGACTAATACATCCGGATTTCTTCTTCCTCTAATCTCCTGGCAACAACTATTCTACTCTATATATTTTTGAATTTGACTATTTTATATTTCTCATATAAATGATATCATATAGTATTTGTCTTTCTGTATCTGGTTTATTTTATTTAGCATAACATCCTCCAGGTTCATCCATGCTGTTGCAAATGCAGGACAAATTAGAGTTTAAGTCAAAACTGTCATAAGAGAGAAATATTAAGTCAGGGTGCCTGGGTGACTCAGTCGGTTAAGCATCTGACTTAAGCTCAGGTTATGATCCCAGGGTCCTGGGATTGAGCCCCATGTCTGGAGCCCTGCATCCTTGAACAGGGAGTCTGCTTCTCCTTCTCCCTCTGCCCCCCTCCCCACCCTGTCTCTCTTTCCGGTTTTGGTCTCTTTCTCTCTTAAATACATAAATAAATAAAATCTTAAAAAAAGAGATAAAGAAGGTAATTATCTAACAATAGAAGGGTCAATTCACCAGGATGATATCACAATTATAAACATATTTGCACCCAACATATCAGAGTGCTTAAGTATATAAAGCAAATAATTGACAAATATGAAGGGAAAAATAGACAGCAGTATAATAATACTAGGAGACTTCATTATGCCATTTTCAATAATGGATAGATCATCCAGACAGAAAATTAACCAACAGCAGACCTGAACAATACAGACCAAATGCACGTAACAGACATCTATATTACATTCCACCCAACAGCAGCAGAATACACATTTTTCTCAAGGGCACATGGAACATTCTTCAGGACAGATCCTATGCTTTATCACAAAACAAGTTTCAACAATTGAAGAAATAATTCCAAGTGTCTCTTCCAACCAGAACAAAATAAAACTAGAAATAATAACAAAAGGACTATGGGAAATTAAACAACACTCTATTGAACAACTGGTGGAATAAAGAAGAAATTTAGAGAGAAATAAAAAAATGTCTTGAGATAGAACCAGAACACAATATACTAAAATTATGGGATACGGCAAAAGCAATACTAGTAAAGAAGTTCCTAGTGATAAATGCCTATATTTAAAAAAAAAAAAAAGGAGTTGCACCTGGATGGCTCAGTCAATTAAGTGTCTGACTCTTGGTTTTGGTCATGATCTCAGGGTGGTGAGTTCAAGCCTCACCTGGGGCTCCGTGCTCTGCTGGAATCTGCTTATCCCTCTCCCTCTGTTCCTGCCCTTTTCCTCTCTCTCTCCCTCATAAATAAATAAGATCTTAAAAAAAATTATAAAATAAAATAAAATAATACAGACAGGATGGAAAGATCTCTAATAACCTCAAGAAACTAGAAAAGGAAGAACAAATCAAGTCCAAAGTTAGCAAATAAGAGAAAATAGTAAAGATTAGAGCAATAATTAAAAAAAATAATAATACAAAAAGTAGAAAATAACAGAAAAACCTATGAAACTAAGGATTGTTTTTTTTTTTTTTAAAGGAAATACAGTTGACAAACCCTTAGCTAGACTAGCCAAGCAAAAATGAGAAAAGACTCAAATAAGTAAAATCAGAAAAGAGGAGATATCACAACTGACGCTACAGAAATTAAAATAAATAAATAAACAAACAAATAAATAAATTAAAAAAAAATATATATATATAAAAGGTGATTGTGATTAATTATATGCAAAAAATGAGAACATCTAGAAGAAATGAATAAATTCCTAGAGACATCCAAGGTACCGGATTAAACAAGAAGTGAAAGCATGAACAGACCAATAGCAAATATAGACATAGAATCAGTAACCAAAAGTCTCCCTGCAAAATAAAGTTGAAGACCAGATGGCTTCACAGGTAAATTCTAACAAACATTTAAATAATATCAGTTCTTCTCAAACTCTTCCAAAAAATAGGAGTAAGACAGAGAGCACTTCCAAACTCACTTCATGAGGCCAACGTCACTTTGATATCAAAGCCAAAACAAAGCACCACAAGAAAACTATTTCTTCCCAGTACTTTAATTTAATCCCAGTACTTATCTCGCTCTTTGTTTGAAAGGCTCACCTAAAGGCCACAATATAGGTTGCCTGTGATGCAAACTTGTTCTTCTCTCTAGTTGTAAGAAACTACAATATGCAGTGGGTGCAAATGGCGTTTGAAATGACTGAACATGGCATCTATTCTCATGATCTCCAATACAGATGACTGGACTAGGAATGCTAGATGGCTGTCCAGGAGTATCAAACTCAGAGCCCTGGGGAACCTGATTGGGAAAGTTGACTCATGCTAAGCAGATTCTCTCCTTCAGGAATGGAAACTCAGAGAGAACACACTTATGAGCTATGGGGTGTCTGGCCCCATTCAGTCATTGGTATGTGTAGTGACAGAAAGTCTGTCATTAAAGAGAGGTGAGAAGGAAAAGAATATTATTGGAAGACAGACAGAGATATATATATATTTTTTCTTTTTACACTGGGAAAAACCTCACAAAATCATTTCCTGTTTGTGAAGAGTTCACAGTGTGATCTGGAAGGGAAAAAAACAACATAAAATTATATGACACTGCAAGAATGATTTTGGACCTTTACTAAACATTATACACAAAAATTAACTAAAATCAATCAAAGACCTAAATGTAAAACTTAAAACTAGAAGAAAACATAAGGAAAAACTTCATGACATTGGATTTGACAATGATTTCATATACATGATAGCAAAGCATAGGAAACAAACAAACAAAAAAAACCTGACAAATTAGACTTCGTGAAAATTTTAAAAAAGAAGTACATTAAAAAACAATATTGATAGAATAATAAGGCAATCCACAGAACAGGAGAACATATTTTCAAAACAGATTTCTAACAAGAAATTCATACATGGAATGTACAGAGAACTCTTAAAATTCAACAAGAGAAAACAAACAGCCCAGTTCAAAAATTGGCAAAGGACTTGAATAGACATTTCTCCAAAGAAGATATACAAATGGCCAATAAGCACATGAAAATATGTTCAAATATGTTCCCTAACCCTTAGGGAGATGCAAATCAAAACCACAAAGACATATTACATTAAAAAACAGAAACAAGTGTTGGCAAGGATGTGGAAAAATCAGAAACCTTGTGTATTGCTGGTAGGAATGTAAAATGGTACAGCTATTGTAGAAAACAGGATGGCAATTTCTTAACAATTTAAACATAAAATTACCATATGATCCAGCAATTCCACTTCTATATATGTATCCAAAATAACCAAAAGCAAGGTCTCAAAGAGATATATATGTACATTCATGTTCATAATGGTATTATTCACAATAGCTAAAATGTGAAAGCTGCCCAAGTATCCATTGATGGATGGATGGAATATTATTCAGCCTTAAAAAGAAAGTTCTACTATATGCTACAACATGAATGAAACTTGAGAACATTATGCTAATTGAAATAAGCCAGTCAGAAAAGAACTAAAACTATATTTTTACATTTGTATAAGGTGCTTATAGTAGCCAAATTCATGGAAACACAAAGTAGAATACTGGTTGACAGGGTCTGGTGGTGGGTGGGGGTGGGAATGGGGAGTTAGTGTTTTATGTGGATAAAGTTTCAGTTTTACAAGATAAAAAGAGTTCTGGAGGTGGATGGTGGTGATAGTTCCATAGTTGTACAACATTATTTTTATATATTCTTAGCAGGGGAAGGGGCAGAGGGAGGGAGGGAGAGAGAATCTTAAGGAGGCTCCATGCCCATGGTGAAGTCCCACAGGGGTCAATCCCACAACCCCGAGATTATGACCTGAGCCGAAATCAAGAGTCGGATGCTTAACTAACTGAGCTACCCAGTACACCCACTGTACACTTAAAAATGGTTAAGATGGTAAATTTTATGTTATGTTTATTATACCACAATAAAGAAGTTGGAAACAGAATATTACACTATAGTGTGACTGATACTGAGATGGAATGACCAGTGGTTTGGGAGTATGTAGATGGGACATTTTAATCAAAAGAGAGGGATGGGATGGGGTTGATCACTGACCTTGGCAAATCCAGAGAGAAGAGCTGTTGTCCTACATCCCACTGCAGGCTCACTCTGCAAAGGTTTGCCTTTGCTGGGTTTCTATGAAATACTATGTGACAATTACTATTGTTGACTTCAGGAGGACTGTTACTGAGAAGAATATGCTGCTAATCCTTATCTCATTCACCAAAGAATAATGGGATCAGATCACATGTGATCTGCCTCGAGGGCCTCAGGACAGAGTTTCCTCAAACAAGAGGGACAGCTAGAAGAACCCTTAGAAGTCACCTAGTCTAAGTGGGAAACTAAATAATTTAGCCAAGGTCACTGAGTTATCTGAGTGCTGGATGTGTGAAGCCAGTTCTGTAGCCGTAGGTCTACCCAGAGCTCAAAGATATGGCACACACAGCATGTGGACAGGTGGTAAGATGTTACTTTTAGACACAGTCTAGTCTTGCAGATGATATATGAGAGCAAATCTTGGTGACATATGGGACTCTGCCATTGACATATCTGGGAATTAGCAAATTAATGGGCCAAGTCTGACAGGAGTAAAGTGTTGGTCTTGATGGGGTAATGTTAAATAAGTGTAGGAGTAAAGTCAGTGGTAAAGAAGTGGTAAAAAAAAATAAAATAGGGGCTGTCTGAACAGTGACTTAGGACATCAATGGTGCACATGAAATGACATAACCAATTTCTCTACTCACTAGGCCATAGGTAGCCTCCCAATCTATCACTGAATGATACGTTCTGCTCTCTGATTTCATCTCCTTCTCAAACTTACTGACATCAAAGTAAGCCTCTAGCTTTTCATGAGACACCTCTGCAAAAACTATTCACTCTTACTCACATATGAGCAAATATTCTATTCTTCTGGAAGAGACAAGTCATTTAAAAATTTTAAATAGATTCTGCTGTAAAAAACAGAATTGCTGCTTCAGGATATATTAGAGTCTTTGATATTACTTGTGTAGAGAATGCATTTTTCATAAAATACCATAGAATGGAGCTGGTTTTCATCTATCCCTGGAAAAACACAGAGCATATGAGTATGATACATATATTAATATATGAGTGTATGGTACACTGTAATATGCTTGATCAAAATTTAGCCATTCTTTCAAAACCTGATCAAAGTAAATGGGAAATAGGGATAAGTTAGAGAAAAGGAATAAAAGAGAAAGAAAAAATTACCAAGGACATTGTTTCTGGATGATTCTATCAGTTACTAAATTAAAAAAAAAGTGATATTATTTCTCTTCATCTCTGTTTCATCTTTTCTTTATTCTCCATATGATTCCTACAGTTTGTATATCCTATTATTACTATACTCAAAGATAGAGTGTATTTGAATAAACAGATTTGAGAAATAAATATATTGGTAAATCATACAAGAGGTGAATGGACAGAGCACATAGATAAGATGAATGGAAGGGGTTTGGTAGGAGTGAGGAGAGCAAGGAGGGGAGGGAGATGGAGGGAAAGACAAAAGAGGAAGAGAGAGAGAGGGAAAGGAGAGGGAGAGAGGAGAATATGTAATTGGTAAAATTTATCTTCTGCCACCCAGTCCCCAGTGTAAGCCTCTAAAGTGTGAAGAATCTTAATTACCAGAAACTGAAATGTATAGAGAAGGTTGAAAATATTCTTCTCCAGGGACACTGACATTATTTTATTTACTTTGGGACCACTTTTAATTTAAATAGTAGCTGTTTGAATTTATAAGCTGAATAAAGATTCAGATTCAAGTGAGGGATACTAATGTATAACAATGAGTTTACAGTCATTTTGTACCTGAAAAAAAAAGAAGAAAAAAAAAATTCATCATTTCTGTGACTTCACGAGAGAAAGCACTGCTATAAGCCTTTGAGAAATGCCCAAAAATACGCTAAACATATATTTGTGTTTCATGTTTATATAATGCCTTTTGCAGATGTAGTAAAATATTTTGCAATACAAAATCTGAGCATTTATGTGTTGGATGTCAATCTAAAATTCCTCTTGTTGAAAAAGAGGTATATTTCCCTGTCATTTTAGCTTCAACTCCATGATTTTTAATAGTTGTGAATTCATTTTTTTCAACAAATGTGTATTTGCCAATCATTTGTCTACCATCTACCATGTATTTTTCTAAGTGCTGGCATAGAGGAGATTTTAATATAGACACTGCCCTTACTCTCATGGAATTTACATGGAATATGGAGTGTACATTGGAAGATGAGGTCATCTAAGCATCTACTATATACAATACCTCCTGCATGGTATAAGAACTAAAAAAGAATCTTAAAATCATACAATATAGTTGAACAGTCATTTCTCTGAACCTCCCATTGGAAAGAAAAAGAGAGTTTATTTTAGATTATCCTTTGTCAATGGTTATGTTTCTGCTTAAACATACCAAAAATGAGTAGCTCACTAATTTGCAGTTGACATACTGTTTTTTATTCAGTTCTATTTAGAAGATGTTCGTTGCATATTTATGGTAGACTGTTGGTTGCTTTGATATCCATTTGCCTCTGATTTTATAGGAATAGAGACTTAACTGATACATGGCCATATAGCTGAAGACTTGTATTTCTGTTTCAACAAGGTATGTCCATGTGACTAAGCTCTAGGCAAATAAATGAAGAATAAATGATACATGCTATGTCCATGTCTTGCCATTAAAACAATTAGATGTGCACTGCCCTGTACCCTTTACTCCTTGCTATTGGCTAGAGATATCAAGGACTGAAGGAGTTATTTTGATTCTGGAATTCAAGCCATTTATTCAAGATGGCAGGATCGTCCCTTCAGTCCTTGAGCTTTTACTATAGCTGACAGAGAAATAAGCTTCTTTCTTATTCAATCTACTATGCTTTGTGATGTCTCTGTTACTCTGTAATTTAGAGTGTACCCCAACAAATACAACAATCACCTTATAATAGTATAGGGAGACTGATTTCCCTTCATTGGCTAGCTTTTTAAATATTATAAACAGTTATAAAATCCCCTCTTTATTTAAAGCATTTAACAAGTATTCCTTGAGAGCCCACTACTGCAGGGAATTGTGTTAGGAACTGAGAATGGAGGGAAGGGGAAGAAGAGGGAAGATTAGGTCATAAGAGCCTCTGATTGTAGCTCTGAGAAAGTCTCACACAGGTCAAATAGAGCCCCAGACCAAAGACGGCCCACTAGAGGAGTTCTATGCTGGGTAGGAATGGGCAGGCTCTAGAACTCCTGACAGGCTCACTCATTTGCTGGGAGCTTGACCTCAGTGAGAACAGCCTGAGCTCATTGTGAATGTTGTGGTAGATTTCAAAGCTGTTAGCTAACTAGGTCCTCATAGGAGTTTTTTTTTTCCCCTCCCCAGAAGGAGATTTGGACAGCACATTCCTGTGGCTTCCACATGTGGATTAAGTTAATAATGTATGTAGCACTGTAGGAGATTCTCTGACTCTCAAAAAGTTTGAATACTAGTTTCCCTAGAATTTTTATTTTATTATAATCAAATGGTAAATATTAATTAACCATTATAAGAAAAGAGAGAGCTATGGAAGCATCAGACATAGTCTCTTGCCCTAAGCTTATATTTTAGACAGTAAAAAACCTACATATAATTTTAAAAGTTGAAAGATTTGTATCTACTTATTGGCAGAAATACCCTATTTTGGGTATGATAATGAAAGAAATATTCAGAAATGAAAAGGAGGTTAAGAAATGATAAGAATACAGTGAGCTTAAGTTGGAAAGCAGAATTGCAAGAAAAGTTTGGGAACAGTAGGTAGATCAGAGCTTACCCAACAGTGGAATTGTTCCTTCCCCACTATAGACACAGATAAATGATGGATGAATTATGCCCACAGCGATTATATATATACCCAAGAAATAAGAAAAGGCAAAGACAGGAAAAAAGAGGGAACTCAAATACAAAGTAATGACCTTGAACTGAAGCTTTGGCAGTCTAGTGGTACACAAGATTTAGACACAGGTTGAAGGAGCCAGTGGCTGCGGTGCTGCCATTAAGTCCTTAAGGTTTTAGGAGATAGAGTTGTAACTAAGCACTTCACGAAGCTAGGATCCACTCAACACTGAAAAGCAAGCTAGAAAATACCTCTGACTAGCCCAGTGAAGTATAGTAATACTTTCTACCTGCCTTTGGATTTGCACAAAAAAATAAAGATGAATGAATAATTTTACAAAATGATTTCATACGAATTAAAAATCCCCAGCCTGTCGGGGGGTGGGGGTTTGGGGCTACAATTATTATACCTTCATGATATTGACATTGGCATGGGAATCCCAAGCTAACAGACAGCATACCATCAAATTTAAAGCAATGCCATATGTAAAGTCGTATCAGGAATAAGCCAAAATTATTCTGAGATACATTAATAATAACCTAGAGCAAATAGAACTCCCAGAGAAATATGAATCCCTATTGAAACTAAACTTACAGTTTAATTATAAATCATGTAGGAAAAACATCTACCAGGAAGGAGAAAGGACAGATATAATAAATAAGAAATTTTAAATCCAAAGATCTAGAAAACAAGACTTTTAGAAGCTTAAGTCCTTAGCTCTAAAAGGGATAGAAATTATAATAAAAGAATGAGAGATGAAAGAAGGTCATATATAAAATAACAAAAGTGCATCAAGAAATTAAAAGTAGTGGGGCGCCTGGGTGGCTCAGTGGGTTGGACCTCTGCCTTCGGCTCAGGTCGTGATCTCGGGGTCCTGGGATCCAGGCCCGCATCGGGCTCTCTGCTCGGCAGGGAGCCTGCTTCCTCCTCTCCCACTCCCCCTGCTTGTGTTCCCTCTCTCGCTGTTTCTCTCTCTGTCAAATAAATAAATAAAATCTTAAAAAATATGTAAATAAAATAAAATAAAAGGATGATTCGTAGATCAGAGTAGACATAGCTAAAGATGTTTGTGAGCTTGGAGATAGATATAAGCAAAATACTGCGGCTAATCATAAAAATAAAAAGGAAAATATAAAAATGTGGTTAAGAAACAGGCAGGATGAACTCAAAAGGCCAGGTGTCTATTTACATAAGAGTACTGATGGTATAAATATAAAATAGACATAATATTCTGAGGGATGAGATTTTTCCAGTACTGAACCCAGCAAAAATATTTTATTTAATTCAATATGAAAATGTAGTTTCTATGGAAGTGCATTCAAATATTAGAAAACTGTATAATGTAATTCACTACATTAACAGGTTAAATGGGAACTATTTGATCATATAAACAGATACAGAAAGATTATTTGAATAAACAGATACAGAAAGATTATTTGATAAAATTAATAATCAAGTCATGAGAATTAGACTCTTAGTATACTAGAATAAAAGAGAACTTTTTTACCCTGACAGAGTACATCTATCAAAATCAACCTTAATTATGAAACATTAGAAGTCATCTGATCAAATGAATATAAAAATAAGCCAAAGATGATTCCTTTTTTAAAAAAACATTTATTAATTTTTTTTAAAGATTTTATTTATTTATTTGACAGAGAGAGATCACAAGTAGACAGAGAGGCAGGCAGAGAGAGAGGGGGAAGCAGACTCCCTGCTGAGCAGAGAGCCCTATGCAGGGCTCGATCCCAGAACCCTGAGATCATGACCTGAGCCGAAGGCAGAGGCTTTAACCCACTGAACCACTCAGGCAACCCCTCCAAAAAATAAGCCAAAGATGATTCTTATCACTACATTTATTCAACATTGTGCTGAAAGTCTCAGATAATACAATGAGAGAAAAAAAGTAAAGGAAGTAAAAGGCCGAAGAATTTAAAAGGAAAAATCTAAACTTATTATTAATAAAGCATTATCTAGACAGAAAATTCTAAAGAATATATGTAAAATACAAAAGTAATAAGAGTTCGGTAAGCTTAATGGGTAAAGATCAGTCTACATGGATCGATACTGTTCTAATATATCAATATAATCAGTTTAAAAATGGAATTTAAGAAATCCCCTTCCCAATAAGAACAAAAATGCATAAATCATAAATCTAACCTAAACATTCCAGATGTTTATGAAATAAAGACCCAAAATATTAGGTTCAAGGATGGAAAGATTCTATATCATAAAGATGATGTTTCTTTCCAAATTCATAAATGTGATGTAATACCAATTACTATTAGTTATACTTTTCTGGAACTTGGCAAACTGATTAAAATGTATGTGAAAGATTGGCCCATAAAAATGTAAGGTTTATCATGAGTAACCTGACATACAATTTATTGTAAAGCTATGATATTTAAAACAGTCTGATGTTGCTCTAGGGACAGATATATACACCAGTGGAGCAGAAATGTAGGCTCAGGAACAGACTCAAACATAGAAGGTACCTTGAAATATTACCACATTAGACATAAATCTTGTTTCCTTCTCAGAATTCCTTGACCCTTCTCTCTTTTCTCTTTTGATTGGCTGATGGGCACCCTCTCCCCACCAGTTGGTTGCTTTTGAACTGCATTAATACAACCCACTGTGCTGCATGGACTATGGCTTTCTGAGAAACGGCTGAGGGTTGGAGATGGAGCCCAGGTGTGCAGGAGAAGCTAGCTCCCTGTGCTTGCACATCGACCAATGGAACCACAGAAGAGGGAAGGAGACAGGCAGATACCTTTCCTCCGGCCCTCCCTCCTGTGGACAACTCTAAGGTAATCCACATGGCAGTCTTGCTAGAGGAGCCTAGAAGGAGCTGTGTGTTTGAGCAGCGAACTCCCCTGGAAGGGTATGGTCTTGTTTCACATCTTACTTACCCTACCTCACTTTTGCTTCTTCTTCACCCTCATTACCTTGGCTTGCATTTTACAAATGCAGTGTTAGCCCTTAATCGGCCCAGAATTTGCTTCCTGGTAAGCCCTGGCTAAGAAGTTGCAGGTGGTATTACAATACAGAATTTTAAGAATCAAATAATTCAATAAATGAATTTCAAGGGAAAGTGGATACTTATTTCACACCAAGCTCCCCACCTACCAAAAAAGTTCTAAGTAGTTTAGAGACATAATTATGAAAAGCAAACATTTAAAATCTGAAAAATAAAACACAGGAAATTATCTTTTATTAAATCAGATAAAGGAATATTTCCCAAATAAGTCATAAAAAGCAAAGCTTAAAGAAAAATATAGACATATTTGAATCCATTAAAATTATGAATGTAAATACAGATATAATATTTGGTTTTAAAAAAGAGTAGACAAACAATTGTTATTACATAGGATATATAAAGAGAAGTTCTCTTAAGAGTCCATCCATCGTGTTAGCTTTGGAAATATTGAGAAGAGGCCAGATTCTGTATGTATTCTGAAGGCAGTGTTGAAAGGATGTCCTAAGGGACTGGATGCGATATAAAGTAAAGGAAGAAACTCAAGATGGCTGTGAGATTTTTGGCCTGAGTAAATGAGAATATGGTTGCCATTAATTGATTCAGAAGCCTCTCAGTGGAGCAAATGTATGGGAGATCAACATTACAGGTTTGGGCAGGTCAAATTATAGATGTCCATTAAATACCTAACAGGAGAAGAAGTCAAGTATACACTTGAATATTTTAGTTGGAGCTACAGCGAAGTCTGAGCTGTACCTATCCATCCGATGTTAAATGACTGGTACTTAAAAGCATGTGATAGGACGAGTTCACCAAAGGTATGTTTGCAGAGCAGAGAAAAGGGACAAGTGTAAGGACTGTTTGATACTCCAACACTATGAGGCTAGAAATAAGCAGAAAAATATCAAAAGGAAACTAAGAAGGCATGAACAGTTTGGGTAGGAGGAAAGTAAGAGGATAGCATCCTGGAAGCTAAGCTACAAAGGTATATCTGGGAGGAAATGATTAGCTGTGTCCAATGCTGTTGATTTATTAAGAAAAAATGAGGAGTGAAAAAAGGCCCCTTCATCTATTGGAGTAGAAATCACTGATGATCTTGACAAGAGCACTTCCAGTGTTATGACTGGTGTGAAAGTCTAACTGTACTGGACTGAAAAGAGAATCAGAGAAGACAAATTGAAACAGGAAGGATGGACAAGTTTAGGAATTTTGCTTTTGACTGGTAGCAAGTAAATGCCGGAAGTAGACGAGGTTAAAGTAGACTCAAGAGAAATGTGTTTTAGTGTGAGGAAATAGTGCCATGGTTACATTACATATACATACACACACGGAAAGAGAAGGAGAGAGAAAAAATTTTATGTGGTTTATTTTTTATGTGGTGAGAGGCACAGATAAATAATTTTAAAATATACGGATATCCAATTTTTCCAGTATTATTTGTTGAAAACATTATGGTTTCTCCACTAAATTGTGTATTCCTTTGTAAAAAATGAATCCATGTAGAAATATATTTCTGTTTCACTGATCTATTTATCAATCTTTATGTCAAGAGTATACAATAACTCTTGAATTTTAGATGCCATCCTCCTTTTACAAGTAATTTGGGCGATTTTAGGTCCTTTGCTTTTTCACATGAATATTAGATTAAGCTTGTCAATTTGGATTTTTACTGGGATTGCACTGAATGAGTAGATCAATTTGGGAAATAGTCATTTAAATAATATTAAGTCTTTTCAATCAATAGACATGATATATTACTCAACTTACTTATAACTTCTTTAATTTCCTTCAGCAATGTTGTAAATTTGTGTGCAGGTCTTGCATATCTTTGAACAATTTTTTCTCAAAGCACTTAGTATTTTTGGTGCTATTATAAGTGGATTTTTTATGCAATATAAATTTTATTTTAAAAATGAAATTCTACCACTGAAAATTAAGCCATAGATTTTATTTTCACACAAAAGGAGGAACATATCCATTTAAAATAGATCTCATGTG
>CM053611.1:4792636-4811083 GCA_028646535.1 Procyon lotor
CAATCTTTTGGTACTGATTGAGACCTCATTTGTGTCCCAGGATGTGGTCTATTCTGGAGAATGTTCCGTGTGCACTCGAGAAGAATGTGTATTCCGTTGCTTTGGGATGGAATGTTCTGAATATATCTGTGATGTCCATCTGGTCCAGTGTGTCCTTCAGAAGCTTTATTTCCTTGTTGATCTTTTGCTTAGATGATCTGTCCATTTCAGTGAGGGGGGTATTAAAGTCTCCCACTATTATTGTATTATTGTTGATTGTTTCTTTGACTTTGTTATTAATTGATTTATATAATTGGCTACTCCCATGTTAGGGGCATAGATATTTACAATTGTTAGATCTTCTTGTTGGACAGTCCCTTTAAGTATGATATAGTGTCCTTCCTCATCTCTTATTATAGTCTTGACTAACTTCCTATGTAACATTGTCTGATATACTCTTTCCACTTTTCCCAGTGCTTAAAAATCATCCTGCCTTTTGTCTTAGTGGAGTTGCATTCAATCTGAATCCCTTATTGCAGTATTCTTGAATAAGGTCTTCCTTGCCTGTTTAATTCTGTCCAATACAATTTTTCTTTGATACCCACAAGGAATACAAAATGTAGGGGAGTAAAAGTCATGGGTATAGTTCATTTAATACAAAACCGGAGTCATAAATTAGTATAGGAAAAGTCACCAGACATTCTTAAAAGAGATTTTGCTTTGTAATTACGTATACAAATGATGAGGGAGCCGACGTCTCACTGAAGACAAAGCATAAACTGCTAACCTGCAGCCTCCCCCCACCCCCACTCCTGGGTGGGATAGGTGTGACTTTCTTACAGGAATCTCCCAACCATCTTAATGTTAATGCCTTGCTAGAGGGATAAACAGCCTTAACTTGACAAGGCAAGGCCACCTCCTTTTTGCCTACTTCCCCCAACTCCCAAGTATATAATCAGCCACCCCTCTCAGCCCCAGGGCAGCAACCCTTTCTGTCCAAAGGTCTTGTCCTCAGGCTAAAAAAAACACCTTTTGCACCAAAGACATCTCAAGAGTTCTTTCTTGGCCATGAACTTCAGACCTCACTCCACTGAACCTCACCTATATTCCAAAACTACATCACAAACACTTAAAATGAACAAGTAGCCTTTATTATTAACCTGAATTTTAATGCATCACAATTCAGTTATTTTTATTTCATCGTATATACCTACAATGATTCCAAAATGATTTGTAGTGACTATAATGCATTGTAATTATATTAGTGAATACACATTGAATTCTAAATGGTCGATAATTACCTAAATTTAATATTACTTAAGTCAACAGTTTCTGCCCTCAAAGCTTATTGTAAATTATTTTTACCTTTAAATTATAATTCTAATATCACAATTAGGTCAATGTTTTCAAAATATCAAACCTCAGACAATCCTAATTTGTCCTTTTCTTTGCATCCTGTAGATAATTGGCCACTAGGTCCTATTGCTTCTTAGGCAATCCTTTCCTTTACTCAACCACTTCCACTGTTGAGAGCAAACTTATCTGCACTTATATCATTTACTGCCAACATTAACATAATATACTATCCAAATGCATGTATTGATATATCTAATAAATACATAATGATAAAAAAAGAATCAGGAAACATTTACCCAGGTAGATAAAGGGTTGCAAATAACTTCATTTAAGAAATCTTCCCTAGATCCATTTATTCAAATAATAGAAGACTTTCAAAAGCCCTTAGATCAAGAGATTTTTTACCTAAGATAACCAACACTGCTTTAAAACCCACAACTGGCTTTGTTCATCAGTGCCACACTCTTAGGTCATAAACTCTACTCAAGCCTTATCAGCAGTTCCCAAACCACTAATAGACAGACCCCTTCCTCCTTTTCTAGATAAAACCTCATTAATATACTGCCTGTTTCTTCTGTCCTCTAAAAAGCCTCAGAATCTTATGGAGGAAATGGTCCCTTAAGCAGCAGTTACTAATAAACTTAGCTTTGCTTTATCAGCAGGATATGCTGATGGTCTTTTGGGGTTACTTGGCCATAAATGGCGGGCTTTGGCCCAGGGTTTGGGTCTTTATCTTTTATTGGCAGCTGTGAACTAAGGGGTGGAATTTTTATTATTTGGGGAGGGGATTTCTGTGGGAGCAAGGTTTCACACTTTTTCTTGCTTATTTGGTCAGGGTCTCCAACCTTCTTAGTATTGGGCCTATCTGATGTGATCTGGCTTCTGTGGCCATTTGTGGATTGCTGCAGAGCAGATTGTTAACTTTTCTGATAACAGTGTTTGACACACCCTTTTTTGGTCTCCAGGCATCCTGTTAAAGCCTAACTACCTACTCTAACAGTTGGAGGCATGAAATAGGTTTTCTATTGCTTTTCAATTTTCTATGAAAAACTAAGGAAGTACTTGGAAACACTAAAGACATGGTTAAATCCCCAGTCAACTTCCTGATCCTTACCTTCTTGGACTTTCATTATCTTCCGGTTCTTTCCATCTCAGTCTAACTCTTGGAAATGGCTATACAAAACATAGCTCATGCCTGACCTCTAGTTCTAGGGATGTGGATTTACCTACTTTGTTGTGCAAATTAACATTAGCAAACCCATGAATGATGCAGAAGTAGGTATGGGCATAACTTGTTTTATTGTGTTTCGTGGTATTGTGCATCATAGATATTGCATGTTTTACAAATGAAAGGTCTGTGACAACCCTGCATGGAGCAAGTCTATCAGCATTTTTCCTAACAGCATTTGCTTACTTCTTGTATCTGCTTCACATTTTGGTAGGTTGTACAGTATTTCAAACTTTTTTTGTTATTATTATATTTTTTATGCTAGTCAATGATCTTTGATGTTACTATTGTAATTGTTTCAGGGCACCCTGAACCACGCCCATTTAAGACAGTGAACTTAACAATAAACATAGTGTGTGTTCTGACTGTTCCTTCCCCTGTGTCTACCTCTCTCTCTCTCTCTCTCTCTTTCTCTCTCTCTCCCAGGCCTCCCTATTCCTGAGACACAATATCAAATTAGGCCAACTAATAACCCTACAATGGCTTCTAAGTGTTCAAGTGAAAGGAAAAGTTGCAGGTCTCACACTTTAAATCAAAAGCTAGAAATAAAGCAAGCTTATTGAGAAAGGCAGGTTGAAAGCCCAGATAGGTCAAAATCTAGGCATCTTGTACCAGTTAAGTTGTGAATTCAAAAGAAAAGTTCTTGAAGGAAATTAAAGGTGCTACTTAGAGTGAACACACAAGTGATAAGAAAGCAAAACTGCCTTCTTCCTGATATGGAGAAAGTTTTAGGGGTCTGGATAGAAGATCAAACCAGCCACAACATTCCCTTAAGCCAAAGCCTCATCTAGAACAAGGTCCTGACTTTCTTCAATTCTGTGAAGGCTGAGAGAGGTAAGGAAGCTGCAGAAAAAAGGCTTGAAGCGAGCAGAGGTTGGTTCATAAGCTTCAAGGAAAGAAGCCATCTCCGTAACGTATAAATACAAGGAGATGCTCTAAGTGTGGAGCTATAAATTCAACTCCTTTCATACAGACAGGTCTATTGTGGATGTCTGTTTCTTCTTGATTGACTTTTGTACTTGAAGGCTTTCAAGGAATTTTTGCATTTCATTTATGTTCTCAAAGTCATTACCACGGAGGTGTTCATAATATTTTATAATTATCATTTTGTTTCTATAGCCTTAAATGATGTCACCACGCTCACTGTTAATAAGATCATGTGTCTATTCCTTCTGTGTTTCCCACAAAGAAGTTGATTATTTTTATTGGTTTTATCAAAGAACCATCTTTGGAGCTCATTCATTTTCTCTATTTTTTCTGTTTTCTATTTAATGGACTTCTGCCCTGCTGTATACTATTTCCTTCTTCTTCTTCTTATGTGGGATTTAATTGGTTCCAAAATTTCTCTTCAGATAGAAGTTGAAGATATTGCTTTTTTTTTTTTTAATAAACCTGTTTTGTTTTTATCTTTTTGGGTTCAAAATACTAATTTCCAATTTTTACTCTCTTCAATTCAAAATTGTTTAGAAGTATGTTATTTAGTTTCCAAACATTTCAAAATTTTAAGGATTTTTTTGTTATTATTCATTTGTTTATTTAATTTTTTTGTTTAGTTAGCCAGCATATAGTACATCATAAATTTTTGATGTAGTGTTCAATGATTCATTAATTGCATATAACACCCATTGCTCATTCCAACACCTGCCCTCCTTAAAACCCATCACCTGATTACTCCATCTCCCCAAGAGTCCAGAGTCTCTCATCATTGTCTCTCTCTCTCTGATTTCTCCCCATTCAGTTTTCCCTCCCTTCCCCAATGATACTCCACTCTATTCCTTATGTTCCACATATGAGTGAAACCATATGATAATTTTCTTTCTCTGCTTGACTTATTTCACTAGCATAACCCCCTCTAGTTCCATCCATGCTGATGCAAATGAGGGTATTCATCCTTTCTGATGGCTGAATATTAATTCCTTTGTATATATGGACCACTTCTTCTTTATCCATTCATCTTTTGAAGGGCATCTCATCTCCTTCCACAGTTTGGCTATTATGGACATTGCTGCTATGAACATTGGGGTGCATGTGCCCCTTCTTTTTACTACATCTGTGTCTTTGGAGTAAATACCTAGTAATGCAATTGCTGAGTTTAGGGTAGCTCTGTTTTTAATGTCTGGAGGAACCTCCATTCTGTTTTCCAAAATGGCTATAACAGCTTGCGTTCCCACCAACAGTGTAAGAGGGTTCCTCTTACTCCACTACCTTGCCCACACTTGTTTCCTGTCTTGCTAATTTTGGTCATTCTAACTGGATTAAAGTGGTATCTCATTGTGGTTTTGATTTGTATTTCCCTGATGGCTAATGATGTTGAACATTTTTTCATGTGTCTGTTAGCCATTTGTATGTCTTCTTTGAAGAAGTGTCTGTTCATTTCTTCTGCCCATTTCTTACTGGGTTATTTTTTTTGGGTGTTGAGTTTGAGAAATTCTTTATAGATCTTGCATACCAGCCCTTTATCTAAAATATCATTTGCAAATATCTTCTCCCATTCCGTGGATTGCCTCTTAGTTTTGTTGACTGTTTCCTTTGCTGTGAAAAGCTATTTATCTTGATGAAACCCTTGAAGTTTCCTTGCCTGTAGAGATGTGTCATGAAAGAAGTTGCTGTGGCCAATGTCAAAGAGGTTACTGCCTATGTTTTCTTCTAGAATTTTGATGTATTCCTATTCCACATTGAGGTTTTTCATCCATTTTGAGTTTACTTTATGTGTAGCTTCATTCTTGTGCATGTGGCTGTCCATTTTTCCCAGCACCATATTTTGAAGAGACTATCTTTTTATCATTGGATGTTCTTTCCTGCTTTGTCAAAGACTATTTGGCCATAACGTTGAGAGTCCATTTCTGGGGCTTTCTATTCTGTTCCATTGATCTATGTGTCTGTTTTTGTACAAATACCATCCTGTCTTGATGATTACAACTTTGTAATATAGCTTAAAGTCAGGCATTATGATGCCCACAGCTTTAGTTTTTCAACATTCTTCTGGCAATTTGGGGTCTTTTCTGATTCCATACAAATTTTAGAATTGTTTGTTTCAGCTTTGTGAAAAGTGTTAATGGTATTTTGATAGGGATTGCATTGAAAGTGTAAATTGCTTTGGGCAGTGTAGACATTTTAATGATCTTTATTCTTCCAATCCATGAGCATGGAATGTTTTTCCATCTCTTTGTGTCTTTAGATAGGTAACATATTTTATGTGATTTTGGCATGATTATGTTTATGTGAGACTTGTCTTATGGACCAGACAATTTTGTTTTTAGTCAATGTTCCATATGCTTTGGAAAAAGTACATAGATTCTTGTATCCATTGATTCTATTGTTTTGGGATGGAATATTCTGAAAACATCAATATTCTGAAAACATCAACTTACTTAAGTATCGTTCAAGCCTTTTATAGTCTTACTTATGTCTTGTATATTTATTTTATCAATAATTGAGAATCAGTTATTAAAATTCCTCAATATAGTTGTGGATTTGTCTATTTCTCCTCATGTTTTTTTTTTCACTTCTACTTTATGACTTATGAAGCTTTGTGGTCAGGTTCATAATTAATTTAGAATTGTTGTAGGTATATTAACTCCTTTATCATTGAAATGGCCGTATTTATCCTCAGTAATATTATTCTGAAATCTACTTTTTTTCTTATATTAATAAAGTTTTCATTAGTATTTTCTGACTGGTATATTTTTCTTATTATTTAATTTTTAACCTATATATCTCTTTATATTTAGGTCAATTTTTAATAGGGCCTTGCTTTTTTAGGCAAATGATCATTTCCGCATTTTAATTTGGGATATATAGACAATATCACATATTATGATTATTGATAATGTTAGGTTTTTTACATTTCCCCCATTTTTCCTCTGTTAGAGAAATGGAGCAGGGTTTGTAAAGTATCCTTTGAACTGAGAAGGTAGATTAAGACTAAAGAATGAAGCAAGATATTCCATACCGCTTACCCAGAGTTTTATTCAGGATAACTTACTGATGAGGGGATCAGATAGATGGATGATGAAGGCAGTACACAGACATTCTCTGCCAGTCTTGACCCTAATCCCCAGTTTTTATAGAGTGAGGGGCATGGTGGTGAGGTCACTGGGCTGTTATCTAAAGTGGCACCATCTGCCCACTAGTCATCTCTACTAGTTACCTAAAGTGACACTTTAGGGAAAATCAGAATAAGTCTTCCCTCATTCCAGTCAGGACATACATTAACCTCCATGGGGCCTGGAATGCATTGCCCTGAGAGAGGTCATTCCGTGGGCATGGACAAGATTGGTGGGCATGGTGGGCATGGTGGAGTAAATGTTGTCAGCACTCCTACACCCTTTTTTTTTTTTTGGCCTTGTTTTTGAGTATTTCTCATAATTGTATTTTATTTAATTTGTTCCTAAATTGGCTATAACTATTTGTTATGCTGTTTTAGTAGTTACTAAAGTAGATTTGTATTATATGTCATTTACTCATCAATTCTATATTTAAGTAATTACTTCACGTGTAATAATCCTATGACAGTATACTTCTATTTTTATTCTCCCATTCTTTGAACTAATCTCGCCATATAATTACTTATACAAATGTTATATAGCAAACAATTATTATTTTTGCCTTAAACAATCTATTGTCTCTCATTGTTAATAGACTTTGTTTTTTAGAGAAGTTTTAAATGCATGGCAAAATCAGAGTTGAGAGAGTTCTCATATACCCCTTTTCTCTGCACCTATATAGTTAGCTTCCACCACTATCAACATTCTGTACAGGAGCATAGGGGTTGTTACAATCAGTGAACCTACAGTGACACATCATTATCATCATTTGTTTATAATTTACCTTAGGGTTATACATTCTATGGCTTTTGTTCATTCTGTGGGTTTTGATAAATATATGATGACAGACATCCACCACTGTAATATCATACATAATATTTCCACTGTTCTAAAATGTTCTGTATTCTGCCTCTTCATCCTTCCCTCCCAATTACCCCCAGGACCCCACTGATTTTTTTATTGTCTCCATAGTTTTGTCTCTTTCAGAATGTCATATAGTTGAGGTCATATAGTACATAGCCTTTTCAGATTGGTTTCTTTCACCTAGAAACACGCATTTAAGTTTCCTTCATATCTTCGCATAATTTGACAGCTCATTTCTTTTTAATAATCAATAACAATTGTCTGAATATACCACAGTCTATATATCCCTTTACTTACTGAAGGACATTTTGGTTGTTTCCAAATTTGGGCGATTATAAATAAAGCAGCTATAATCATCCATGTGCAGGGTTTTCTGTGGACATAACTTTTCAGTGCATTTGGGTAAATACCCAGGAGAGTGATTGCTAGATTGTACGGTAAGAGTATGTTTAATTTTGTAAGAAATAGCCAGGCTTCCAAAGTGGTTGCACAGTTTTGTACTGTCAGTAGCAATGAATGCAAGTTCCTGTTGCTCTGCACCCTTGCCAGAACTTGATATTGTCAGTGATTTAGATTTTAGCCATTCTAATAGGTGTATAGTAGTATCTCATTATTGTTTTAATTTAAAATTCCTTATGATATGCAATATGGATCATCTTCTCATATAGTTATTTGTCATCTCTTTATGTTCAAAGATAAAGATCTATTTAGATCTTTTTTCCCTTTATTTATTTATGTATGTATGTATGTATGTATGTATTTATTTTTCAGTCTGTAGCTTGTCTTCTCATTCTCTTGGTCCATTCTCTTTTAAAGAGATTAAATAATCATAGATATAGCCTTGTATACTTACTAATGTAATTGTTAATACTGCTGCTCTTCATTCCTTTGTATAAATCTATTTTTCATATTACCATTTCCTTCTGCTTTTAACGTTTCATACAGTGTACCTCTATTGGTTTTGAATTATTTCAACTCTTCTGTGTCTAAAAGGCACTTATCTTGCTTTTATTTCTTTTTTAAAAGATTTTATTATTTGAGAGAGTGCACGAGTGGGAGGGGCAAAGGGAGAGGGAGAAGCAGACTCCCCACTGAGCAGGGAGCCCAAAGCAGGGCTCCATCCCAGGACCCTGAGATCATGACCTGAGCCCATGGAAGACACTTAACCAACTAAACCACCCAGGAACCCCATTTTGCTTTAATTTCTAAAAGATATTCTAATTGGATTTAAAAATCTAAGCTATTTTGTTGTTGCTTTAGCCATTTCAGTACTTTAAATTTGTTGTCCTACTGTTGATTGACATGCATTGTTTCTGAAGAGAAATCTGCTGCTACTCTGATATTTATTTATTGGATCATTACATTTTTGAGTCTTTGGGATGATTGTTTTTATTAAATTTGGAAATTTGGGACATTTTATTTATTTTTTTAGAGAAAGAGAGAATGTGGGAGTGGGGGACAGGGAGATGCAGAGGGAGAGGGAGAGACTCTCAAACAGACTCCCTGCTAAGCGTGGAGCCTACTGTGGGGCTCTGTCTCACAACCCTGAGATCATGACCTGAGCTGAAATTAACAGTTTATCACTCAGCCGACTGAGCCACCCAGGTACCTCTGGAGCATTAATTTTCTTTTCTTTTCTTTTTTCTTTTTTCTTTTTTTTTAATTTTATTTATTTACTTGACAGATAGAGAACAAGCCAACATCAGCAGGGAGAACAGCAGGCAGAGGGAGAGGGAAAAGCAGCTCCCTGCCTAGCAGGGAGCCTGACAAAGGACTTGATCCCAGGACCCTGGATCATGACCTGAACCGAAGGCAGCCGCTTAACCCACTGAAGCCGCCAGGTGGTCCTGGGGCATTACTTCTTAAAATACTTTTCTTGGAACCCATTTTCCTTCACAGATTTTAATTAAACTGCTTGAGTTGTTTCACAAATCATGATGTTCTGGGTTAGTTTTGTTTTGTTTTGTTTTTTATCTTTTTTCTGTTTCTTAGTTTTTATTGTTATGCATTTAATCTTATCCACTGTAATATATAATGTACTGTTAACTCCCGCATATTTTTCATTTTGGACATTGTAATTTTCATCTCTATAAGTCAAATTTGAATCTATCCCCATTATTGTTCATACCTCCATGTAACATTCTTAAGCATTCTCCTATATGATTGACTATATGAAATAAGATTATAATAACTGTTTTTTATATTCTTATCTACTAAATCTGTTATCTGTATCATTTCTGAGTTGGCTTTGATGGACTGCCATTTCTACAAATTATGAAAAGTAGTTTTCACCTTTTTTGCATGTGTAGTAATTTTTTTATTAGACTTTACTCATTGTATGCTGGGTATTTTTTCATTCCTATAAATGTTCTTGATTTGTGGGATCCAGTTAAGTTGCTAATAAATGGATCCTTTCAGATCCTGCTTTTTCATGTTTGGTGTGGGGAACCAGAGCAGCGCTCACCTGGGGTTAACTGAGGGAAAGCTTTTCTGAATGTTCCATGTGACACCCTGTGAATTATTAGGTCTCTTACTCTGGCTGGTAGGAAAAGGAATCATCCTTAGCCATGTTTGAGCCCTAGGGACTTTTCCTTCTCGTCCCAGGTACTTATCCCAGGCACAGTTCACGTTCTCACATCCATTTACTGATCAGTATTCAGCTTAGGAACTGATGGATCCTCCACACTTCTTCAGAGTTTTCTCTCTGTGTACAATTCTCTCACTCTGTCCCTGTAAATTTTAGGTGTCTTTCCTAATCAGAATTTTAGTTTTATCTCATCTCAAAGAGATCACTGGGCATGCCATAATTCCCATCAAATGCCATGGCCTGGAAATTCTCACTTGGCAATAAACTAGAGAAATGCAAGAGCATCTCATTTGTTTCTTGTTCTCAGAAATCATTGTCTTCTCTTGTCTGATGTCCAGTTTCTTTAAAATCATTTTTTTTCTTATATTTTATCTTTTGTTTTTCTTAGTCTCTAGTGCAAAGGTAAATTCTGACCTGTGACTCCCTCTGGGTTGGAAACAAAATGCCTCTCTCTAATTTTAAGGCCAGTTTGTGTTATGTTTCTAACATTCCATGCTAATTGTTTTGATTAACGTTTTGTTGAGTTTGGATATTGATGTAAGGAAAAAATAGTTAAATTCTAAAAATGCACCATCTGAACATACTTTACTTTTAAATGTCACAGCCACAATCCTGTCATGTGTTCTTTTTAAATGAGCACTGTCTATGTACATTAAAATAATTATTTAAAGCAAACAACAACAACAGAAAAAAACCAAGCACCTGTTTTTTCTTTTTTACATAAGAGATTTTGAAAAAATAATTTTTCAGTAGGACTGCTAAGTGCTAGGAGTTTAACTGAAGGATATGTTAGTTGCTCTTTCTTTGGATGGGACAGTTTTGATGAATTCCTCTCTCAAGACAAAGGTAATGCTTTTGAGACCCTTTCCTGGATCTTTTACACTCTGTAATACTAGTACTTGCCTTCATTGCAAATTTTTATCACCTCATATGTAATTTTCTTTGCCTTAACAACTGTAGTATTTTTAAGTTTTGCATGAGTCTATATGAAATAATCCTCAAGCTTTATGTTAAATTATTAAACCTTTTATCAATATTCACATTATGAGTGGACTTGTACAATATAGTAAAGATAGAGAAGAATTCAACAATCAGAAAGTCAATATCCAGAAGTATCTCCCAATAATTAAAATATAAAAAATAAACCAAAACATTTTCCATTTAATAGATATTAGATCAATACAGAGTAACAATTAACTTTTTTTTTTTTAAAGATTTTCTTTCTTTATTTGACAGAGAGAGAGATCACAAGTAGGCCGAGAGGCAGGCAGAGAGAGAGGGGAAACAGGCTCCCCACTGAGCAGAGAGCCCAATGTGGGGCATGATCCTGAGATCATGACCTGAGCCGAAGGCACAGGCTCTAACCCTCTGTGCCACCCAGGTGCTCCCAAATGTATGATTTTAAAGGTCCATCAACAAGTATTTTTTTTTTTTAAAGATTTTATTTATTTATTTGACAGAGAGGAAAGAGATCACAAGTAGGCAGAGAGGCAGGCAGAGAGAGGGGGAAGCAGGCTTCCTGCTGAGCAGAGAGCCCGATGTGGGGCTTGGTCCCAGGGCCCTGAGATCATGACATGAGCCAAAGACAGAGGCTTTAACCCAATGAGCCACCCAGGTGCCCCAACAATTAACTCTCAAGAGTAATTTGATTGCAAAGCAGCTCTACTTCCAACCAAGTCAGCATCACTGGTCCATTTTTTCCTTTCCTCCTTCCTTCCTTCATTCCTTCCTTTTTTTCCTTCCTTCCTTCCTTTTCTTTTTTTTTTTTTTTTTTCTTTCATGGTATTGTTTAGGGCAATATAGGGACAATGAGATATTGTCTCAGATATACCGATAGGTGATGATGATAAGCCATACCTAGTAGATTTTCACTCTAATAGAAATACAAGTGGAAAGGATTGACTCTAGATGCTTCCCTATCCTTTTCTTTTTTTAACTGATGGTGCAAAGAATAGTTTTAGACTCTTCATGTGCATTTCTCACACATACACACACAATGAAGAAAAAAATCAAAGCAATTATTCAGATAACTGAGTTATCTTAAAATAAGATATTTATTATCTTAAGCCTTAAATTAAGCCTTAAGCCTTAAAATTTCCACTGATATTCTGATCTGATATTTCAAGATAATGAAAAAAACAGTTTAAAAATTGTTTTGACTTAAATTATCTGGATACATACCTCATCTGCACTCTGCTCTTTCCATGCAAATATATCCTGACTATTTCTCCCGGTCCTCTTTCACTCCAACCAGCTTTCAGTTTTTTAATAGATTTGACTGGTTATCTCCCAACTGTATTTACACATTTACACCCAGACAATTATCAGGTACTAAAATAAACTTTGACAAATAACAAATATAAAATGTTTCCCTCTCGAACTGTGGCTGAGCCCAAACAGACTTGTGAATTTAGCTAGACCTAAAATTG
The DNA here is from genome assembly GCA_028646535.1 of Procyon lotor. NCBI lineage: Eukaryota > Metazoa > Chordata > Mammalia > Carnivora > Procyonidae > Procyon > Procyon lotor. Next base: position 4,805,126 of record CM053611.1, read on the forward strand.
GTGTGTGTGTATGTGTGCATGTTTGTGTGTGCTAATATGTTTATATCGTCTTATTTTATGCTTTTTTTCATGTTTTTGTCCGCTAAGCAGCTTTGTGAAGCAGATGCTATTTATTATGTCTCTGTCTCCCCCTAAATTGATGTTAATTTTAGAAGTCAATGGGAAACTTTAAAAGCTAAAAGCTTTTGTCAAATTAAATGTGGTCAAGAACACATCAGAATATTACAAGAGTCTATTGGAAATATATATGCTTATTGGTTCTTGTATTGTCTTCTTTTTGTAGAGATCTCTATTTATGCATGTTCCCTGTTTGCTTCCTTAGAAATCTATAAATTATATCTATATCCATCAGTCTGACAAATGTATTACCTTATACAGCAAAGGAGAATTTTATCAGGAGAACTTTAATGGCCTCTAAGTATCGAACACAGCTGGTGACAATCCGTTTCTTCTGTTACTGACCACAGCTTTAAAACTGCTTTCAAAACAGCATTCAAGAAAATCATGAAAACCTGGGTGCAATGTGTATTAGTCACTAAAATAAGGTGCTATTTATAGAACAGAAATGCAGATGTTCTCAACTTTATTATTGGATTTAAATGGCAATTAATTAAGAAATGTCATAGGTATTATATCTGACCCTCTGAAGAAATCTTTAAATTTAAACATTGGAAAAAGAGGTTATAGAATTTTACCACTCAAGATACTAGAGAAGGGGGGCGCCTGGGTGGCTCAGTGGGCTAAGGCTCTGCCTTCGGCTCGGGTCATGATCTCGGGGTCCTGGGATCAAGCCCCGCATTGGACTTTCTGTTTGGCAGGGAACCTGCTTCCTCCTCTCTCTCCGCCTGCCTCTCTGCCTACTTGTGATCTCCCTCTCTCTGTGAAATAAATAAATAAAATCTTTAAAAAAAAAAAAAAGATACTAGAGGATGTTAGGTGATTCTTATTTCTAACCTTTCACATTCAAAATATCACTGTAATCTCAAGGTTTTTCCAAACTTTCCCCTTTACTATGAATCTAACACATTTAATGTATTATTTAATCTCTACCAAAAATACCCATGAGGTAGATAATCTTAGCATTATTATACCAATGAGAAAACTAAATTTAGGTAGAATCAGTATATTGACCAAATGTTTACAGTTGCCATTTGAACTAAGGCTTTTCTATTAAAAAAGTCATTTCTTATTAATTGCACGATATGCTCTCTGTTAAGTAGCAGAGGGTAATGATATAATGAGTACTTTAATTTAGTAGATTGTAAAAAAGAAGCAAGAACCAGGAATTCAGATATTCCCTGACACACAGTTAGCATTAAAAAAAAAAGGATGAATAAATTAAACATCAAGACACATTAAGAAACATTAAGGTACATTTCTTTATAAAGAAGAAATAAAGTTTTCTTCATGAAGAAAAGAAAAAATCTTTCTCCCTTTACCTTTCCTGCTCTAAGTATTTAGTAGTGTATCATTGTAAGAAAATAAAACTAATGTAAAAGTTCATAATAATGATCATTCAGCACCCTAGGCACCAATGTCATGAACTCATTCTTTTTCAGAGTCATTTTCAAACCACAGTGTTTGACAAATGGCCAGGCATTTTCCAGAATCAACAACTAAGAGACTTTGGATTACTTTTATGAGAAGTGTCATTTAAATATCTACCATCAGTTGCAACTTTGCATTGAGATTTTAATAAAATAATTTGATTTTATTTTCTATTATATATTTTTCAGAGTGCCTTAATTGAAATCCCATCATTACATTCTTGAAATTTGGTCTAAACTAGAGCAAATAAAGGAAGTGAACTACATTACTAACAAGTACTTTGACTATTTCAAGTGCTTATTTTTGTGCCTTGAATATGAAGATCAGATATTATCCCTCATAAGAAAAGAAAAAGAATTGAGTGATTTCTTTTGAATGTTTCAGCTCTATGAATCTTTTTTTAAATCAAATACATACCTTGGAAATAATAGTAACTTTCAAATAATGAAATTATTATTAGACTTACTTGCTCAGGCCTATCCTATTCAACAGTTTTCAACCTTAAAACTAGATTTTCATTTATTCATTCATTTTTAAAAATATTACTGAATACCTACTATATACTGCCTCTGGTGCTAAATGCCATGGATACAGTGGTGGGTCAAAGCAGATCCAGTCTTAGCAGCGTATTATAGTGGTTTGGCCTGGAAGATATCAATCAAATACTGATAGAAATGTATTATGATAAGTTATGTCAGGTGCTTTGAAGAAAAAAGACAGAGTATTCTAGAAACATCAGGAGGCCTGGTCTGGTCTGGTGTGGTGCGGCGTGGGGAATTTGGCTGGGAAATTCTTCCCTGAAAACAATGTAAAAACTGTTTGTTTTTTGTTTGCTTTTGTTTTTGTTCTGAGGGTTATGTAGGGGTCCCTGGATGGCTCAGTTGGTTAAGCATCCAACTCTCTTTTTTTTTTTTTAAAGATTTTATTTATTTATTTGACAGAGACAACACAAGTAGGCAGAGAGGCAGGCAGAGAGAGAGGGGGAAGCAGGCTCCCCGCTGAGCAGAGAGCCCGATGTGGGGCTCGATCCCACAACCCTGAGATCATGACCTGAGCCGAAGGCAGAGGCTTTAACCCACTGAGCTACCCAGGTGCCCCAAGCATCCAACTCTTGATTTCAGCTCAGGTCATGATCTCAGGGTCCTGGGATCATTGGGAGTCTCTCCTTCTCCCTCTGCCCTTCACCCTGCTCATGCTCATTCTCTCTCTCTAAAATAAATAAATCTTTAAAATATACATACATACATATATATATGTATATTTTATATATACATATAAAATGTATGTATATGTGTATATATGTATATATGTAAAATATATGTATTTTACATATATAATGTAAATATATATAATATTTATATATATAAATAATACATGTATATATACATGTATATATGTATTTACATATATGTATATATAAAATATGTATATACATATATATGTATGTATGTAAAAACTAATTGGGCAAAGAAGAGAAACAGTAATTCAGAATAAGAAACAGTACAAGCAAAAGCCCCTCAGGTGAATTAGAACATTGCTGCTTTTGAAGGAAAGACAGCCACATGAAACAACCAAGGAAGGGAGAGGCCAGACTACCTAGGACGCTGAGATCATTCTGAGTGTTAGAGCCTCTACCCTAAGAGCATTGGAAAATAGCTGACACTGAATAAATATTTAGACTTTATTTTTGTTTTTCTTGTAAGGTGAATTACCCCCACACGCTAGAAGAAATATTCCTTTTGGCTGTAACTTTTTAATGTTGAATATGGAAGAGTATATATCCCATCTTGGAATAAACTGCTATCTTTCTATAAATGAATAATGACTTAGGACAAAAAAAAATTGATGACATTCACTCTTTGCTGGAGTGTGGATGGCTTGGAAAATCTTACTACAGAATTGTTCCATAATGGCTATAGAATGTGAGCTTTCTAAACTAAATTCTATTGCAGATAATAAATTGACCCTACTCCCATTATCTGACTCTCAGTGAAATTCTGACTTCACTGAGTAATTAGATTTCAGAAAGGGTAAGTCTAGAAAACCTGCCATCTGCATGGGCTTGTCTTTATACCTTCCTAACAGGATATTTTCTATTTACTGATAGGTCTTGAAATAATATTCTCCTCATTCTTTGCCTCTGAAACTTACAACATTTAAGTAAATCACTGTTTATTTTTCCTATATTTCGATATGATTTTGACTTCTCATTTCACTGATTTAAATTTTCATTTCAAATTTGCTTCTGTTTTGTCAAAGTATTACTTACAAATGCAACACTAAATAAAAGCTAAAATGTCATTTAATAGCGAAAGATCATAGTGAAAAAAAATTAGCCTCTTTTTTCCACCTTCCTATCCCATCTTTCTCATCCCCAAATACAAAATCTTTTAACTCTTTAACTGTTACTTTTGTGAAAAAAATAGATTGGCATGTTTCTAAGTAACTGGTATATTGATATGACATATTCACTCATTAGTAAATATCAACTTACTTCTTTTTGTGGATGAATAGCTTGTCATACATCCCTGATTTTTTTTCTTATATTATACTACTTAAATATTTATAATTTATTTTTAAAGATCTTATTAATTCGCTTGAAAGCACCCAAGCAAGAGACCACAAGTGGCGGGAGGGGCAGAGGTAGAAGCAGTTTCCCAGCTGAACCTGTGACACGGAGCTCGATCCCAGGAGTTAAGATCATGACCCCAGATGACTTAAGATTCAACCGACTGACCCACCAGGTGCCTCATATTTATGATTCTTTAGTAAAGTATTGTCTCATTTTTGCATTTCTACTTATACAGACTTTCATTTCCTTTTCTTCAGCTTCCAAACTCACTCATTGAAATTACATTTCAATTTTTCAATTTTCTCAACATCTCTTGCTTCCGGGCAGGTGGTTTTGTTTTTTTCTTCTTAGGAATACTGTACCTGCAGATTCTCAGGGTTGACCCCTGTGACATGTGCACAGACACACACACAGGAAACCAACACTCATGTCCATTCCCTTCAAATATTCTCTCCTGCTACCAGAGACTGCAGGCTGCCTGGACGCTGCATGCATTTTCCAGAATTTTGCAGTGGCCATATTCTGATTTAGATTCTACCAGGAAGAGGCGCCTGTTCAAGTTTTGGTAGTGGAGGAGAAACAGAAGTCAACACAGCAGATACCTGTGTTTTGCATATGAAAGGTTAGTCAGTGGTTTCCTGGCATTCTATTATAATCATGCACTTCAGTGCTTCTTTTCTTTTTTTTTTAATTTTATTTATTTATTTTGACAGAGAGAGATCACAAGTAGGCAGAGAGGTAGGCAGAGGGAGAAGAGGAAGCAGGCTCCCTGCTAAGCAGAGAGCCCAATGTGAGACTCGAACCCAGTACCCTGGGATCATGACCTGAGCTGAAGACAGAGGCTTTAACCCACCAAGCCACCCAGGTGCCCTGCTTATTTTCCTTAATTGTTGCAATTCTCTGATTTCCTTGAAGCTAGTAATGACTTTCCCTGACCTTCACCTCGCTAGACTTTGAAACATTTTGAACCCTTCATCCTTTCTATCAAATCTCTCCAAGCATCAAAAATATAAACTACTTTCTGTTTGATAAGTCTTTTCTTGGTTTTTCATCCCTATCCATTTCATGTATTATGCTTTGTTTTTAGAAATAATTCCTAATTTCACCAAAGATTGAGTTCATTTTTCTGGTTCTCAGCCTTTTAAAATTAATTCATTTTAGCAATGACTTATTTATTCACCTGATTTATTCAACTCAATTTATTCCATTAACCAACTGAATACCAGCTCTGTGCCAACTAAGAAAGCATACAAAAAAAGTGTAAGGCCTTCCAGCACTAAATGAATTAATTAAGCCTCAAATAGAATAAGTAGTTAATATAGTAGTTCAAGTAAGTGCCAACGGGATTTATGGAGAAAGGGGAAATCAGTGTGCTCAATACACAGCCAGGGGAAACTGCAGAAGGTAGGAGTGACTCAAGCTGGGCCTTTAGTAAAAGTACTTTAGGGAGACTTTAGGGATAGGTGGAGCCTCTATGACCTCTATGAGGTCAGATACTTGGAACTAGAAATGACTGTAGTAAGTAAAAAACAGTAAGAATAAGATGGAATGAGAAGCAAATGATAGGTCAGTTAGATATACAAGCACGAGATTACTGATAGCCTCAGAAACCAGGCCAAAAAATTTTTTTTTTTTTGTTTTAATTTCCAAAATACATTTTATTAAGGTAAAATGCCTCATTCTGCTGATGACCATTTTTTATTCAATATTTTTTAATCAGTGTCTTAGTGAAAGATATACATTTGTCACATTTATAGATGTTATGTAACTTGAGGAGATCACTTGCATAGCCCAGCATTACATGTTCAAGATTGTGTAAGGATAGAAAAATGAGCTAA
>CM053611.1:4811183-4885764 GCA_028646535.1 Procyon lotor
GTTTCATTTAAAAGGAGTTAAACTCTAAGGTCAGGAGAGAGGCATAACAGTCTAGGATGGGTCAGGCACCCAGAGCCCCAAGAATGTTGTGATACAGAATAAAATGTGCAGAGGGGAAGTGGGCAGAAAGAAGAACAAAAACAGACATTTGTCTAGTCTAAGTGTCCCATGCATATCCAAGACATCTATGTGACTTTGGGACCTGGTATCCGAGAGTTGTTGGTTCTTTATTGCTGTAAAGGCTATACTACCAGTTTCTGTGATATCCTTTTAGCATGAGTAGCTCTATAGCCCCTAATGGACTATTCCCTCTGTCCTTAAGAATTCCCAGCCAGAGCTTCATCATCATCAGTACCATGTTTACTAGAGTAAAAGAGGGCACGCAGAGGATCTCAACCACAATCCCTAATAGGTAGTGGGGGATGGGAAATCAAAGGGGAAAAGGGTCATAGCAAAGATGTACCAAAGAGTCTCAGTCTAGGTAAGAATGAAAGAAACAGGCGAATTACAGCTACAGTTGATTGAAGGATGAGGTACTGCCTTTAGATTTATACATGTTGACTTGGAGATTCTAGATGATAGCAGGATTTCTAAGTGTAATCATTTACGTTTGTCCAGGAAGTTGAAAGAAGTAATAGAAGGAAAATATTGTGAAGAGCAGATGGAAAGAGAATACTCCAGAATGGTGATTCTCAACCTTATTTTTCCCAACGCTCCCTTCTTTATACAGACTCTTCTGTAATGCCTATTTACCATTCTGAAGTGAAATTCGTTGATGATAGAACCCACCGTGCCCACCTTTTTTATTATATTAATTAGTATAACTATCATATAAAGTAGCAATTAAGAGAAATAATAAAATAACATGTGTTTCCACATGTTAATGCTTGGGCTGACTTCTGTAGAAGATACAGGGACGTATCCAAGTTGCTTGCATCTACGTGTGGAATAAGCAGGAATGTGGTAGGCTCATGCAAGCAAATACAGGGACATTATTTTAGTTACTCTAGTGCCATAAATGTAATTGTCATAAGTGGCACACTTTCTTGCAAATGGGGAATAATTCTTGATCAAGTTCCAAAGGAAATAAATACATTTTTTTCTCAATTTACATGTGAGTTGTGTTCTTGTAAACTTTAATGTGCATGAAAAGCATATAATAATATAGTATTTACATGTAAATAGAGTTAGGTTCTCAATTATAAATGGGCTTTTCATCTAGATAAATATCTAGAGGAGCTTGAGAAAGTTTTGTGTGATGTGGGAAACCGTGTCACTGAGGACAATTAGCATTACTACATGACCTATTCATTGTAATTACTACCCACCACAAACATTGGGACGGTAAAAATGTCTCCGCAAATTCCAATACTCTTTCTGGGAAGTGGTGGTACCTGCTATTAATCTGTTCTGGGGACATAGTATGAGTGGTCAGAGATGAATATGGTTGGATCCAGGAAATATTTAATATGGTTATTTATCCTTAAACCCACATTCTGCAAGTTATTTCTCCCAGGATATCTGCATTTTCTTTCTTCCACATCATTTTCCCTTCCATATAATGTTTCTTACACTTTGCCTCTCATCTCAACTAAGTGCACTGAAATAGAATTATTGGATCAAAGAAAGTGAAAGTGGAAAGGGTCTTTAGAGATTACCTTCATTTTAGAGTCAAAAAGAGTGAATCCAGAAAATAGATAGTGTGCCCCTGCTGTAGGCAGAATTTCAAGTGGAAAAATTCAGGGTTATTTTTTTAGTGGATGGATTCATATTTTTACCACATGTATGAAATGCAGAGTTTTATTTATGCAACAATGAAAACTTGCAATAATATTGTAATAATTATTGAATATAAAAACACATAAAACTTCTAGCATGTGGCTGCAACTCCACTAAGTCTGAAACCTTGGCCCTGGAATCTCTACCACACTGGTGTCTGGTAGACCTGTCCACATACAGGTATGATCCTGTCCAACACTTGCATAATTTTGCATCTCTTAGTGTACAACTTATTTTCAGCATTCATTCATGATGTGTTTTAGCCAGAATTGGTTGTGGTCTCTTTGTTGGTGTTGGTAATTACTTATAAATTATATCAAAATAAAGTAAAAATTATTAGCTTTCTGGCCATTTACAGGGTTTTGCTACTAGAAAAACTTCTGTAGACTTATTTCCCTTATCTCTTTCACATCATGATCTGTTTCCTTTACCCACAATCCTCTGGCCCACAATCCTTGGGAGTTGATCATATGATGTGTAAAGTAAGCATTAAGAGAATTAATTCTTAATTTCAGAATCAAGAGAAATAAATGTGTTTTAGTGTACAATGTTTTAGATTCAGAAATTATAGCATATAGCTCCCCAATCACAGTTGATGCATACATATGTATATATGTATATATACACATGTATGTGTATGTGTACATATGTGTGATGTCAAGGACACACTGTAAGGAAATTAGATCACATTCTCAATTCTCCCACTGACTCCTAACCCAATACTTCTTCAACCATACGAAGAATTCCAAGGGTTAGACCTGTTGGGTGATACAATATGCCCCATGAGGTTCTTTTCATTAGAATGGAATTGCATAGGTAGTTGCTTTAACCAGAGATCTTCCTTCCAACATTATAAAGTCAAATATCCAAACCCTATAGAGGAATATCTGCCTCTGTCACTTCCACATGGACAGACTCCAGTTCAATGTGCATGTAATTCATAAAAGAAGCCTACTATGTCTGTAATTTTTCTTGATTTCAGTTGTAAAATAGATCTGGGTTTTCTGTTTTTTCTGTTCTTCCAACCTCCTACCCTTACATAACTTCCCTATCATTGATTGGTTTTGACATATTTTAATGGATGTTTTTATAGTTGTAGGGAAAACTGGGATATTCATATCAGACCCACTATTTGCCATTCTGGGGTGATTCATCAATATGTCAAAACAGTGTAGGGAGAAATAAAAACACAGCCTATGCAATCTGGTAGCTCCAAAGATTAAGTCCCCATCCCAACCCCCAACCCAGAAAGAACCATAAAAAGCTTTTCCTTAGTACTTTTTTTTCACTCAGGAAGTGTACCCTAATGATACCTCATTGATTTTGTAATGTTTAATTTAAAAGGGCAGTCAGGCTAGTACATAATCTTGTGTCCAGTAAAGACAGGGTAATTTATATGGCAAAGCACCAGATGAAATGTAAAAGTTCCAATTGACTAACAAGTACATAATTCAAGCCAAATCACATTAGGAGAGCCTGTGTGGGCTTCAGCACAAAAGCATCCCAAGGGACTGTGGCACAGATCTGTTTGCACTGAAATCAAACCCATACAAATTATAGAGTTCTCAGTGTTTGAATTCCTACTAAGAACTCATTCTCTATGGGCAATTATTCCTGCCTCCTTAGTAGAGACAAAGAGGATCTCTCCCCATGTTTTAGGAAGCTATAACTGTCATTTCTCTAAATTTTAAAGTGGCCATAATAAAGTCTTTATCACAGGGCTATCCTGAGTACTAGTGAAACAGGTATACAAAGTGCATAGCATACTGTTGAACACACCGCAACAGTGAATAGATGGTTATCATCTTCTTCTTCTCCTTTATTCGTTCATTCAACAGATAATTATTGAGTGTTTGGATGGTGGGTGTCAGGCAAACGACATCAACTGCAGTAGACAGAATCCATGCTCTATAGATGGGAAGGGGGTGGGGGCCATAAAGAAAATAAAGAAGTAAAAATATATGCAATAAGTCAGGTGGTGAAAATGTTATGGCAGTAAAATCTAAAACAAAATAAGGAAATTGGAGTGCTAGGTTGTGGTGGAAGAGATGGTTAGAGAGGCTTTCTCCATGACAATGACAGTTAAGCAGAGACTTGAAGAATGGGGCAGGAGGACTTCTACAGACGTCCAGGGAAATGTAGTACCGCCAGGTGAAGAGGATGCAAACCCCAGAAGAAGAAGAGTTCAAGTCAAAAATCACATCCAAGTCAAGGGAAGGAAGGAGGAAAGAGGAAAGAAAGGACAATTTTTTAAAGGAGAACACTTAATTCAGAAGTAGCTATAGTATACTGTGTACTTACATGTGCTCACTTACAGGTGTTCAATAAACGTTTATTGAATGAATTCATTTATACATAGTTATATTTATTGAGTCCTTAATATGCTCAACACAGTTCTAAACTTATTTTATATAATAGCACATATAAATCCAAAAAATATAGATTGGTGACCAATCATCTATATTTCTTCATTAAAATAATATAAATTATTAAGCAGATAGATTGATAATATTTATTAAACAGCCAGTAGTCTAAATATGTATTATTTTTGATGATCTCTAAAGTCTTAGAATTCCAGAAAATATGATTTTGTCCATACACTTGTGAAACACTCTCCTGCCATCCTAGGTTCATCAGCCTATTTAAGGGCATACTTTGCCCAATTAATGGGTTGAATTAGTTACTAAGCAAGAATGGAATAATATTCCATAAATCTAAAATGAAATCTTCTCTTTTTATCTAAGCTCTTCCCATGTTCAGTTTTCATAATTTATAAGAGAAAAAACTCAGGACGCATTGCTATAGCATTGTTTCAAACTCTTACTTCTCCTAACTCCCCAGTGAGTCTGGCATCTTGACCAAAGCTCTGGTCCTTCTGGTTGTTCCTCACTTGTCTTTCTAAGCTGGCCTTTTCTAATGTAGCCATTAGCCACTTCCGAGATTGTTTCCAGATTTACCTTATAAATCATCCTATTTATAACTTCTAAAGGAACACTAGTTCTAATTTATTAATAATCTGTTCAATTAAATTGACAGCTTCCAATTCTCTACGGAATGGTACCTAAACTCTGTCCTCATTCATTGTTCTATCAACAAGGTGTGGCAATTTTGTGTCTGGCATCGCTTTAAGTCCAGTAGGAGTGGGGCGCCTGGGTAGCTCAGCCATTAAGTGTCTGCCTTCTGCTCTGGTCATGATCCCAGGGTCCTGGGATCGAGCCCTGCGTCGGGTTTCCTGCTGGGGGGGAAGCCTGCTTCTCCTTCTCTGACTCCTCCTACTTGCGTTCCCTCTCTCGCTGTGTCTCTCTATCAAATAAATAAAATCTTTAAAAAAAAAAGTTCAGGAGTTGCAAAGAAAAAGGATTAAATGAGGTATGCCATAAAGAGTTTTGGTTCTTAAACTCATTAACTACTAGCAAGATGTAAGTTGGATGGACAAAATGAGAGACTGAGCGGGAGTTAGGATGCTATGGTAAAAGTTTTGGTATCAAGTGAGATATTTTAATATAATAACCACATACTTATTAAGCATGCTCTACATGGCCCACAGTTTATATGCTATAACCTTGATGGGTTCCAAATGGCATATTTGGTGTTCTTGCTTTGAAATGTACATTTTTATTCACCATATCATTTGTCATACTGACAAATGAACATATACTATGTTCACCTTATGCATTTAGTAAATAGATTATTATTGTTCTGTCACTAATTAAGTTCATAACCTTGAGCAAATATTTTAAACTCTTGAACCTCTGTTGGATTAGATCTTCTGTAAACTACCATGTAGCCCCATAAGTCCGTGATCACACTGGAGAAGGATAATCAGAAAATTTCCCAAACAATTCAATGTGTTCTGAGTATGTTCTCTCAAGGATTGTTTAGAAGGCCAAACGTTAAGTATCCATCAATAGAAAATTGGCTAAATAAATTATGGTTTATTATTATGAAATAAACATGCTGTTTTTAGTGACTATACAGTATTAACTGCCACTCATTCTTGAAACCAAAAATGGCTTATAAATCATGTATAGCATGACCTCATTTATGGGGAAGAATGTTATCCATAGTGCAAATTTCAGTAATCTCCGGAAGGAAGAATTTCAGATAAATTCTATTTTCCTCTTTATATTTTATTCATTGTTTGATTATTTTTGCAATGTTCCTGAATCATTTTTGGATTCAGATAAGAGTTACATAAATGTTAGAAAAAGTAAAATCGACTACACTAGATTATCAAAATAAACATAAAATATAACCCTATGATTATGTAAATGAATGTGCTATCCCCTCTAGGTGTTTCAGAGCTTCCTCGACTTATCTATACTCAGAACAAAAATCCCATTTCACTCAAATATTAGAACATTCTAATGGTAGAAGGGAGAGTGGGTAATGCAAATGTTTAAGTCTGCTATCATGGTTATAGCTTTCTTGTCTGAATTTTTAAAACATTGCAGTCATTTTCTGAGGCAATGGAATAAGTCAATGAGGAAAAATCTGGTTCTCAACATACTGATCTCTCACTTCCTTTTATTTATTGGTCATAATAGCCAATTAGCCCATTAAGGAGATTTCTGTTCAGTTTCTCATGTGGAAATGTGAACTGCTTTATCTCTTCCCTCTACCTTATTAAGTAAAAACTGCAAAAGACTCAGAATCATTGCACCTGAATCCAATTGGCAGCACCCATTTCAGTTTCAAAGTGGAAAGGTTTAGCTGTTCAGTCCCCACTGCTTGAAGATTCTGTATTCCCAATTTAGAATGTCAAAAAGCTATGACTAATTATTCTCATAGCAGCGATAATCACAGCAATTATAATTCTTAAGAGAACCAAGGAGACAAGAGTACAGATAAGACTCACAAAGACAAGGTAGGAAAAAAAAAAGTGATTTTAAATGTTATAAACCTGAACCTATGTAGACTTTTCCTTTTGGAAAGAATAACAATTAAAAAAGTATGAAAGAATCAAATGATCCCTGTTGAATCTATCAGATGTGGGCGAGCCATCAATTGCATCTTCATGCCCTAGTTCCACTCCTGAGGACCACTGCCAGCTTCCTGTGTGTAGCAAGCTGTCAAACCCCATCTCCTTCCCACTCCAAAATGTATCCAAAAAAAAAAAATCAGCAGCTCTAAGGAAATGAAAGTTATAAAAGGAAATATATCGTTCCTTCAAGAGAGTTTATCTTTAGGTAACTTTATGGAAGCTAGTAAAAGTTACAGAGAAACCATGAGTCACGGGGAAAGGCGTTTATCCACAAAAGAATAAAAACATGTTTCTGTTTTACATTAAAAACAGAGGAGATTTTTCTTGTGCTACATGAGTAATGGCAACAGGAGAATCATCTAGATTATACTGTTAATCTGTTCCTCAAATCTGATAAATCAGAAAGCAACACTTTTTATTTCAAAACCATACTTCATATCTCAGGTCAGTTACGATGATCAAAACAGGGTTGGGTCTACTTTACAACATACTGAGCCTGCAAAAACATTCTTCAACCAATACTGCGCTAGCGTCTAAAAGGTAGGTGGGGTCACAGAGAATACGAAGACTATAAGCTTGTGAAAGTGGAATACATGGTCGGGACTGAGTTTTCCTTCTTGTCCTTTGTTCTGTGTTTCCATAGGAAAACAACTGATTTCTTTTAGACAGTTCGATGAAACTGTCTTGATGAAACTGTCTCTAGAAACTCTTCATTGGAGAGGATAGGTTATGTGAAAGTGGTGAGATGTGTATCCCTTCGTCTTAGCCCATGGAGGCTTCTCTAACAAAATCCCGTAGTCCAGACGGCTTCTAGACACCAGAACTTTATCTCTGACAGTTCTGGAGATGGAAGCCTGTGTCCGGGTACCAGCCCTGTCCGGGTCTTGTGAGAACCCTCTTCCCCTCACAGACTGCTGATGTCTTATCGTATCCTCGCACTGTGAAAAGAGAGAGAGTTACTCTCTGGCCTCCTCTCGTAAGGACACTGGTCCCATTTGTGAGGGCTCCCCTCTCATGACCTAATCACCTCCCAACGGCTGGACCTCCAAATGTGGTCGCTTTGGGGGTTAGATTTCGACATAGGATTGTGGTTTGGGGGGGCAAACACGGACACCCAGTCCATTGATAGCACCCTGCAATTTACTCTTTGGAAGGAAGTCAGAAATGAATGAATGAATTACAAAGAACTTGGTGCCTCTGGCGAGAACATACGTCATGGGCTGCAGTGAACACAGGTGGAGATACAGATGTTCAGAACCAGTTAAAGCTCCCTGTAAAGGATCTAAGTATTTCCTGGATTTAGGGTGAAATTGGGCTACTTCTCTGCTATTTAAGCTGAGATGATTTCATCCCATTTTCTATTAATGCTCTAGATGCCTTCTGAAGATAATGCCAAGAGACTGTGTTACCATATGGCTGAGACGCCAGCCTCTGAAAGCAGCACCCAGAGGAGCCCACCGAGGACTCGCAGACATGAGCACATCTCTTTTCCTCTCCTTTCTCTGCTTCTTCACTCCCCCACATACCCACCCTCTTTCCATTCTTCCCTCAAATGTTCTGTCACTGTCAGGTTTCTTTCACAGAAATATGTGAAATTATAATGAGACAAGAGTTAGACATGCTGGAACTGAAAAGACTTGAAGTTAAAAAAAAAAACAAAAAAGGAATCGCTAAATCGCTACACTCTTTGAAAGCCTCTAAAAGGAGGAAGGAAGTAGATGAAGGGGTTACCCTGCTTAGGAAGCTCTCCCCTTGCACATTTAACTTTCAAAAATGCCTCTGATCATTTTCCAGGGCACTGGTGCTGAATTCAGCCAGGTCCAAACAAAGCTTCACTGTGAGGCTGAGCAAGTTGAGACCTAGGGATGCTGTCCTTCCGGCCCGAATGGCCATCAGGTCCAAGTTGTCAATCACAATCAAAGTCTTCCTGATCAAAGTCTCACAGTTAGTGAAGTGGCAACACCACTTCCTTCCACCACTAGGCCTTCCACTTAAAAATATCCCATTTTATAAGCCATAGAGTCTAGGCTCCAGAATGTTAATGACTCGCACAAGATCTTATGCCGAAAATTTATAGGCAAAGCAGACACTGGATGCTCGGGCTTCCCGATCCTGGACAGGCAGTCATGCTTTTCTGTGTTCTGGCTGAATGGATTGTTCTGATGTGAATATGGCTACTGTTTACTGAGATAAGGAAGGTTTGGAGTGGAAGATTACGGGTTTCATTTTGAATATGATGAGGCTGATCTGTCTGTAGTGGAGTTAAATGGAATTCCATCGGGTATATGGAAGCTCCTGTTCATGGGAGATACTTGGACGGGAGTTAAAGACTTGGAATTCATGAAAGTCGGATAGAAATTGAATCCAGAGGAATGGATAAAGACACTCAAAGAGAGTGCACTGAATTAGAAGAGAAGTGGATTTAGAATTCAGTGCTGGAAAATGACAGCATTTAAGGCATAGGCAGGAGGTAATGCCTTTGCACAGGACGAGGGAAAAATAACCCTATATACCCAGTCACATCGGGTACACTGTACATTGGAAGGGAGTTTTTGTCTGCAATCAAGAAATTAAAAAAAAAATTCTGAAAATTAAGATTTAGTAGCTCATTTGGCAGCAAAAACAGACCTGAACTGACATGAGGAATGCATACTAAATCCCAGGGCTCTTCTTGATTTATCGTAACAAAGACATATCTGGAAAAGCACCTAGGATTGGAATAATGACCCAAATAAATAAACCGTAACTCTGCATTGTTTTATTATATCGCTAATCAAAGCAGAGTCAAATGCAGTCGGGGTGGGGGTGTGCCTGGGTAGCTCAGTTGGGTAAAGTGCCCAACTCTTGATTTCAGCTCAGGTCATGATCTCAGGGTTGTGAGGTCAAGCCCTGAATTGGGCTCTGAGCAGGGCATGGAGCTCCCTCTCCCTCTGCTCTCTCTCTCTCCAAAAAGAAAGAAAGGAAAGAGAGAGAGAGAGAGAGAGAGAGGGAGGGAGAAAAAGGAAGTGCACCTGGTGTGGTGTTAGTGACCCTGCCTCTATCAAGACCTTGATGAGGACACAACCCTCAGCAGTTCCCTCAGCAACAGGGATTGTTCTGTGTTTATCTGTCTCTTCCTGTCAGAACTCCTTACTGAAGAGATCAAAAAGCTCTCACTGAGGGTAGCCCTTCCAACCACACATAGAAACTCAATGAGTAGGCATGGGAAGGGTTTGAGATACCCTGAACCCTCTTGTGGGGTTCACTCCACCCCAAACTGTATTGACCCAGTGATCCCGAGTCTCACCCCGGCGTTTAGATGGTAGTGGGAGGCAGGATCCCCAGAGACACACTGAAAGCTCTGCTGGGATTTTGCCTTCATCTCAGGATCCACTTACCCTGGATATCACTCAGATACTACAGGACTCTTACTCAGAGTTGCCACAACCTCTTCTTTGATTCTGGGTTTATAAAGTGACTCACTTCAGAGAATCAAGTGAGAAGTTGTGATTCCAATGAGGTCTCTTCAACCAGGCTGTTCTCTGGCCAACATGGAATTTTCCCATTATGTGAGTCTTGGGCTTATTATATATCTGTCTGATCCTGTGAACCCAAGAGCAAACATTCACAGGTGGGGAAGTGCTGGGCTGCTGCCTCTCATGGTCGGCACCACCCCTTGCTTCTGCGGGTTCGTTGCTCCTTGTCAATCTCCACCACCTCAAGATCTTCCCACCTCCTCTGAAAATCAGGGGTCCCATTTCACCAGCAAGCTGTTCCACTCAGCAGCAGCTCTGAGCTACCAAATACAGTCATAAAGTTCTTCTCAAAGAGCTAGCTCACTAGCCTCAATTCCCACAAGTATTTTCTCAAAACTCTGGAGTGATTCTATCTTTTGGGTTTTCTCAGGGACCATAGATCAGGTTCAGGTGTGTGTTGGGATAGGTCACAGTAAATCCATTCTAGCACTCTTCTCTTTGTGGTTGTTTTGATTATTTCCCATATCATATTCCAGAAGATTTCTGGCAAAGTGTCTCCACGGAGACTTTTTTTTTTTTTTAAGAGAATAGAATTTGGGTTCACAAAATACTGATGGGCTACAGTTTTGGTGGAGCCAGGTTCCTTGTGCTTTGGGTGTGGGCAGGGTACCTTAATGACTCTGTGTAGATTGATCTGGGCAGCCTCTTATAGCTGTACATTTGGCTTTAAATTGTTACAGTTTGAGTAAGAGGCTTTAAATCGATCATGGCTATTTTGACCTCAAGGGCTGGCTGACTGCACTTGACTCTACAAGTGCTTCTTCCTTTTTTATTTTTTTAATTTTTTAAAAAATTTATTCATTTAGGGGCGCCTGGGTGGCTCAGTCGTTAAGCGTCTGCCTTCAGCTCAGGTCATGATCCCAGGGTCCTGGGATCGAGCCCCGCATCAGGCTCCTTGCTCGGCAAGAAGCCTGCTTCTCCCGCTATCATTTCCCTCTGCTTGTGTTCCCTCTCTCGCTGTGTTTCTCACTGTCAAATAAATAAAATCTTAAAAAAAAAAACAAAAAAACTTTATTCATTTAAAAGAAAGTGAGAGCAGGAGCGGGGAGGTGGGTGCGGGAGGGGAGTGGAAGGTCAAAGGGAAGTGGAGAAGCAGACTCTGTGCTGAGCAGGGAGCCCAATGCAGGGCTCAATCCCAGGACCTTAAGATCATAACCAGAGCTGAAGGCAGTCACTTAAATGACTGAGCCACCCAGGTGCCCTGTGAGTGAAATTTTTGCTAATAAACCTTCCTCTGTATGGTAAAATTATTTCCCATAATAACCATGTAATAATCAGTATAATAGTTATTTTTGCTTTTTCCTTAGTTGTAAAATAATTAAGTCAAAGGAAGAATATATTTGAGTTTTAAAGATATTATTGCAATTCAGCAAAATGCTTCATATGTGAACTGAAATTTAGACCAACTGTACAAAAGTACTACATCTCATAGTTGGCAGTCTGTTTCATTCTTGCAGACATTAAACACAAATGAAAACTTCAGTGTTTGCACAGGCAAAATCGAAGGGACAAAGTTAGTTTCTTTACTTTGCAATCACTTGTGCCATAATGTTTATTTGAATCTAGGGTTTATTTTTTTTTTTTTTTTAAAGATTTTATTTATTTGACAGAGAGAAACACAGCTAGAGAGGGAACACAAGCAGAGGGACTGGTAGTGGGAGAAGCAGGCTTCCTGCCGAGCAGAGAGCCTGATGCAGGGCTCGATCCCAGGCCCCTGGGATCTGACCTGGGCCGAAGGCAGACGCTTAACGACTGAGCCACCCAGGCGCCCCGAATCTAGGGTTTAAATGCAGGGATATGTAATACAGCAGGGGCTGGGGATACAAATTGTACTTGAAACAGACTTGAAGGATTCCAAACATTTATACACTGGCTTTTGAAACAAATGTATATAGGGTTGATTATTTTCAGGAGTGCTCAGAATTACTTTCCAGATAAAAACACAGTGTTTACTAAAGAGTAGATCAAAGTGTATAAATTTAAAGATTATATATTGTTAAAATTTAATGGTAGCAATTGTTTCAAATGTAAACTAAATATTTTGTCACTGACACTTTAGAATTACTGATGAATGGTCATAAAAATCAGACCAGTTTTTAGTAAGTATTATACAGTTCTTCATTTCCTTAAAGCATCTTCTTGTTTGAAATCAGGCTGACTGACCCCACCAGCTTGCTCTTGGTATGTCAGTGGTTAGGCAAAAGCTCCATACTAGGGAAAGTAAACTTTTTATAAACCTTTGAAGCATTTGGAATGAGAAAAAAAGATTTGATATACTTTAGTGAGCTTATGTGGCTAGATTGTGCACACCATAGTGAAAATGAGCAGAGTTATAGTTTTAAATGGTTAATTACTGGCCAATGAGGAAGTGTGGATGGAGGGAAACTTGTGGATGCTTTGCTGATCCAGCACTCTCATGATTCTATGAAATAGTTTCCTAAGTCTGGGGCTTGCTGTTAGCAAGCATACCTGGCTAAGAGACCTAAAACTGTATTTTCCTAGGGGTTTCTATCAGTAGGCCACCTACTGATTTTGCCTCCATCTTTACTCTTTGTAAATCCTTTCTAGGATTATTCTTCTGTTAGGCAGGGAATCTGGTGCTGTGTTTTAGGGGCCTTTCAGAAATGTAGTCACTGTTGCATCTAGGATTCTATTAACTAACCCTGTGAAAATGTAGAATCAGCTCTGTCTATCCCAGTTATCACCCTCAGTCAAAAATCCCTGATCAGTGAATCTTATTGGTAAATTCACTCTGATCCAAAATAATATTCTACCCTCTTGAGTCTATTTCCATGTATATTACTAAGGTATTTTTCAAAAATAAAAAATAAATAGATGACATTTTAATAGTTTGGGGGAGTTGTGAGCTTTGTCCTTTCAAAGCAAAGTTTGCATTTTGTTTTCCTGTGTCCTGGGGCACACTGGGATTTGGTGCTCATCCATAGCTTTGAAAAATGGAATGTGGTTGCCACTGGGCAAGAGGACAATTGACTACCCCTTGCAAGTGACCTTGAATCACATCTTTGGAAGATTAGGTGAATCACTCCTGGTAATAGAAGGAGGCTGCTCGTTTCACAAAGAGAATTAAGGAATGTTTGGGTGCTGTCAAGGGTGGGGACAGGAATAGTTCAGAGAATTCTGAATCTCTTCAAACTTTCCTTAAGATATCATTCCAATACTCAAGGTCATCTATACTTTCCTAGTAAACGTCCTAAAATTCTCATAGGAGACCTTGTGAAACTGTAAATTTAAGTGAGCTTATAAGGATGGAGCCCATTAGATCAGCTTTCTGGTACAATAAGAAAAAAAGATATTTCAGCCTCCATGTGGCAAGAAATGAGAGATTCTCCTTAACACAGTCATAAAAATCCAGACACGGACACAGAGATTCAGTCTATAACTGGTTTGGAAGTTGTAGAAACTCCAGATTGGTAGTCCTTTTTCTTTAGCTTTCCAACATTATTTGAAACAACCATTCATGGAGCACCTGGGGGACTCAGTTGGTTATGCATCCAACTCTTGGTTTCTGCTCAGGTAATGATCTCAGGGTTATGAGACTGAGCCCAGATTGGACTCTGTGCTGGGAGTGGAGCCTGCTTAAGATTCTTTCCCTCTGCCCTTCCCACCACTCGAGTGCATGCTCTCTCTCTCTCTCTCTCTGTCTCTCTCTCAAAGAGTCTCAAAGAGAGACAGAGAGGCCAGAAATAAAGCTCTCTCAAAGAGAGAGAGACAGAGAGAGAGAGAGAGAGAGAAACAACAACTCATATCTATAGTCTTTAATTTCAGGCCCCCTTCCTGGAAGAGTCCACTCAGTTTCCCAAAGTTCTGCCTTTGATGACACTTCATTTCTGATGACTACAGGTGATAATTAAATTAGTTTCTTCACCACTGCTTCCCTTAAAATGCTAAGGTCAGATTCCCTAATACTACTTGATTTTTATTGCCTTCCATTCTAACCAAGGTAGAATGCCAATTCCCGCTCTCCTCCATGATGTTACTGCAACCACTCCTGAAATTAATTTCCATGTCAATCTGAAAAAGGTTTTAGTTGCTAGTAACCAAGCCAACTCAATGATTCAAGCATAAAATAAAACTTGTGGGGCGCTTGGGTGGCTCAGTTAGTTAAGCATCTGCCTTTGGCTTAGGTTACGATCCTAGGGTCCTGTAATCAAGCTCAACGTTGGGCTCCCCAGTCAGTGGGGAGTGTGCTTCTCCCTCTCCCTCTGCTGTACACATGATCTCTCTCTCTCTGTTAAATAAATAAAATCTTTTTTAAAAAAATGTGTAGAAAGCCTTTAGGATGTTCGTAGTTTATTGGGAACTCTACAGAACCAGGCAGTGAAAACTGGGAAGAGCAGAGGGACCTTAAGACAGTAATAGCCAGGTCCATTCTCGTGGGACATAGCTGCTGCCTTCCATGAGCCTGCTCTGTGGGTGCTCTCTCAGACTTCATATGCCTCTGCTGGTAGCCCTGTCACTACTAGATCTCGTCATACATTTCTAGCTCCAACTGTAAGATATGACCAGTCGGTTTCACCTGAGACCCGTGCTCACGGCCTTTACTCCCTTCTTTAGCACTGGTGTAGAGACGCTGTAGAAACAAGACATTCAGGTTCTTAGTTTCCATGCAAGAAGCAAATTTTGCTTCCCACCGGAATGTCTTGGGTGAGAAATTGTCTAACCATTGAGGAGAGGACTGTGGAAACCAACCAATGTTTATTATATCTTCATTCTCTGCACCATTCACAGTGGCCACCTTCTTCCTGACCTGGAACATTCCAAGCTCCTTCTCTTTCTAAGATTCCGACTGGGAACTCTTTTCCCTAGATTGTCCTCTGGCTGGCTCATGGAAGGCAGCAGCTATGTCCCACGAGAATGGACCTGGCTTTCTCATCACTCAGTTTCCACCTTAAATGTTGTCTGAAAGTGGCTTTTTCGGCTCCCCTGTCTAAAGGAAAGGGGCTGCTCTCACCCATTTCCGTCAATCTCACTCTACCCCATTACTCAGTTTTCTTGTTTGCATCCCTTCTCACTTTCTGGAATGATCTCATTTAGGTGCTGAAGGGCTTATTACCTGCCCTTCCTGTCTGGAACACAAGTATCATGAGGTCAAAGACCTTGTGTGTGACTTTATTTCTTGTGTTTTCATCACTGAATCGCTAGCATCAAGAATAGTAGTTGTCACATAACAGAGTTCAAATGGTATCCAGGGAATAAATAAATTAATCAAGATCCCAGTCTGGACTGGGCTGCACTCCTGTGCAGTCTGAGGTCTCAATGGGGCTGGGATGCCAGGACCTCCCATAACTCTAGTGTGTATTATTTTTGGCTTTCATTCTTTCCCAAAGAGTGCTCAGCATGGAGTGTCAGCTCCTGAGTTCAGCCTGAAACTAAATAATGCCTGATTGTGAGAGACTCTGAAAATATAAAAGGCCACATCAATTCCAAGTCTTATTCTCAGTGCATGTGAATTGTTCCACAGGCTCCACTTTCTGGCCAATCAAAGTACACTTGCTAGGTGATGTTGAGGTCCTACTGAGTAAATCGCCATTTAAGTTATACTGATTTATGGCAATTTTTTGTTGAAATGATGAACTCTGCATGCCTCTATGGTATGTGCATTTGGCATGCTCTGGGCAATGTTATAAATGTCCACGTCTGGAGTTTTTACCATTCACCTTGGGGAATTAAATTCATGTGCTGGTGTCTCTGAAAGGGTCAGAAAACCTGACAATGTCCTAAAGACAAGTCCCAGTGATTCTGGGATACCAGACAAAATTTCTAGGGTATCTGGAGAGGACACCTCTCACATCCCACTTCTAAAATGGCATAAAATATAGTTTGAACATATTCATTGAGTAAACCATAATTTGTTTGAAAAAAATTGTATCTTGGCTTTGGATTTTCAGTTTGACCAAGAGGCAGAAATGTATTAGTCAAACACCCAAGACTGCAGTCATGAAATGACACTCTTCTTATTTTGTCATTACCTAAATTATAACTTTGGGCAAGTTACTTTACCACTATGAACTGTAGAATATTGGATAAAGCAATCTCTAAAGTCGCATGGTGCTCATATTTCTGCTCTTTGAATGCCAGGAAGTGACCTCTGCATTGCCTCTGTGGCGATGTTGGGAACTTCTTCATGACTCTGAGATGAAACTTTGAAAACCTCATGTCTAAATGCTCTTTTTAAACATTTATTTCCTTTCCTGTGGATTAGAGAGGCCATCTCTTTCTAGGAGGTTTCCCCTTCAGAGAAGTATCATCTATTAACTAAAACGAGGTAAATATTTTAGATTACCGTTCTATGACTGTCTTTGTCCATTTACAAGTAGCCAATATTATGAACTCAAGCAATGCCTTCTGAAATCCCCTTCTGATCACTGCCTCATTTAGCTTTGACCCAGGGTAGACTTGCCATCATCTTTAGAAATTCCTTCTCTTTTTGTTAGCTCTGCAGAAAATCATCTCCATTTTTATTACTTTGCTTTATCAGTGATTACAACGTAAGCCCCTGATGTCACCGTCAGAAGCTCCTGATCAGCTTTAGTTGATTAGCTTCCAGGAGGAGAGGGATGAGGGCAGAGCAGCTCCGGTTTTGCTTTAAGGGGAAGGCAGCTGGGCTCAGCTGCCAAGTTGATAAGGAACAGAGGACTGTGCACCATCCAAGCAGAAAAACTCAGAGTCTCAAAAATTGCTAAGGCAGAGAAAGGCATAAGACACATGTGACTAGTTCTGCGCATATGTGCTCAAGCCAGAGGAGAAGATTTAAGGGAAAGACTGCTTTCTTGTGCCAATTAGAAGTCCTTATATCATTCATTTGACAGGCAAACCTATATCACTTGAGATTTCTAAAGTACAACATGTCTCTCACATATGGCATAGGATATTTTTATCCCTAAATCCCACATTATCTCAAAGGGAAATCATAAAGATAGAAACATAGCAATATATCCAAGGTAAAAATTAGTCCCTCCGAAGCCGAATCTCCCTCATATCTCTTCCTACCTTAACCCCTACTCACTTCACTGGGATCTGTGACCTATGATCCCCTGTATCTGCTCCCAACATTTATGATTATTTGATTAAAATTGTCAAATTCACTGAACATACATCACACAGCCGTTTCAGTGGGGGCACAACTGACAAGACAAGAAAGTCTTGTTGCAGTTAGTTTCCATGCTGCAAGGGTGAAGCCCAGAGATAGTGTAAATTTCGACCACATGCTGTTATTGTAAAAACAAAAACCTAAACAAACATAAAAAGATACATCGTCCCTCCAGGCATGGACCCTATGATGAAGCTGTTCAACTTGAAGCTAAGGTCATTGCCAGCATTAGTATTCTATGATTATACATCTTTTTCACAAACAAACCGCAGTTTAAAAACCTATTCAACTTGCTCCGGAAACACAAACAAAACTCAAACTTCTTGGTGTCATCTACAGGCACAGTAGATTCTTCAAAGAGACCCCGACTCGCCTCTGCTCCTTTTACTCCCTATGACTCGCAGTGTTCAGATGAGGCCACACCCTCCCCGAAAACCTGCAACAGTCTATTCTCTCTCATCCGTGTCGTTCTGATGTTTATCCGAATTGTCCTTTATGTGCTGATAAAAAGCATGCTTCTCCAGGGATGGAAATGTAGAGTCCATTGGATCTGGATGGTCCCTCAGGAACCCCGTTCAGTGGTGATGAGAGGAAGGGCTGGTGTCTCTGCTGGCGTTACTGCTGGGAAGCACAGCCACCGCCCACCATCCTGTCACGCTCACGGAAAGATGGTCCATTGTGGTAGGTGAGCGCTTCGTGTGCAAGGCCTGGCTTGATGCCAATTCGCTGCCTAACCCAACCAGTTTAGGCGGGTGACTTGAACTGTTCCTGATGTAGTTTTCTAAAGGGCACAATGGATGTGATAATGATAGAAACTGCCCCCAAGCTGGGGTAAGAATTCAGTGGGTCAAACATGTGAAAGTGCTGAGAACAGAGTCAGGGGCATGGTGCCCACTACAGAGGCGTTTCCTGTTACGGCCGAGTTGTACAGCAACACTTTGCAAAAGTTAGTAATTCTGAAAGACAGAGTGACTTCTGAATTAATATTTTATATAAAGTCTGTCACAAATAGACATTTCACTTCATTTGTACCACAACTCAGTAAGGTAAGAAAGATAATTTTGCCCCATGTTACCAACAAAAAGCTTGATATTCCTAATGGTAAGCTATGAAGTTAGATACAAGTATGAAAATTATACCAATATTCATATGTATTGAGTGCCTACAACTGGCCAGATGTAGTCACCAGTAGAAAGACAATAGCTAAAGATGATATTCTTAAGTTTATGCTCTTAAGGATTTTGTATATTTAACTAGGAATATATAAATACAAGTGGATATTTTATTAAAATGCATGTGATGTAACAATTACTTACTATAGCTGTGGTGGCATAGGAGAGAGAGAAGAGAGAGTAAAGACTTTTGCCTGGAGAAATCAGGGAGGGCTTCACAGAGGAGGTGATATTTTGGGGTGCCTCTGAAAGACAAGTCAGATTTCTCCAGAAGGAAGGAGCAATGGTAATTCTGGGAGGACATGTTTGGTGATTTCTAGCAGGATTTCCTCTGATGATTAGTTGATTTTCATCAGAATAACGACCGTCAATTCTGGGAATGCTGACATCCTGTCCCAGACAAATACCGCCTCAGAGCCTGCTCTCTTAGTGCTCCAGTCACAGTTTTCTGAAGCCTCCATGAATGCAGAGCCCTGTCTCTTAGGGACCAGCCACGTTCATTACAGTAGCCCCACCTAATGCTTTGTGACAAGGAAAAATATAACAACTACCAAATAGTTGGTTTCATTGTCTCCTTTTTAGTATCAGTGAGGGTCCATTTGTATTTATCATCAGCCTAAAGTATTTGAATTCACCTGACCATGCAGGCGAATATGATTGGCATGAACCCTGTTGACTGGTCAGGAGCAATGTATGTTCCCTGGGATCCCTTCCCTTCATGGTTTCCAAAGCTGCATTCCACTCCGCCTTCTCCAACAGGCAGGAACAAAGTAAGATCATTTTGGAGCCGTTCTTAAAATATCAACAAAATTATTACTCTGTGACTTTCTGTTTTTATGAGATATCATTGCATAAGAAAGGAGATCAGATTTCTTTATAATAGATTCAGTCCACTCTCTGTGTCATTCAGATGGAAATGCTTCAACAAGGAGAGTGCCTTCCTCTGTCTTTTCTCTTGTTCTTTCGTGATTTTTGGGGGGAGAAGTTATTTTTTTAGAACAGTTGTAGGTCTACCACACAATTGAGGGGAAGGCAGAGAGATTTCCCACATACCTCCTATCCCACACATGCATAGCTTCCCCTGTTATCAACACCCCTCACCAGAGTGGCATTTTTTTTTTTTTTTTTTTTTTTTTTTTTTTTTTTACCAGAGACAAACCTAAATTGATATATCATAATCACTCAAAGTCCATAGTTTACCTTAGGGTTCACTCTTGGTGTTCTCTGGGTTTGGATAAATGTATGACGACTTATATCCACCCTTATACAATCACACAGTGTAGTTTCACTGCCCTAAAAATCCTCTTTGATTTGCCTGTTCATCTTCCACCCCCAACAACGCTTGACAACCACTGATCATTTTACTGTCTCCATAGTCATGGCTTTTGTATAATGTCATATAGTTGGAATTGCACAGTGTGTAGCCTTTTCAGACTGGTTTCTTTCACTTACTAATATGCACCAATTTGGTAGTCAACCAGCCAAAAGTCCTTGAATGAGTCCTCGAAACATAGCTGGTCCAAATTGAGATATGCTATAAGTGTAAAACACACACAGGATGTTGAAGACCGAATATAAAAAACAGTGGGATATATTAACTGTTTATATTGATTACATGTTGAAATGACTCTATTTGGTATATGTTGATATGATAAAATATATTATTAAAATTAATTTTCCCATGTTAGCTTTTTTAAAAATAAAGCTCCACAAAAATAAAAAATTGCCCGTGCGGCTCACATTGCATTGATATTGGACAGCAACATTTTAGAGGGCCTGGAAGTGTAGCTATATTCTGCTCTGTCCACTAATGCTCTTCCCAGCTGATTGATTGGAACGCCTGGGATTATTTACAGAAAAATATCTACTGTTATTTTAGTGTAGACCAGGAGATCCTGCTAACGCATCTGTGAGAGTCCTTGAAAATCTCTTAGTCGATTCTGCTTAAATTATTTCCGTCTCATGGACCGTCTCAAAGTTGAACCCCCTGACGCTGGCAGACAGTGCAGACCACCTAACTACAGACTCTCATTCTCAACACTCTTCTTCGATGCTTTACCCTTTGCAGGCTACCATTTTAAAAACTTTCTTACTTAATCTCAAGTAGCTTGATAGGCCCAAATAATGCAGCTTTATTGATGAATGAAACATAGCCGAAGCCTACCGAGGTATAATTCTTGTAAAGGTCCTTGTTTTTCTGGCAAAAAAAAAAAAAAGAAAAGAAAAAAAGGACAGTGACAGCTCCTGAGGCTCACCAGCCCCCACTCGTTTTTCTCTCGAATACAGATGCGTTGCTAACACTCTGGCCTCCAGCTTGTGTCTAGGAAGGCCAGGCCAAGAGAATCGCATAAATCTGTGTCTGTCTCTTTGTTGAGCTACTGAATCCATGTCGACTGTCTCTCAACTTCAGACCCCTTGTGACATGCAAGAGTCATCTGCTAGCCGTGTCAGCCGCTGTAAATTGGGATTCCTGTTCCGTGCAGCTGAACGTATTCCCAACTGATAAATTGAAGCAGCTCTTCCTCGAGTTTTTCAGATTTGGAAACTTGGTGCCGTCGTTGGCCGCCTTCTTTTTACCAAAAACTAAAATTTATTACTGGACCCTGCAACTTAATCGACTTTGTTATGTGTACCATGCATTCCTAGCTTTTCAATCCCATTCTTCTCATCGTAGTACAATCCCTTGTTATGTAATTCCTAGATGATATGACAGATGCCACTTTCCTCTTCAAATCTTTTAAAATGATATTTTATTTCTGGGGCGCTTGGGTGGCAGGAGGTTCAGTTTCTGGCTCTTGATTTCAGCTCAGGTCATGATCTCAGGATCATGAGATGGAGCCCTGCACTCAGCAAAGAGTCTGCTTCTCTCCTTCTGCCCTTTTCCTTAGCCCTTCCCCCTGGTTGTGCTCCTTCTCTCTCTCTCTCTAAAATAAATAAATCTTTAAAAAATGTATCTCTTATTTCTAATCAGTGAAGGTCAAGTTGTGTAAAATGGCAAATAATTCAAGGTCTTCACAATGTGTTCATAATCTACCTTTCTAGGCTTCACTATCCCCACCAACTTACATATATTTTTTTATCTAGTTCGCATATTATTTCTTGAGAGTGTCCCTAAATATTTTTATAACTCCTTGACACCCTTAAGTATAGCACTGTTTCTTCTGGGGTACTTTGCCTCTCCACAGCATTGTGGAAAGGCAGCCTGTTTCTTAATTTTTTTTTTTAATATTTATTTATTTGACAGAGAGAGATCACAAGTAGGCAGAGAGGCAGGCAGAGAGAGAGGGGGATGCAGGCTCCCCGCTGAGCAGAGAGCCCCATGTGGGGCTCAATCCCAGGACCCTGAGATCATGACCTGAGCTGAAGGCAAAGGTTTAACTCAGTGAGCCACCCCGGTGCCCCAAGGCAGCCTGTTTCTTAAAAGCCGACGATGTGTATCTCCATACTCATATTCTCTTACCCCTCTCTAGCCAAAAATGAGCCATTCCATCCTGTAGCTCTTTTGGTCATGCGCAAATTTCACTAAGGCCTGGGTATATGTAACAAGCACCATTCCAAGTATCAGGAATTGAATGATGAGTAGGACATAGTACATGCCTCGATGGACCTACCTATGTGTGAAACCAACAGAAAAAGATACTTCCAGTGTACGAAGGTCACTTAGCCCAACCTTGAGGGGGCAGCCTTTGAGAAGATAATGCCTGAGGCAAAATGAAGAATTAGTAAGCCATTGAAGAAGCAGGCAAGGTCAATTGAGAAAGAAGAAATGGAAATGGTAGAGCAAAAGCAGAGACAAGAAACACCACGCTAGGTTTATTGCCTGCGAGCAGTTTGCTGCTGCTGAATGTGCTTTCAGTCAATTTCAGAGATGAATGGCAATTTGATGGACTAAAATGCCCTCAGATTTGATTTGGTGGCAAACATTTTTGTAATACTGCAATCTTCCCTAGGACAGGGATATTAGTAATGCTTCATTTTAGTGTTTTGGGTTTTTTTTAAGGAAAAATAAAACACAAAATGAACAGCTCATGTAACCTGAAAAATGGTCGACCTCTCCTCTTTTTTTTTTTAATTCTTCCCCTTAATTCTTTGTGGAATTTAATGTCTAGTGGGTGTAAGTCATAAGACAATGAGAAAAAATATATATAAAAAAGTAATCCTATTTGCTAAACTATGCAATGATATAATATCTACAAATAGTAATGAAGAGATCATATGGTTCCATTCTTGTATCGCCACGGGTCCTTGGGAGAAGAGTTGATTCATTAAGTTGTCATAACAGCTGTAGCAGATCAATTCTAAAACCTCAATTGCTTAGCCAAATGGAAGTCTGTTCCTAGTGGACCTAACAGGTCATGTGAGTCTTTGCACTTGAGTGGTCCTCCTTCAGGTACTGATTTGGTCATCCCTCTGTTTATCCTGTAGCTCTGTCTTTTTCAACATGTGGTTCCCACATACTTTTTCACTCTTCTAGCTGGTTGGAGAAAGTAAAGAACTTACCAAACTTGTACTTCTACACATTTCTGTTCATATTGCTTTGGTTGGAACTCCGAAAGGTAAGGGAGGTCTGGGACTGTTGTTACCTTCTGAGCCCTGGAAAAATAGAGAGTTTGGTGGTCAGTAAACAGGCCAGGACACTTAATGGGTTAATTAATTTATTCCATGTGATGACTTTGTGCTAAGAATTTAAAGGGTTAACATACTGTGTCAGAAGAACAAAGCCACATATTACAATTATATTGCTTTTCTCTTCTAAAGATGTTTATTAATTGATTCACTCATTAATTTCATCAAGCATTCACTGAGAGCTTAACATAAGCTAGACATTATATTAAGAGAGATGATGAAGAGACACATTACCAGAGATATTGACATGGAATAATTTGTCTCTCCATCTGGTGGAGTGCCTGTCCCAAAGTAGGTGCTCATTAAGCATTTGTTGAATTAATTATTCAATAAATGATCATGAACATTGGAACGTGCACTGTTATAGGGCTGCAATAATCACCAGAGAGGTGATGGAGTTAACAACATTTTATATTGTATTGGGCTATCTGAATTCCAAAAAGCTGCCCTGGGTGTATTTTGGCTATTTGTTGGAGAGATAAAAACCTCATGTACTGATTTGCTTCCACTGTTCATTAATTCCTTAGCTAAATACTAAAACACCTAGAACAGTGCCAAATACCAAAGGAACACTCAATTATATGCTATTTAATGAGGATGATGACAATAAAAGCTACAAGTCTGGAAAATGAATAGCATTGCTATGATCCCATTTTAACAAGCTGGATGGTTTTTCAAAATTGCTACATTTAGGAATTGGGCTTTTTCTTCTTTTCCTTTTTTTCCCCCTCTCCCCCACTAAAAAGTATTTTTCTAAAGGAAATAGAAAGTTGTTGCCATCTACTATGGCATTTATAATTCTTTTATTGTTAATACATTCTTTCTGAAAGACATACGGGTGTTAGGTAACCATAAAGAAGAAAATGTGTGAATTTGTGGCAAAGGAATTTAAATCAGTCAATTTATCAGCTTACAAAATTTTGGGAGGTTAAAGAGTATTGTGATACTAATGAATCATCAAGAAATACTTCTTAAAAATATGGCACAATAAATTGATGCTTTGGCATACTCTCTCTCCCAAATCATACAAATGTAGAACAATAAAAGATACTATCTAAATGAGATAATTAGTAGACTATCTCTAGCCTCATACACAGGATAGACATTTCTGTGTATGCAAAGTGTACAGAAAACTGAGAGCTATAAAAATGGCAGACAATAGCAGTTAAGAGCTTGGCTCCCGCCAAGGAATGAAGTCTAAGTATTTCATACAAGGTAACCTACCAAGATAGAGACCTACACTTAAAGCCAGGGGTTTAGGGTGGTCCTTAACAATACACAGGAGAGCCTGGGATTACTGACACTGCATAGGTTCATGATTTCATAGGAAACTCTGGGTCCAGGTAGGCCAGAAGACAAATGAATTCTGATGGCAAGAGAGTGGAACAAATAGCATCTATTTTGTGAATAAATGTGTAAATATCCCAATATCATTACAGAGAAGGATCTCAAACCTAGTTTTTGCCTGGGAGCTATAAACAATAAGGTGGAGGTAATATACAAATTTTTAAGATAAGAAAGCGAGAGTGGAAAAAAAAAAAAGAAAATCCAAAACATAAACTTTTCTGCTTAAGATGAGTTGTTAAGCCAAAATTTCAGAAGTATGAATAAAAAATAGAACACTACAAAATGAACCATAGATAGAGATTTAATTTCAGGTACAGTATTTATTTACAGACTTTGAAAAAAAATTTAAATAGAATTTTGATGCTCAAAATGATAAATAAAATAATTCCTTGAAAGAAATAATTATGTATAAAATGTTTTTGTTTCTTAGGAATAAGCAAAAGCTATGAAACAAAACCAGAGCTGATACAAAACCAGAAAGATATATATATATATATATATTTTTTTTTTTAAGATTTTATTTATTTGATAGAGAGAAACACAGCGAGAGAG
This sequence comes from Procyon lotor, assembly GCA_028646535.1. Lineage (NCBI taxonomy): Eukaryota > Metazoa > Chordata > Mammalia > Carnivora > Procyonidae > Procyon > Procyon lotor. The sequence goes on from CM053611.1 coordinate 4,836,270, forward strand.
GGAACACAAGCAGAGGGAATGGTAGAGGGAGAACCAGGCTCCCTGCCCGCAGAGAGCCCGATGCGGGGCTCGATCCCAGGATTCTGGGATCATGACCTGAGCCGAAGGCAGCCGCTTAACGACTGAGCCACCCAGGCGCCCCCAGAAAGATATATTTTAAAAACCTATTCATGTATTAAAAATGAAAAGCATAGGGGCCTGGGTGGCTCAGTCCGTTAAGCATCTGTCTTCAGCTCAGGTCATGATCCCCTAGGATCATGCTGGGATTGAGTCCCGAATTGGGCTCCCTGCTCAGTGGGGAGTCCGCTTCTCCTTCTCCCTCAGCCCCTCCCCCATCCTCCCTACTCATGTGCACTCTCTCTCTCTCTCTCTCAAATAAAATATTTTAAAAAATGAAAAACATAATCTTTGATATTAAATATATATGTGTGTGTATATATATATATTTTTATATATATATAATATATATACAATATCTATATATATATAGATATTTTTGTATTTTGTCTGTGTGTGTGTGTATATACACACACACACACACACATATATACACACACACACACACACACACACAGACAAAATACAAAAATATCTACCAAAGGATTCATGAATTGGAAGATTCACCCAAAATCTACCAGAAATAAAATGATATTAGAAATATGAAAGGGTAATCAATTTCTATGGAGAATAGATTGAGATATTCTAACACATTTTTATTGGATTTGCAGAAAGGGTATGATGGTTAATTTTTTGTGTCATCTGTCTAGGCTGTAGTGTCAAGTTTTTGGTCAAGCACCAGTTTAAATGTTACTGTGAAGGTATTTTGTAGATGTGATTAATAATCACAATCAGATGACTTTAAGGAAAGCAGATTACCTCCGTAATATGGGTGGGCCTCATCCAATCAGTTGAAGGCCTTTAAGAGCAGTTTTCTAAGAAAGAAGGAATTCTTCCTCAAGGCTATAATAAATAAATCCTACCTGAGTTTCCAGGCTGCTCTCTTCCTGTGGATTTCAGACTCAGGCTTGCAACATCAACTCTTACTGAATTCCCAGCCTGCCACCTTGTCCCTATAGATTTCTGACTTGCCAGCCCCCTAAATTGCATGAGCCAAACTCCTAAAACAAATATCCCTCTCTCTGTATATATACTATTGGTCTGCTTCTCTGGAGAACCCAAACTGATGTAAATAGAATGGAGAAGATGGAGTAAAATCAGTATCTAAAAAGCTTACATATGGCATTTTTCTGGAACCAAATAAAAACAGAGTCCTTAGATTAAAGAAAACTGGATTCCAAAAACTGAGTAGGATAAATACAGAAAAATCCAAACATATTTATTGAAACTACAAAATAGTAATCTTGAGAAAGGAATTAAAAAAAAAGAGAGAGGAAGAAAAAAAGAAGGAAGGGAGGGAGAGCTGGAGGGACAAATGAGAGTGGGGGGATGGGAGGGAAGAAAGCAAGCAAGCGCGCAGGATGAGAATTCAGGTCACCTAATAAAAATGACAATTGGAGAAGCAGCAGGAGATTTAATTATCAGCAACAAAGAGGCCAGAAAACCATGAAGAGATAAAGTCCTGTGAGGAAAATACCTGAAACAAAGAATTTTTAAACTCAGCCAAATTAGACAATAATAAAGATATTTTCAAAAATTTGTAAGAGAGTTTATCAAACATCAGTCCCTCAGTAAAAGTATTATTAAGGAGTTCTCTGATAGAGAAGAGTTAACAGATTGGAAAGCATGGGTCTTAAGAATCAATGATAAGGAGGAAGTTGATTAAAAATGTAGGTTAATTAGTTATTATTATTTAAGATTTTAATTATTTGAGAGAGAGAGAGACAGAGAGCAAGAGAAGGGCGAGGGCCAGAGGGAGAAGCAGATTCCCTGCTGAGCAGGGAGCCTGATACAAGGGCTCGATCCCAGGACCCCAGGATCATGACCTGAGCCAAAGGCAGACAGTCAACCAACCGAGCCATCCAGGTGCTCCTATTTTATTTATTTATTATTATTTATTTTTAAAGATCTTTCCATTTATATTAAAGAGAGAGCACATACATACACACAAGTGCACAATTAGGGAAAGGGCAGAGGGAGAGGTAAAGAGAATCCTTAAGCAGACTCCCTGCTGAGCGTGGAGCCTGACAGGAGCTCTATCTTATTTCTGGGCCAGCGTGTAAAAAGCTTAGAAGGCACCGCTCCCTCCTAGCAAAAAGTAAACATCTGGACAAATTGAAACATAGCCCCGTCAAAGAAGTGAGGTCACAGGACAAGGCACTGCCCTGAATCAGAGACAGACAGGTGGATTCAAAGAATCACAGTGTACTGGAGCAGAAACCTCCAAGGGAACCATTCTCAACATAAGAAACCCCGAGCTATATGTGACGAATTTCTGGAGACATAGTGGGAGGTTAATCTGAAGGTTCAAGACTCCAAGGGACTCAGTCACTGGGGGGTCCTGCAATATTGTGAGTTTTACCTCCAGGAGCTTGACCAGCTTGTCATAAAATATATCAGAAAAATATCTGCATATAGCAAAGGGAGTTGTTCTTTAACGACTTTGAAATACATCAGAATATTCTGTTCTTAACAAGGCCTGCCCTCAGTAGAATTTTTTTTTTTTTAACAGAACCCAAACCACTAGGGTTTTACCAGATCTTAACTGACCTCAAGAGGTAAATACCCAACTCGAGCCCCTTCTAGCCATCCAATCCTATCTGGAGGGGACCGGGGAACTAAAAAGCACTTGTGATGTTTACATCTTCAATGCACAGGCTCACCTGAAGTCACAGAGCTGATCTCTGGACACTGACATGCTTGTGCTTCCCCTCCCCTCACTGCATTTTACCCAAGTCCTGTTTATAGCAGTTCCCTTCAACCAGTGATTCAAGTCTGGCTGTCAAGTAAAAAAATCACAAGGCACAGTAGAGGCAACACACACACACACACACACACACACACACACATTGAAAAGACCACAGATATCAGAACCAGATTCAGAAATAACAGGAATATAGGACTAATAGACCAAGAATTTAAAACAACTATGATTAACATCTTAAGAGCTCTAATCAGTAAAGTACACAGCATATAAAACAGATGGACAATGTAAACAAAGAGAAGACAATTCTGAGAAAATATCAAAAAGAAATGCTAGAGACCAAAAATGGTAACAGGAATGAAAAATGTCTCTGATCGATTCATTAGTAGACTGAGCATGGCTGAGGGGGAAAAAAAATCTCTGAACTTCAAGATGTGTGAATAGAAACTTCCAAAATGGAAAAACAAAAAGGAAAAACACTGAAAGAAAAAAAAAAAAAGGAACAAAATATCCGAGAACTGTGAGGTGACTACAAAAGGTATAACATATGTGTAATAGGAATACCAAAAGGAGAACAGAAAAAGAACAGAAAAAAAAATTTTTTTTGAAGCAATAATGACTGAGAATCTCCCTTAAATTAAATCAGACGCCACACCACAGATCTAGGATGCTCAGAGAACACCAACCAGTATAATCTCCAATAAAAGCTACACCTACGCATATTGCATTCAAACTGGGAAAAAATCAAAGAGAAAGAAAAAAATCCTGCAAGGAGCCAGAAGAACAAAATCACTTTACCTATAGAAGAACAAGGATAAGAGTTACTTGTACCTTCTCTTCAGAAGGCATGCAAGCAAGAAGAAACTGGCATGAAATCTTTGAAATATTGAGAGGAAAAAAAAAACCACCAGCACCAACATAAATGTTGTATCCTCCAAAATTATCCTTCAAAAGTGAAGGAGAAATAAAGACGTAAACAAACAAAAACTAGGAAAATGTGTTGCCAATGGAGAAGAACAGTGATGTAGGTCTGAACTTAGATCTATATAAAGAGCGAGCGTTAGAGAAGGAATAAGTGAGGGTAAAAGGACACTTGCTATTTTTTCATACTTTTAATTGGCTTAACAGACAACAATTTGTTAAAAATAATAGCAATAGGTCTGCCTGGGTGGCCCACTTGGTTAAGTGTCGTAATCCCAAGGTCCTGGGATGGAGCTGGCATTGGGATCGCGGCTCATAGAGGAGCCTGCTTTTCCCTCTCTCTCTGCCTGCCACTCTACCTACTTGTGATCTCTCTCTCTGTCAAATAAATAAATAAAATCTTAAAAATAATAAATAAATAAAAATAATAAAGAAATAAATAAAATCTTAAAAAATTAAAATAATAACATATTCAACTATATATGCTTTGGTGTGTGTGTAAAGCATACACATATGTTTATGAATACCTATGTATAATGAATGACAGCAATGATACAAGGAATATGAGCAAAGAATTAGAAATATTCTGCAATTATAAGGTACTTGTACTATCTGTGACACAGTATAGTGTTATTTGAAAGTGGACTTAAAGTAGTTGTAAAAGCATGTTTCAAACTCTAGGATGACCACTAACAAGTAAAATAAAGAAATCTTATAAAGCATTTAATTAAAACCACAAATGCAGAAAACATGCGGAAGACAAAAAAAGCAAGAACGAGGGCCAAAAATAGAAAATAGTAACAAATATGGTAGATATTGATTAAACTGCATCAGTAATCACTTTGAATGTCAATGGTCTGAAGTCATCTATTAAAAGGTAGAGATTATCAGATTGGACCAAAAAACAAGACCCAACAATATATTGTCTATAAGTAACCCACTTAAAGACACATGTAGTTCAAAAGTAAAGAGATGGAGAAAGATAGGCTGCGCTAATGCTAATCAGAAGAAAGCAGGAGAATCTGCTGTAGACCTCATAGTAATGAAACTCCAAGAATAAAAAGAGGAATTACATAATTATGAAAGGGTCAATTTTCCAAGAAGACATGGTAATTCTTTATGTGTTATCCACCTATAAGCAGTGTCAGAAAGAGAAATAGGTGAATCCACTATCAAAGTTGGAGACGTCAGTGCCCCTTTATCAGATATGGACAGGCAGAAGATCAGTAAGAACATAGTAGAACTTGAAGTGCCATAAATCAACTGGATATAAGGGGCATGTATCAACTACTTCACCCAGCAGTAGAAGAATATACAGTCTTCTCATACCCATGTGGAACATTCACCAAGAGAGACATTTTGGATCATAAAATACACCTTCACAAATTTGGAAGGATGGAAAGTGTACAGTGTCTGCTCTGAGACCACAGTGGAATTAAAGTAGAAATAAGTAACAAGATAGTTGGAAAATCCCCCAATACTTACAGATTAAATAATACAGCTCTAAATAACACATGAGTCAAAGAGAAATTTAAAAAATAGTTTGAACTAAATGAAATTGAAAATAAAATATCAACATGTGTGGAATGCAGCAAAAGCAGTGCTTAGAGGGAAATATATAGCTCTCAATGCATATAGTGATAGGAAGAAATTCCTATCATTAAAATTAATCATCTGAGCCTCTACTGTAGAACACTAGAAAAAAGAAATAGGAGAAAAGAAATAATAAAAATTAGAACCAAAATCAATGAAGTCAATAGAGAAAATCAACAAAGCCAAAAGCTGGTTCTATGAAAGAAATCAATAAAATCAATAAGCTCAGCAAACTAAGAAGAAAGATGAAAAAACACAAATTACTCACATTAGAAATGAGGGAAAGTACATCACTACAGAGCCCATGGATATCAAAGGAGAAAAACGTAATATTATAAACAACATTAGGCCCACAGTTTGGAAACGCTGGGTGAAAAGGACCATTCCTTGAAAGACACAATCTGCCAAAAATCACACAAGAAGAAATAGACAATCTGAATAGGCCTATAACTATTAAAGAAATTGAGTTGAAGGGTGCCTGGGTGGCTCAGTGGGTTAAAGCCTCTGCCTTTGGCTCAGGTCATGATTTCAGGGTCCTGGGATCAAGCCCCACTTCGGGCTCTCTGCTCAGCAGGGAGCCTGCTTCTCCCTCTCTCTCTGCCTGCCTCTCTGCCTGCTTGTGATCTCTCTGTCAAATAAATAAGTAAAATCTTAAAAAAAAAAATTGTCATTTTTTAAATTCTTAATTATGATAAGCCTGACCCTAACCCAAGGTGAATTTTTTTCCCAGATGGAACAGTATTTGCAAATTTGCAAGATGACTAGCCAGAATTAAGAGTATATTCTGGGGCGCCTGGGTGGCTCAGTCGTTAAGCGTCTGCCTTCGGCCCAGGTCAGATCCCAGGGGCCTGGGATTGAGTCCCGCATAGGGCTCTCTGCTCTGCAGAAAGCCTGCTTCTCCCGCTACCAGTCCCTCTGCTTGTGTTCCCTCTCTCACTGTGTTTCTCTCTGTCAAATAAATAAAATTTAAAAAAAAAAGTATATTCTGTGACCATTCACTAAAGTTTTGTAGTATGGAAGTGAAATTTTATTCTATTATAATATTCAGGCTCAAATAGGGAATTTTTTATCTTATTTGCATCTATAGCTCATGGCAATAATTTCAGTAAGTTGTTGGAAACAAATGCTATGAAAAACTGAGAATTTTGACATAAATATAGTACTATCCTAGGAAAGGTATATGTACAGTACCTCTAAATTCAGTTAAGAGATGCAAAACAGGGGGAGAAATGTAAATTATTTTATTTGGCACCTTCGCCAGTATGTACTATAGTCAATTTTAATATGTCTCTCTTTCTGGAAAAATATTCTCTTAGGTTAGATATGTTATTACTGTTAGAGGATTTTTGTTCCCTTAGTGCCCATGGTTCTTGGCCACGCCATTTCAAAGAATGAAGAGGTAGACCAGACAAAGAGTGGTGGGCAGCAAAGCAAAGTTTATTGAGCAATAGTGCAAAGCTCCCAGAGAGGGAGGGGACCCGAGAAGATTGCCATTCAAGTCTAGGGGTTTTTATAAGCTCTTTCAAAGAACTGTCTTGAGCATCGTGAGTGTGGGGCCCCTGTGGATTGGCTGCTAAGGTGTGCCAATCAGGGCTTTGATCATACACCTGTCTACCTACTGGGTTATTGTTCACATGTTGCTGGTCTTTTGGCTGACATCTGCCTCCACTTGTGATAGTGACCAGTGTTTTATGGTTAATTGTTTTGTTTCAGGATGTTTTGCAAAAGTCACTCTTGCAGAGGCTGAGAGACAGCATGCTGTTGTGGTGTTGTCTAAGCTGTAAAACGGGATCCTAGTGTGGTTTTGTCTTAACTGTCCCAGCTTCCTGTTTTCTCGCTGGGGAAGTGTCCAGTCAACCTCTAACTGCGCTCTGATTGTCATAGTGGTGGTGGTTATATGATTGTATGTCAAAATTCATTCACTTTACACTGAAAGGGTGAATTTTCCCAACAATCATATCTCAATAAACCTGAAAAGAAAGAGGAAGAGGGGAAGGAGGAAGAAGAGGAGGAGGAAGAAGGAGGAGAGGAAGGAAAAACAAATGAAGAATGAGCTGTGTGGGAGAGTTGTTTGAGGACAAGGCCTCCATGGTCCTGGGATTTGTGTTGACCAGGCCCTGGTCTTTAGTTAGATCAGCCTTTCTTCTCCGGTGTTGGTGGCAAGGGATTCTTCTCACCCATCTAATCACTCCCTTCTGATCCTTAGGATGGAGCCCAGCTCCAACAATGCACATGAAATATAAGAAACAAAACAGAACATGTGACAAAATAAAACAACAATAAAAACATTGCATCTCCAAGATGTGATAGCATCGCCGAATGTGAAACTGGTAGGGTTGTGTTGCAAATGTGGCCATTTCTCCAAAAAGCTGTTCTGGAAAAGGAAAGTTAACAAGCTAGAAAGGGGGGGATTATAAAGGAACTAAACAATGTAAATTACTCTATAAGTTCTTTTTGATTTCTAGAATTTTTTGTTTTTGTTTTTCTTTGACTTTATCCCATTTCTGTGGTTAAAAAATACATGTTGGTGGAGGCAATAGGCTACATGTTTTTTAATATGATTTTGAAATGACAACGCAGATCAAATTTTAAAAAGCACAGTCCAAAACACATACCAAATAATTTAAAAGGATTCCACAATTCATGTCTTTTCCTGAATGATAGTTTAAGGGGTTCCAAGTCATAATGACTAACAGTTTTTCTTGGATCTGCTCCTGCCTTACCTTCCATGGACCCTGTGTCTCACCAAAACCTAAGGTGTTTCTCCCCATTCATCACAGCCTACTTTGCACTCTGCCTTTAGGCAAAAATGCTGTCCACTCACCATGATTTCCAGAGTCCTGACTGTAGCTCTATTGGGAGGATTCCTCTTTTGTGTCTTTGGTTTTCTCTTGAGAATTCCTCTTGGGCATCTATAGTTCATTTCCCCCGTCCCCATAGCGATTCTGCATTTTCTGAGGAGGAGGGATTTCTTAAAGGTTACGGGGTATAGAAAGTGAAGCCACTTCCTGAGTGGCCAAGTTTCAAAATGATGTTCTTAAAAAAGAAACACAATGTGACAATCAAAAACCGTTTCCAATTAACTTGCTGAATTTTATTTACTCTAAGACACGCACTTCCTTACACTCATGCATCTCTTGAAATCAATTAATAGTGTGTCATAGTTCAGAGAGCAGCATTTACTTTTCTTCATGATATATGATATTATATCTTTTAATCAGAGGCCCAGTCAGATTTGATGCAATTCTGTAAACACCAAATTAATGGAGTTTTCCAAACACTCAGACGATACTGTGCAACCTCGAGCAAGCAGCCTGAAATCTCCCTTCCTATATTGCACTCACTCTTCTGTCTCCTTGCTATCCTCTTTTCCCAGGCCTGTCCATCATGCCGTTTGTCTCCGAACACTTTCTTTGTTATATATAAAGAAACTTAAAAAACAAAAATCTGTAGCATTTAAGACCAAGCAGCATAACTGGTAAGGGAGGAGAAGAAACCAAGAAATCACAGTTCAGTTTTGATGGGCCCAGGTAGGCTTCTAGCACTTTATATTAGTAATTTTACCTTATCACATTTACTGGGAGGAGCCTTATGAAGCAGGACATGTATTATCTCTATACTAGTTTTTTTGCTTATAAAATGCTAACATAATTCACGAAGTTCATCATAACAACATCACTGATTCACTTCTCTGAATGCCTGAAATAGAGTAACTCTATGAAGACTGTGAACAGTTCTCTTTATTCATTCATTCCTTGACAGACACTTTGGTTGTTTCCATACCTTGGCCATTATGAAAAATGTTGCCATGAGCACGGGGGTGCAAATATCTCTTTGAGATAAAGATTTCATTTCCTTTGGATATGTATCCCGCAATGGAATTACTGGATCTTATGGTAGCTCTATTTTAAAAATTTTTGTGGAACCTCCATACTGTTCTCCACAGTGGCTGCACCAGTTTGCATTCCCACCAACAGTGCACGAGGGTTCCCCTTTCTCCACATTCTCACCAACATTTGTTATCACTTGTCTTGTTGGTATTAGACAATCTTAAAAGTGTGAGGTGATATCCCATTGTGCTTTTGCTTTGCATTTCCCTGATGATAAGTGATGTTGAGCATCTTTTTGCATTCTTGTCAGCCATTTATATGTCCTCTTTAGAAAAATTTCTATTTGGGTCCTTTGCCTATTTTTAAATTGGGTACCACTGGATATTATTCCATCTTAAAGAAGAAGGAACTCATGTCACTTTCGACAACATGGATGAACCTGTAGGATACTATGCTGAGTTAAGTCAAACAGAGAAAGACAAATACTCTGTGGTATTATGTAATCATAAATATGTAGTCATATATTGTGTAGTTGAATTTATAGAAACAGAGAGTGGAATGGAGGTTTCCAGGGCCTAAGGAGTTGGAAAAATAGGGAGAGGCTGATAAAAGGTTACAAACTTTCAATTATGTGATAAATAAGATCTGAGGATCTAATGTATAACACAATATACATACTAAGAGAGTAGAACTCAAATGTTCTCTCTCACACAAAGGTAAACATGTGAGGTGTTGGATGTATTATTTAACTCAATGTGGGAAATCTCTTCACAATGTATACATATATCAAATCATCACATCGAACCCTTTAAATGTCTTACAATTTAATTTGTCGATTATATCTCAATAAGCCTGGGGGGAAAAAAGACAATGGCATTACTTTGGCTAGATCATAGAGGGTGAGAATGGTCAGGGTGTTTCCTTGTAATTAAAAGCTTTCTTGGAAACTACACTTGTTTTCATTTTTGGCATGAAAGACATGATTGCCTTAAGAAGAAGATTAGCGTTCGGTCATTATTTTTTGGAAGATGTCTATTCTAATGGAATAAGTTAAAGGAATGTATACCAATGTATGTCTCTGTGAATAACTGGGCCAGAGGAGAGCATATTTATCATAGGTTCTTAACAAATGACTTATATCCTCTTTTATTCCATAAGGCTGTGAGGCTCCCCGTTTGGGGAATTTGTAATTTATGTCAAAGAGGTAAAGAATAATGGTTTTGTTTTCATAGGTTCATTTTCTTCCTTATAAGTAAAGAAATTATAACACCACTGTGAGATTTGCTACTTCAGCATTACTGCCATTATGATAAATATGAACATATATTTGCTCTATTTATTGGTTAAAAATGTTAAATGGCATTTATACTAAAGTAGACTAACATGACCGTTTACTAAGTTATGTATTTATGGTAGATATTTAGACACAGAGGCCTTGCAAGTTACCTATTATGTTCTATAATGACCCCAAGTTCCTAAGAAATGGTCTTTCCAAGCTCATACATTGTTTTCTTACCTCTTATGTCTGTCTAGAATTCAGTTATATATATTAAAATTGAAGTGTTAATTGATAATTATTAAGTAGATACCTCCTGAGGTTAAACATCATTTCAGGAACAAATGTTGCTATCAGTTTTAGATTTAATACTGTCAGTGTTTTGGCATCTTATACTGAAAAATTGACTGCATAGCACTAGAGCTGGGGATGTTTGAATTTATAGATAGGTATGTCATGATGCCACTAGGCAGTCTATAATTTTGAGGAATAGAAGGATTCTTTTTTTTAAAGATTTTATTTACTTATTTGACAGAGAGAGAGAGATTGAGAGAGAGAGAGATCACAAGTAGGCAGAGGCAGGCAGAGAGAGGGGGAAGCAGGCTCCCTGCTGAGCAGAGAGCCCGATGTGGGGCTCGATCCCAGGACCCCGAGATCATGACCTGAGCTGAAGGCAGAGACTTTAACCCAGTGAGCCGCCCAGGCGCCCCAAATAGAAGGATTCTTATTCCTTCAGTAAATGATACATTTTTCCCCTGCGTCCTAGAACTTTGTTACTGTATGTATTCTGGTTTCATCAGATCTGTTTTCATTTTTTGTGTCTATGTGTTCTTTTCTGAAATAATTTTGGTCTTTTGATATGTGGCTTGTTTTTTCCTCATATTGTAATACTTTATGTTTTTGCCACTTAAATATTATAATTTTTATTATATTTATGGTCTTTAGTGGTTGTATGTATGGGGTTCTTGGGGTATTATTGTGTTGTTTCCTGTGTGAGATCAGTTTTAGCTAACTACGAGGTTTTGGTTGAAAGTGTTTCCCTTATAAAAAAATTATTTTATCAATTAACTACGGCTAGGACCACTTTTTACTGTTAATTTTGATGTATAATTCCCTGCTGTAAGGATAAAATCTTTATGTTGATGATAGCACACATTGGAACCACAAACTTTTTGATAGCTCTAAGACCATAAATTCTCAAGACAGACCATATTATTCCCACCAAAAGAGCAAGCCAATATAATCAAGTTTCCCTGTTGTCTATATCTCCTGGATAGTGGCCAGATGTGCTGGTGTATCTTTTCAACAAAGATGTAGCCATCAAAACCCTGGCTTTACGGGGATGATGGAAGTGTCAACTTACCTTACCTAAGTCCAAGTATTCTTCTGTTCCTGATGGGCTTTCAAACTCTCTTTGGTTATCAAGACCTGGAATCTTCCCAAGAAACCTCTTGGTCAACCCATTTTGCTACTCCTCTTTTGTTTTTTTACCCCCAGTAGTTTTCCTTTAAGTTTGTGGGAGCTTAAATATGCTTCTTAATGTTTGTTATATTTATTCATATTTTCTCTTTGTTTTGTAATTAGTTATGCAGTATAACACATCATCATAAATAAGAATGTATCATTTATTAAGCATATTCTAATATTACTTTTACATATTTAGCTTTTAATAGACTAATGTTCCCATGAGTCATCTCATCTTTTAAAATATGACCCTTTCTGATTCCAGGAAATATGTACACTCTTATTCTATGGTAGAGATTATTTTTTTCTTTTTATCTGTAGTAAAACTGGAGTCCATTAAAAAATGTAGCATCCGTGGATGTGATTGCTTCATCCACAGACATAACAAAAGGAGTAGAGCCTTAATAAACATGAAAATTGAGTTTCTTAATTAACATACTACATTTGGATGATTGGAAATTTATATGCTGCCTGATTTAAAACCTTTTCTTCATCTGAAATTCAGAGAAGTACATTTATACACAACTTCTGTGTAATGATTCAATATGTCTTTTGACATTTTTTTTAGAAATGCCACCCAAATTATTAATGCTAAGTATATTACTGCTGAAAGAAAAGTTAAGAACATGTTGAATATCAAGATCCTGATGCTCTAAATAGTATGGAATGGACTATTCTTTGTAATTGCTGTGAAAACCAAATTGGTAAAAGAATCTATTCAGAGACTGTCATAGTATTGTTTTCTTTCTGGCCATATTCCATGATCATACTAGCCATTAGCATAGCTATTTTATCAGAGGTAAATGTGCCAAATTAAGAATGACTGAGATTCAGGGAGAAGAAGGGCCCACTGAGATTCACAGAACATACGCTGCTGTGACCACAGTATTAGTAGCAAAAAGGAGATAAGAGAGTGGTGTGTGAGGAATAATAGCTGGAGTCTCAAGTGGGCACATCTGTATCAGATTTAATATCATGGACAATAATTGGCTGTCCTTGTATCGTCCAGGCAAAGCCGATCAGAGTTAGCATCATCTAACGGAGATCCAGCTTAGATTTCAGACTTTGAGAAGGCTGGGGAAAAGGTAAGAAGCAGTAATATTACTTCTAGGTTATGTCTATCGCTGCAAGGGAACCAGAGAAGTATTAAATAAAGGTCAAAACACAACTGACTAGAGTCAATCTGGCCAAGCACTGGGATAAAAATTTTGATGGACGGTTCCCCAATGTAAGGTTACAAATCTTTATATTCCCTGTCTTAGGGGCCAAATTCGTTACAAAAACCAAGACAAATCTGAGTCTTTAGATGTGTGTCCATAGATGGGGAGAGAGGGAGGGACAAAGGCAGGTCTGGGTTGATAGAGAAAAATACACTGGAAGGGGTCAGGGAAGTTAATTAGACAAGACACTGGATTGGTAGAGTTTGCTTGTTTTGTTGGTGTATAATCATAAGCATTTCAGTACATGTAGTGCTTGTAATATTGTGGTCGGTTCATCCAGTTTATTTCACTTACTGTTAGAAGAGGAAATATCTGTTAATCCATTAGCATGATAATTGTGACAAAGCAGAGCTGTAGATGGATTCGTTTATAGGGTGAAATATGTTTTGGATAACGGCTATAGCTTGCTCTTATGTGTTAAAGAAAAATGTAGTTAGGATTATTAGATAATAGAGTCTTAATAAATGGAATGTACGTTCATTAGCAATTCCTCAAGTTTTTAATTAGTGCCTGTTTATAGAGGCTGGTTTTATGTTTTATACGTTAATGCTATAAAAACGCCTATTTTTCTTTCTCCATTCTATTGCATAATTTATGTTTCTCGAGATTCTGCCACAATTGTCTTTGTTTCTTGTAATTGTTTTAAATTACAAGAATTTATTTAAATTTGTATATGAAGCCAAAGTTGTATAATGGAACTTCAGTTTGAAAAGTTATACTGGGAGTTTATAGAAGGTCTTCCATCCCACACATTTAAGCAATTAACAATCAATTTTAAAACAAATGAAGGCATCAACTCTACATTTATTTTAAAATAATACATGGTTTCAGGGGTGCCTGGGTAGCTCAGTGGGTTAAGTGTCTGCCTTCAGCTCAGTTGTGATCTCAGGGTCCTAGAATTGAGTTCCATGTTGGGCTCCCTGCTCAAGGGGAGTCTGCTTCTCCCTCTCCCTCTGCCAGCTGTCCCTGCTGGTGCTCTTTCTCTCTCTTTCTCACATAAATAAATAAATAAAATCTTAACAAAACAAGACATAGTTTCTGTATCATGTACCCAATGTGTCATTCTCAATAGGAAACAGAAATCTCTTTATAGGAATAAACCATTGTTGTATTGTTTCTTTCTTTTCCCATTAGTTATGAGCTGAAATAAGCATATTAATTCAATAAATAATAATCAAGAAGAATATTGTCATTTCTATTATTACTTAAACCCTCATTTTTTAAAGATTTATTTATTTGAGAGAAAGAGAGAGCATGCATGAGCAGAGGGCTGCGGGGTTGGGGGTGTGGGGGGTGGGCAGAGAGAGAGAGAGAGAGCACATTCCCTGCTAAGCATGGAGGCCCATGTGGGGCTCAATCTCCCAACCCTGAGATCATTATCTCAGCCAAAATCAGAGTCGGTTGCTTAACCAACTAAGCAACCAGGTACCCCATCAAAGCCTCATTTTTATTAATTGTGTTTCTTGATAGGAGAGGCAGATCTATGATGTGGGAAAAAATTGAGAATGGAAATACCTATGTTCTCTTTTGACTTGGTCTGTACATTTAGGATGTCTAATAACTTCTATCTGCTAGGTCCTTGGCTATCTTTAACTTTTTTATTGTCCTTTTGAAGATACTACTGTTCTATTTTGACTCTGATTCATGCAAGAAAGTTTAAACTTAAAAAATGACATATTTGTGATATGTGGCTTTTAATGTCAAACCCCCAATGTCTAATGCCAAATCTTGATCATTTTTCACATTTAGTAGAGATGGTAGATGTGTGAAAAATGCCAAAGAAAATGCCCCATGTGGTTTTTCCACTTAGTTTTGGTGTCTATTATTTATTTTACCCTTAAAAGATAATAATTGTAGACAATTGCGTTATTCTTTCTAATTATTTTCGATGGAAAAGATATATTTTATGAGAAAATTTGAGCCAATTTGAAGCATAATGCACAAAATAACTTTAAGAACTCAACTTAGTAAATGGAAAGACCGCCTTCCTCTACTTTGTATCACTGTGGAAGAATACTTCCACAAAAATAAGGATTAGACTTGTCCTTGGACTTTATTTTTTTTAATATTTTATTTATTTATTTGAAAGAGAGAGAGAGCGAGAGAGCACGAGAGCACAAGCAGGAGGAGCAACAGGCAGGGGGAGAGGGAAAAGCAGATTCCCCACTGAGCAGGGAGCCCTTGATCCCAGGACCCAGGGACCATGACCTGAGCCAAAGGCAGATGTTTAACCGACTGAGCCACTCAGATGCCCCAGGCTTTGGTTTTTAAAATAAGCAACTGTGTTTTGAGTGAATGATTTGAATCTCAATGAATTAAGCTTAAAAAAGGCTTTCAAATCCTCAGTGTTCAAGTAATAGGTGTGCAGGTGTGTTAGGTGTGTTGGAGGGCAAATTTGTTTTGAAACAATGGGCTTTTCTTCTCTTTGTGGTTTGAATTATTTTAGAAGTTTCGTGTTTGAGAAACCTGGAGACCAACTAGCAAAATATCTTTCCTCCTCAAGAATGTCACATGCCCATATGTAGTTATGTAGTTTATATAAAATGTACAAGTTGCCTCTCTTCCTCACCCTCTCCTCCCATGAGACGGTAGAAGGAGGTAGCAGTGGCCAGTGTAATTAAATCTTGCTGGTAGATCCCTCTCAGGTGGTGTTTAAGGCTTGACTGATCAGGCTGACTGCTCCAACATGTAGTAACCCTTTGGCCTTAACCAAAATGGGTAAAATGCCCTACTCATGAAGGAATTATGCTGAATGTCCTCCTCATTAAGTACTGCTCTTTAATAAAGGTTAAACTACGAAAATAAGACTTAACTACTTGTAACCTTAGAATGAGGGTTTGGAATCTTTGTGAGATTGCTCACAAAGTCCTTTTTAGCTGTCCCCAGCCTCGACCAGCATACATGATGATAACTGGAATCTTTAAGAAGAGAGGAAAGGAGAAACTACTTTCATTCTGACTTACAGGACTTTTGAGTGGAAATTCAGTCTCATTCACCCTTGATCCTAGAGTATTCATACAAACCTACTGCCCTTTTTGAAGTTTCTCCTCTTTAAAGATGACTTTTGCATGGCAGGCTTTGATTTATGTGGGTTGCAAATAATGCATGGGGAATTTGTAAGGTGTTTTCATATATAGTTCTTGACACAATCACATATATTAATGAACATATAGATAGTGCAGAATTGTAAGATGTTTTAGTCATCAAAATGACTTTATCTACTCAGTGCTAACTAATAGCTATTAAAAATCTAAATAAAGGCATATCTATCACTTACACCACATCCTTATTACCAAACGCAAGATTTTCCATCCTTGACAAGGAAAGGATAGGTCAGTATTTGAGTCAGTATTTCTCATTTTTGCTATTCCAGACCCTCTGAAATTCTCATTTATTCTTCTTCATTCTTTTCTTTGCTTCCTGCCTTCTTGAATTTAACAAAGATTGCTCAATTAGTTAATAAATATAAAACACTGTATTTGACATTAAAGAAATATAAAAACAAACATAAAAAGAATCTGTTCTATAATAATGTATACTCTTGTCATGAGGAAAATATGTATGTGTGTAGCCAAAATAGGACATGGAGTATGATTAAGTAAAATTTAAACAAGATTTAGGAAACCAATAAGGGTAGCTTGTGAGCTCTTTTCTCTCCATCATGGAAAACAGCTATGCTTCCTCAACTTGTGCAGTTGTCTCACGTCAGTCCTGTGACAAATGTCCACCTCTACATTTTTGAGTTTCTCATTCATGTTCCTCTGACATGGCCTGGACCTCCCGAAGCCCTAGTGCTTTAAGCGCCAACTCGAAACTCACTGTTTCTGTGTCGTTTTTCTTAACTGTGCCAATCATAGTGATCTCTTCCTCTTTTCAACAGCTATTAATTGTTTTTAGTATCACTCTGTTCTGTATTATTTTATCTTTTAGATATAGACTCCATCTTTACAATTGATGATTAATTAAGTGCAAGAAGAAATAATACCTTCTGCTTCCCTATAACCCCAATTTTTGCCTTGCAAAATTTTAACAATAGAAGGGATTTGAACAATGGAAAATGGAATCAAGACTACAGAAAGGATGTCATGATAAATTATGCTCCCTCTTTCCTGTTCCATTGGTAACAAAATGCCTGACTCACAGATTTCAGGTTCCATTGTCATGCGTGCGATGCTGTTTTATAGTTTTACACACACTTTTTAAATGGATGCATAGGAAGCAAATCTAAAAGTTTAGCAACCTGTCACCAGGTGGTGACAAAGTCACAGTGGTGCATAGTTCAAGCAATTCCAGAGGGTTAATCTCGAACATGCTTGAACATGTAGCAACATTACACACACATATACACATGTAATTTCAGATTCTTTTCTAACTACCTGCTGTTCTAAATTCTGGACATACACAAGGATCCTAAACTCAGGTTGGAAGTGAGACTCTCTTCTATTCCTACAAACCTGGTTTTGTGTATGTGCTCTTTCCTGCCCTCCTAAGGCAAACAATTCATGTATGTATCATTTTGTCTTATTTGGCTGCCAGGTAGACCTGAACATGTCAAAAGATTGGCCTCTATTTTTCCTCTCTTTTTAAAATTACTAATACCTGCTGGAGTCTTATTAAAACTCTCTCTCTCTCTCTTTTTTTTCCCTTTAAATCCCAGAAAGAGAAAAGATTAAATAAGATACAACAAATCATTCATATTTTCAAACAATTTAAAACTCTGCAGCCACTACTTACCAATTAAAAGGAGAAATTTAGTCTCTCAGCCGGGGCCCCTTATCCTGATTTTGTCTTAGTCTTTCAGACTTACCTCCTACATGGCAATATATATGCCAGTTAAATATGGCTCCGGTTGTTGCCCTCCGAATGAACCCATATTTTCTAGACCCTGTACATTTATCATGCCTGTATATTCCAGACTTTTTCTGATAGTCAGAATCTCACCATCATTTCAGGTACAACCCAGATGCTACCACCAACAGGTAGCCTTCCCTCGTGCCCACTACTGTTTGAGATTCTTTCCTCACCTGAATGCTTATACTGGTTTGTGCATTTCTTATAGCACTTACATACATCCCAGTATTGTAATTTTTTTTATAGTCCTGTTTCATTTTGTATTAAACTGAAAACATCTTATAACATAGACCAAGCTCATTATCTCTGTTTCCTTTATTCCAGGAGAAGTCACCACATCTGCATCTGTCTTCCACCTGTTCATCAAACAAGAATCCATTGATCTAGTATAAATGGGACTTAATATATAATATACAGTATCACTTAGCTTTTGAATTTCCTTGGGTTATAGACACAGATTTTAAAAGAAACAGAATGAACAGCTAAAAAAGAAATTAGAAAAGCCTTTCTTATGTGCACACACACAGTATTAAACTGAATCTGTTCAGATACAATGACAGACATTTTGGGGCAACTATTTTTATATTTCTTAAAAGTCTCACACTGAGCAGAACACAAGGAGAAAAGAGGGTCTTTTTGTTTTGTTTTGTTTTAGGATTTAGGTTAATCAGGACTAACTAGTGATTTTTGTGATAGGAATTTAGAGAATATTGTGTGAATGACCAGAAAACACAAGGAAAGGGGCATGATGGAAAATTCAGAACGAAAACAAAAACAAAAACAGTAAGGAAGCACTAACATGACAGGCTAAATGGAATAATGGGAAAAAAAATAGAAATAAATTAATAAGTGAAGTAAATTACTAAGGCTAAGCTCAAGAAGCTTGAATTATATGGGAAAGACAGGTGGGTTCTAGTAAAATGAATTAGAGAAAAAATTACATGAATTGAGTGGAAGAAATGTGTGATTTTACAGTAAAGGATTTTAAGTACATAGGAATGAAAAGAGAAAAAAATCATATTCAGCTACAAAAAATAAATTTCCCTTAATAAAAAAGTGAATAATCACATAGAATGATTTATTGCAGAATGAAGGGTGGGCCTTGGATCTTGAACTGTCATTTCAGTATGTTGACCTTTGTAGATTGAGGGACGAATAGGAAATGCCAACAGGGCATCATAATCAGAAAAAAGGGAGGCAAAGTTATTGTAAGAGCGATGTGTTTAAGCTACTATTGTACAAAAACAGCTTTAAAGTAAGAACCATAGCACTAAGGAAACAAAATCCTAGGAATGATTAAAGAAAAAAAAAGCTAAAATTACAAGCATCCCCACTGAGAAAATTTGTCAGGCCTTTTGAGGACCAAAGAACACATCTATCCAATATAGTTTTTTTAAAGTTTTTATGTTGTCGAGAGTATATTTAAGAATTTATTTTAGCAATTGTATGTTGACATTAATGTTAGAATAAGACTGGTCTTTATATCAATCACTGTTCAGTTACCTTCTGTCCTTGTGGTTGTGGGCAATCACAATCATTGTCTGTGTTGGTTAAATACAAGTAGTGCTTCCTACCAATCACAGTTCTTTTTTTTTTTTTTTTAATTTTATTTATTTGACAGCGAGAAACACAACGAGAGAGGGAACACAAGCAGAGGGAATGGTAGCAGGAGAAGCAGGCTTCCCGCAGAGCGGAGAGCCTGATGCGGGGCTCGATCCCAGGACTCCGGGATCTGACCTGGGCCGAAGGCAGACGCTTAACGACTGAGCCACCCAGGCGCCCCCCAATCACAGTTCTAATAGGTTCGATGAGATGACTGACTTAGGTAGTGTCACGCATATAGTTTGTTTAGAAGCAAACTTTTAATAAATTCTGTACATTATGGCTTTTTGTAAATAGTGCTTTTAACTTGTGCTTTGTTAAGCAAATTTTATTTGAATATTTAACAATGTGTTATTTTATTAAATATGCTACAATCCAACTGATTTTCTCTATGACTTCTTGAGTTTAGCTCAAGCTTAGAGACCAGACCTCATATAAATGTAATGGACTGGTTTCTTTAGCAATCTGTTCCATTTCCTGCAAATCTTCCACCTGCCCCCACCACCCCACTTTCCATCACATCCCCCACACTACCTCAGCCAATATCTCCATAAGTTAGTCAAGAATGTAGAGAGATTTTATCATTTGGGAACAAGGTGATGCCAACTGAAGAATCCATTTAGGACACAAAATCAGCAAAACAAAATAAAACAGAAAGAGATCAACAAGCACGCATGTTCACTTTCAAGGTCTATACATAAGATATCGCACCACAATAAATTACTTATTCTTGAAAACCTGTGGTATGCGTGCCTGTTTGAGTTCTTGTGAAAGCAGTCATGTTACCGTATAAAAGTTAAGTGCAAAAAGCCTCATCATGTAGTCACCTACATGTGTGCCAATGAAACTAATGCAATGCTTCATAGTTGAAGTAGTTTCTAGTTAGGCCCAACCTACTGACCCATGAAAATTACATTTGTTGAACCAAAACTTAGCAGCTGGGATGCCATCTTGTATACACTTCAGTGATTCTATGAACAATATTTACTTTCCATTAGTTTCCTTCATTCAAAATGTTCTTTTTTCCTATCTGACATATGGTAGATACTCTCGACTGTAATTAAGTAAGTTAGAGAACAGGAATTGGAAGAGCTTGAACAATTGTTTTTAATTTTATGTTCTACTTCAGAGATTTCAAATAACATGAATTCAAATGGATTTAATTCACTAAATTCCTTTGGTATCCGTTATTTGCAAGGCATGCTCATAGGTATTATGGGGCATGAAGAGATTAACAGTGATGAAATCCTGGCCTACAGTCAGCATTATAAATAGTAATAATACTATGTCATTACTAGGTAGATTCCATCAAAAGGAATATTGGAAGAATTTAATATTAAGAGACTAAAGTGTAAAACGATATGATCTTAGTATCCAAACATGTATATAAAAGTCAACTCATATCTGTTAAGATGTCTTAGCAAATATAGAATGGAAAAGGAATTACTTAAATTAGTAACAATCAATATGAAAAATTTATAATACATATATTTAACAGTGAAACATTAGAAACATTCCCTTTAAAAACTGGATAATAAAAAGATGCCTACTATCACCACTGCTTTCCAACATTATACTGGAGAAAAGTCCAGTTAGTGCTATAGGACAAGAAAAATCTTTAAAATGATGACAGCTTGAGAGGGCAGAAGCAAAGTGTCAAGTTCCCTAAAGAGGAACATTAAGGAGATTATCAGGATTAATAATTCCTAAGATAAGGGGAGAAATGAAGTGAGCTTACTACCTTGAGAGTTTCCAGGAATCAGCACAGGGAAGGGGAACTGAAGCAGATCTCAGCACCCTCCCTGAGTTGAAGATATAAAAGTGTAATTAAGGTTGGCCAAGGCTACTAGAGATTGCAAGGCATAGTCACAGATAGGAGAGAACTGTAGAAAGAACCCCAGAGATATGCACTGAATCAGCCACAAGTGTTCAGATAGTAACGGTGAGTGTATGTTTGTAAGGAAGCTCTGTTAGGATAGGATAAGAAGCATCTGAAAGGAGTAGGCTTTCACAAAAGAGTTTACACTGGATTGCAACCAGAAGTTTAGAAACCACATAATACACAGAGCACCAGGTAGTACACTTTAAACTCAGGGGATGGAGAGGGAGGATAAAAGTAGCCTTAGACTAATATCTTCTCTGATTTCATCTGAAAAAGCTTAAAAGAAAACAGCAAAAAGATCAAGCTGTTTCCAAGTTATTATGAATGTCTAAGAATATTTTTAATACAAAATTATCCAGAACCCAATAATTAAAAATTCACAATGTCTGCCATATATTCAAAAAGTAACAAGCAATGAAAAGCAAAATAATATGATGCATAATGAACATAAAAATAAATCAGTCAAAACAACCAGACTTTTTCTTGTCCAACACATAATGAGCTTGGAAGTCACTACAATCCTCAAAACAAGAAAAGATCTAAATAAGATGAAAATCAATAAGTCTTATATTCACTAGAGAAGTGGTGTCACTAGGCAAATGTCTGCCTTCCGTAAGCTACTATTGTACAAAAATAGCTTTAAAGTAAGTCTGCAACATCTATGTACAACATAGATTCAAGGGACAGCTGAGTACAGGGAATTGCAGTTTGCTAGAGCACATGTACAGAAACAGAAGCCCACCCCTAGAGCCAGTAACAGACTTCTTTCACCCAGGATACCATGTCCAGCTTTCTACAATTGCAAGAGATACTAAAAACAAAATACCATTTAAGGAAACAGAGCAAGCCTCAAAACCAGATGCACATATGGAATTAATTATGGAATTAATTAATTATGATAATCTAGAAATTATCAGACCAAGATTTAAAAATAACTATATTTTATTTTACTTATTTTTTTAGATTGGGAAAGGAGGGGGAGGGGCAGAGGGAGAGAGAGAGAGAGAGAGAGAATCTTAAGCAGACTCCATACCCAATGTGGAGCCCAATGAAGAGCTTAATCCCACAACACTGAGATCATGACCTGAACTAAAATCAAGAGTCAGATGCAGAACCAACTGAGCCATCCAGGCACCCCAGAAAAACATATGCTAAGGCATCTAATAAAAAAGTTATCTGACAACATATAAGAACAATGGACAATGCAAGCAGTGAGATCAAAACTCTAAGAAAGAATCAACACAATAATAGCAGTGAAGAATGCCTTTGATCGGCACAACAACAAATTACAACAAGTGAGGAAAGAATCAGTAAATTTGAAGAGTCAACAGAAACTTCCAAAACTGAAATGAAAACAGAAACAAAAATTAAGTAGACTACCATGAAAATGAAGAAAATTTTGCTGTTAGTAACAACATGGATTAATCTGGATGGCATTATGACAAGTCAAGTACAACAGAAAGAGAAATACAAATACTTCTTTGTGTATCACTTCTTTGTGGAATTAAAAATCCAATTTCATATTAACAGAGAATAGAGTAAAATAGGATGGTGGTTGTCCATCCTGGGGGACAGGAGGGAATGGGGTGATGTAATTCAAAGAGTACACATTTTCAGAAAGAAGAAGTAAGTTCTGAACATCTAGCACATAGAATGGAGGCTATAGTTCACAATATGGCATTGTTATTGAACAGTGCTGAGAGCAGATCATAATCATTCATGCACACAAGTTATGTTGACTAAGAGAAGTGATAGCTATGTTAACTATCCTGATCTTGGCAATTGTTCTACAATGTGATTGTATATCCAATCATCACATACACTGTGTGTGTGTGTATGTGTGTGTGTGTGTGTGTTCCAATTATTCCTCAATTAAGTTAAATTTTAAATAGATGTAACAGAATATTGAAGAATTGTGAGACAATTACCAAGGGCAAAATGTATTTCAAATGGGAACACCAGAAGGGGAAGAAAGAAAAGAACAGAAGAAATATTTAAAGAACAATGGCTGAGAATTTTTTTATATTAATGAGAAACATCAAAATGCAGACCCAATGCTCACAGAACATCAAGCAGGATAAAAAAAAAAAATACACTTAGGTATATCATGATTAAAGTTCAGAAAATCAAAAATAAAGAGAAAATCTTTAAGGAAGTCAGGTGTAGGGGGAGCAACCCTGTACCTAGTAGGAAAGAAAAGATAAGAGTCATGTTAGACTTCTCTTCAGAGATCATGCAAGCAAAAGTGAAGTGAAATATTTAGGGTTGAAGAAAATAACCATTGTCAAAGCTAGAATTTTGTATCTGGTGAAATTATTCTTCAAAAATGTAAGAGAAATTAGACTTTCTCAAACAAAAATTGAAGGGTTTGTCATTAATAGATCTACTTTGCAAGAAATGTAAAAAAAAAATTCTTCAGAGAGAAAGAAATGATGTATGTCAGAAACTCAGATCTGTATAAAGAAAAGAGGAGCATTAGAAAAGGAGTAAGGAGCATTAGAAAAGGAGTAAGTTAATATAAAATAAAATCTTTAGTTTTTTACTCCTACTGATAAAAATTTATTCAAAGTGGTAACAACAGCAATATATTCAGTAATTATAGCTTATAGAATAAGTGAAATGGTTGGCAGCAATATTTTAACAGATAGAAGGGAGAAACTAAAAATGCTCTGTTATAAGGTAGCAATAAAATAATATAGTGTTATCTGAAAGTGGAATTAGATTAATTATAAATGTATACTGCAAACTCTAAGGCAATCACTAAAAACAATGTTTAAAGTATAAATGATATGCTAAGAGATAAAAGAGCAGCATATAAAATGCTCCTCTAAAACCAGAGAAGGTAGGAAAAAAGTAGAAGACCAAAAACAAAGCAAAACAAAAAGAAGCAACGTGGAAGGGCAAATAATAGAAAACAGTAACAAATATGGTAAAATAAATCCAACTATATCAATAATCACTGTAAATATGAATAGTATAACTATACCAATCAAAGGACAGTATTATCAAACATCATGGAGGGTTGAAAAAGACCAGCTATATGTTGTCTATAAGAACACTCTTTAGAAAGACACAGATTTAAAATAGAGAGAAGATGATATACTATGATAACACTAATCAAGAGTAACTATATTCATTGCAGACAAAGCCAATTTTAGCAAGGAAAGTTATCAGAAAAAAGAGGGGCATTATATTGTGATAAAGAAGCCAATTCTCAAAGAAACTTAATACCTAATGAGTATATGCCTAAGAAAAGAGCATCAAAATATGTGAGGCAAAAATTGGTCGAACTGCAAGGAGAAATGCGTGAATTCACTATTATATTTGGAGACTATAGCACCCTTCTATCAGTAATGGGCATATCCAGTAGACCGAAAATCAATAAAGATACAGTTGAACAACATCAATAAACTGGACATAATGGACATCTATTAACTATTACATCCAAAAAGAGCAGAATACAAATTCTTCTCAAGCTCACATGGACCATTCATCAAGATAAAGTAACTCTGGTATATAAAACATACCATAACAAGTGTTATGTGCTCAGACCACAGTAGAATTAAGCTGGAAATCAATATCAGAAAGATAGCTAGACATTTCAAAATATCTGGAGATTAAACAACTCACTTCTAATTAACACATGGGTCAAAGAGTTTTTAAGCGAAATTTTAAAAATATTTTGGACTCAGTGAAAATAAAATAGAACTTATCAAATTTGTGTGATGTTGCAAAAGTGATGCTTAGAGGGAAATTTATAGCAATGTATGTATAAATTTGAAAAGAGGAAAAATCAATGATCTACTGATCTCATTTCTTAGGAAACTAGAAAAAGAAAAGCACATTAAATCTAAAATACACAGAAGAATTTATTATAGAATTTATTATAATTGGTTATTATAACTGATAATCTAGATAAAGTGGTAGATAAATCTAGATAAAATCTAAACCAATTCCTTGAAAACATACAGTGCATGAAAACTAACACTGGAAGAAAAAGACCATCTGAATAAGGCCTTTATCTATTAAAGAAGTTAAATCAATAATTAATAACCTTCCAAAAAAGAAAGGACTAGGCTTAGATGGGTTCCCTGGTGAATTCACCAAGCATGTAAGGAGAAAATTATACCAAATATTTACAGTATGGTACAGAAAGTAGAGGCTGAGGAAATGCTTTGTAAATCATATGAGATCACCATTGTCCTATTACCATAACCAGATAAAGATTTTATAAGTAAAGACAACTCTAGAGAAAATTAATGATCTAAGCTTCCAGATTAAGAAACTAGAAAAAACAGCAAATTAAACCCAAAGTAAATAAAAGAAAAAGATATAACACATATAAGAAAAATACATTGAATATTAAATAGAAAATTAATAGAAAAGCTAGTAAAATAATTTATTTTCCTTGAGATCAATAAAATTGGTAAATGTCTGGTGAGATTCATCAAGACCAAAAAAAAAAAAAAAAAAAACCAGTATATTGATATTACCAGTATCAGGAATGAGAAAAGTAATATCCCTACTCATTCTATAAATATTAGTATAGAGTAATAAGAAATATATTGGGTCTTCTCCCCAGTTCCTAGCACAGAGCACCTAAAACCCTTACAATGTCCTTAGTATAGGGTGGTAAGAGCATATTTTGTTCTAATATTTGATTTTTGATCATGGTTCCTGACACAAGAACATCTAAAACCCTCGGACTCTTTGGAATGATAACAGTGTTTTTTGTATGTTAATGAGATGACTGGGGGCAAGGGGCCTCTAGATAGCTTCAAGATGGGAACTAGGCATCAGAAAGACCAAGCTATGATAAGAAGTTTAGAACTTGCAGTCCCATCCCTATCATCCAGAGAGGGGAGTGGGGATGGTTGTTAATAATATAATCATTCATGTGTGAGGATGCCTATGTAAAAGTCCCTGAACTATGGGGTTCAGACTTCGGGTTGGTGGAAACATCTACATGCTGAGCGAGTGGCACACTCCAACTCCACAGGAATAGAAGCTCCTGGGCTCAGGACCCTTCTGGGTCTTTCCCTACATATCTTTTCATCTGGCAGTTCATCTGAAGCCTTTATCTTGTTCTTTATAATGAACTGGTAATTGTAAGTTCTGAGAGCATTTATAGCAAATGATCAAACCTGAGGAGTGGGATGTTGAAACCCCCAATATATTGCCAGAAATGTAAGAGACAACCTGGCACTTGGGACTGGCATCTGAAGCGGGGGTGGGGGACAGTCTTGTGGGACTGAGTCCGTAAATCGTGGGGTTTGTGTTACCTCTGGATAGTTAGTGTCATAATTGAATTATAGGACATTCAGTTGGTGTCCAAAGAGTTGGTGAATTGGTTGGTATGGTAAAAATATCCTACATATTTGGTGTCAGAAGTGTTGTGAACAGAGGCAATATGGTTTTTCTTTTAATTAGTAAGGGAATATAATGAGTAACCTAATGTCAATAAATTCAACAACTTAGGTGCAATAGAGAATTTATTTATTTATTTATTTATTTATTTATTTATTTATTTATTTATAGGGAGAGAGTGCATGCATGCTTAAGCAGTGGGGGAAGGGTACAGAGTGAGAGGAAGAGAGAGTATCTCTCTCTCTCATAAAGCAGACTTCACACCCAGTGTGGAGCCCAATACTGGAGCTTGTCTCACCACCCTGAAATTGTGACCTGAGCCAAAATCAAGAGTCAGATGCTCAACCTACTGAGCCACCCAGGTGCCCCTAGAGAAACTCTTTGAAAGACCCAAATTACCAAAGCTCACGCAAATGGTAATTTGCAACCTGAAAAACCTTCTATCTGTTAAGTAAATGGAATTTATAGTTTAAAATCTTACCACAAGAAAAACTTAGTGGCTAGATGGCTTTACCTGTGAACTCTACCAAATATTGAAGGCAAAATTAGTAGCAATTCTGCACCAACTCTTCATGAAAATTGAAAAGGAAAGAATACTTCTCACCTTATACTGTGAGGCCAGCATCACTTTGACACTGAAATCACATGGAGGTGTTCAAAGAAAACAGAGCAAATTCCTTTATGAATTTTTTAAAATTCTAGCATCAAGCCATATATAGAAAGATAATATGAAATGACTAAGTTCAATATTGAAAATCAATTAATATAATTCACCATACCAAAAGTTAATAAAAATATGGGCGCCTGGGTGGCTCAGTTGGTTAAGCAGCTGCCTTCGGCCCAGGTCATGATCCTGGAGTCCCGGGATCGAGTCGCACATCGGGCTACCAGCTCCACGGGGAGTCTGCTTCTCTCTCTGACCTTCGCTCCTCTCATCCTCTCACTTTCTCTCTCTCAAATAAATAAATAAAAATCTTAAAAAAAAAATATGATCACCATAAGTGCAGACCGATCATTTGACAAAATTTAGCATTTAGTCGTGATAAAATTTTTTGGTGAACATAGTTCCCTATCCTTATAGAAGGTTGGTTTCATAGCTTCCTATTATTTTCCTTATCATAAAATTCTCCATACTTTTTTGCTTAATTTTCTTTTTTAGTTAATATAATGGATAGCAGAATTTCTGTTATATAACTGACACTTGATTGATAAATTGCTAATGAATGGTTAACATTTGGTTCTTGGTTAACTGGGAGACTTATCATTTTAACATAATGAGAATTTATAATACTTAATTCTTACGACTATTTTTATGTGCCAGAAAGAGTGCTAAGTGATTTACATGCAAAAATTTATTATTTTTACAACAACCACTACTACTATAATTCCCACTTTACAGATGAGGAAATTAAGGCACAGAAATAGCAGTCAGTGAGTGTATCCAAGGTGTCACGGAGACGAGCTAGGACTTGTCCCCCATGATATCAGAGCCAGGACTTGTTTCCAGCCAGTCTTGTCCTTAACTCTACTTTCAGGGCCATCCTCATTGATTCCCCAAGCAGAAGCAAGGGCAGATATGGAAAGAAATGGGGGAAACAGGATATGTTTAACCCTGACTATGAAGAGTTTAAACCTTTACATAAAATTTCATCTAGCTGCTATGTGTGATTTGAACATAAATGGATTATGTGTTTGCCCTCAATAAGATCAGAGGAAAGATACAAATGTAAGTTAAAAAACATACATTGAGAAACTTATCTGCTATAACTGGACTGGGTGGGGATTCCAAACATGAATAAAACATAACCCCGGTCTTTGAAGATCTCAAAGTCTATACAAAATTTGACAGATTAATATAGTATTTTCCACCTCTTTATTCTTCCTGTATTCTGACCTTATTTCTATTTTGAATTTATAAACATTAAGGTGATAATAAGAAAAAAATATTATTCTAATTCTAGTTTTTCCCAGTATATAAAAATAAAGTTTGTTTGTTTTTCTTTTTGAAAGTTGTGATAATTGAAATTTTTCAATGTGAGAAGGATTTAGGTTTGGGTAAAGAAAGTACATACAGTTAGACATAGATCTTGTGACAATCATATCACATCACTGACCTTTCTTGAAAAAAGATCTAAAAACTATACATCTGCTCAAAATATCCACACATCTGTTAAAATCAGCCTCTCAAACTCAACTGTTTCTTTTGGTCAGAGCAGTAGAATTCCATTACCAACAGTTTCTCATAATAACCCATAGCCTAGTTAAATATCAGATGGTGTTTTCTACAGTTGCAAATTTTAAAGACACTTATATTTCAGAGACTATAGAGAATAGACCTAAGAAAATCGTGTGGTACAAGAAAAATATAGAAAACTTACTGCTTCCTAAGACTTATTAACACTAAAACACGTTGATATCACTTCATGTTGAGAGAATGGGGTTATATGGGTCGATATCCAGATATTTACTTTCTGTGTATTTACTTTTTGTCGGATCATTTAGTTGAGATGACTAATTTATTTGAACAGAGATTTGTCATTTACCCAATGATGCCCCCACTGCAGCTATACAACACAAAAATATCTGAATATTTATGAATGTAGAATGATAAATAGCACCCAGAATATTTTATTTAATAAAAACAACAAAACAAAATTGCCTGAGATGTTTAAAGGAAAGACATTTTGCTGAGGTCAAGGAGCCAGAGGCAGGATATTTTTAGAGTTTTGGATTATAATCAGAAGGAAGTGATTATAACAGTATTGCAAGTGATTATCTAAGTGTCAACGCTTTGACACTTCCTAGAAACCATAAGGGTCTTGATATGAGTGAAAGGAGTTGGAGTTTCTACTAGACACTAGGGATTTCAGAATTGGCAGAGAGTATCATGGAAGGAAGATATCTGACTTTTGTTGTTGAGGGTTAGATCTATAAGGTAAGTATCTAGCTCTTTTGTGGACAGGAAGCTTAGCAAGGAAATGCCCTTAGAAGCTAGTAGATTCAGGGAGAGAATAATGGATTTAGGAAGGACAAAGTGCATGGAGTCATATTTACATCATGGGGAAAATATAGTTACCCTTATAAGAGTTTGCTTATCAATGTGGAGAGGTATTTAGTGTGAGTTATAAGAAAATATTCACCATGTAAACATTACTATAAAAATGATAATTTGGGACACCTGGGTGGCTCTGTCAGTTGAGCGTCTGACTCTTGATGTCAGCTCAGGTCTTGATGTCAGGAACGTGAGTTCAAGTCCTTGTGGAGCCTAATTACAAAAAAAAGAAAAGAAAGAAAGAAAAGAAAAAGGCATAATTTGACTTCATATGTCCAAACTTTTAAATTTGGATTTAAAAGTTTAAATCCATTTAAAAGTGAATTTCAAATTCACTTATGCCTAGGTTTAATTGTAGTTGTTCAAAATTCTTAAAAGAGATCTTTTTTTTTATTATATATACATTTTACGTATCTGTGCATAACGTGTATTTATTACCTGTGTGCTTATGTAATTTAAAAAAAAAGTGCAACTTCCAGTTTCTATTCTGAAACTAAAGAACTTGGAAGTCATCGTTCCTCACAAGAAAAAAGCTTGAAAAAAAACCTTAAAAACACAATTCTTCTTAGGTCTGTCAATCACAGGGCGCACCATCAGCCCCCAAACTGCTTTTTATGGGACCTAAACTGACGCATCTATTCTCTGGAAAAGCTGGGGTAAATTTGGACTCACCTCTTCTTTAAATATGGAGAATAAATGACAGGAGAAGTCAGCTGGGCTGGGGATTCTCATTACAGAAGGATCGAAAGCAACAGATTCTATTCCTCTAGTCAACCCTGTAGTATATAGAATCTCTACTTCTTCTTGTTTCAGCTACGGAAAATTTTATTTGTTAAGACAGTTTCCAATTTTTATCTAAAATTTTAATTTAGCTGAGATAAAATTGTTTATAGTGTTATTTTATTATCTATTTAATGCCTGGTGAAGTGATGCCCAGTTTTTCATTCCCTTCTCTTTTCCTAACCTGCCATCACTAATCTGTTATTCCCACCTCCCCCCCCCACCCCCCACTGCCACAATGTGGTCAGTTATTCTGAGGGGTAATTGATTTTTCTCGACAATTTCCAACAGCTAACTTTTGGCCTCATTGGTTTTCTCTATTATACATTCATTTTCTGTTTCATTGATTTCTCCTCATATTTCTCAGATGTTGATTTACTGTACTTTTATCTAGCTTCATGAGATAGAAACTTAGATCATTACTTTTTCAGACATTGTTTCTAACATTTGAATATAAGACTATAAATCCCTCTCTGAGCACTAGTGTATTTTTCTTTATCATTATTTAAATATTTGTTCAAAATATTTCTAAATTTTTTTTGTAATTTTTCTCTTAATCCGTGAGTTATTTAAAAGTATATGGCTTACTTTCCAGCCTCTTAAGAGTGGTGTAAATCCATTCATTCACTCTTTTTTGTTGGTGTTGTCAATAATTTCTATTCAGTTCCACTAAAGTCAGAGAATGTAATCTGTGCTTTTTTATGTCTTTTAACATGTGTCAAGGTTTGCTTTATAACCTAGCATATAGTCATTCTAAATAAATATTCCATAGGCTGAGAAGAATTAAACTATTTGTTGGTTACAAGGTTCCACAGATGTCAATTAGGTAAATATTTTGAAGTGTAATTTTTTAGATTTCTATTTTTTCTAATGTTTTTCTTTTTTTTTCTGTTAGCCTTTTGAAGAAGATATATTTAAGTCTTCATGATTTGGAGATTTGTTTTATTGTGAGTTTGTCTATTTTTCCATTTAATTCACCAAACTTTTGTTTGATAGGTTTGAAAAGAGTGTTACTGTTTTAAAACAGTGAATGATGATTTTCAATTGTGAAATATTCCCCATAGATTGACTTCTTTATCATTTTGAAAGATATCTCTGTTCCTAGTATTTTTTAACCTAACCATCTACTATGTTTTATATTACTATAAATATATGTCAGCTTTCTTTTATTTAGTGTTTATACCACATATCTATTTCTATCCCTTCTACATTTCTGTGTTTTATTTGTGAGACTGATATATTGAGAGCAGCATTTAATTGAATTTTGATTTTTAATCTAGTCTGAAAATATTGGCCTTTTTCATGAAAAATTTATTCCATTTAATATTAATGTAATTACTGATATAGTTGTGTTGACATCTATCATTTCATGTTTTCTTTTATTTGACACATTAGCATTACATTCATTTTACCTTTCTTTACTTTTCTTGAGCTAATAAAAATGTTTAAATTATTTTCTCTTCATTCATTACGTATTTTTGAGTGATTCTTTTAGTGTATATTTTGAGATTACAATGTGTGTTCATGATATAGTACATTCTAGAGAAAATATGTTTACATTTTTCTAATAATAGTAGAAACTTAGAATGTGTTAACTCCATTTACTCTCTCCCGTTTCTTGTGTTGTAGTTGTCATACAAATTTTACATAGTTAAAATATCATATGGCGTGTTGTTTTGTAGCATCAAAATGCACTTAGATTTGTCGTATATTTGCTCTTTCTGTGACACTCTCCTTTATCTGCCATTTCTACATTTTGTCTAAATAACTTTCACTACTATTTTTTTTCAGTGAAAGAATGCTGGTGCTGAACTCTCAGAGTTTTTTATTTTCCTGAGAACATTCTTATTTCACCTTCGTTTCTGAAAAAAAATTTTTCTTCAGTATAGAAGTCTGTGTTTTCAGTTATTTTCTTTTACTATTTAAAAGATGGCGGGATGCCTGGGTGGCTCAGTTGGTTGAGCAACTGCCTTCGGCTCAGGTCGTGAGGTCCTGGGATCGAGTCCCACATCGGGCTCCTTGCTCAGCGGGGAGCCTGCTTCACCCTCTGCCTCTGCCTGCCTCTCTGCCTGCTTGTGTTCTCTCTCTGACAAATAAATAAATAAATAAAATCTTTAAAAGATGGCTATCTACTGTCTTCTGGCTTCCCATAATTTCTGTTAAGAAGTCAGAAACAATTCTTTTTGAGGTGACTTCTCTCTCTGTTTTTAAGATTTTAACTTGGTTTTTGCTTCTCATCAGTTTTACTGAAATGGGCCTCAGGGTGGCTTTTCATTCTTTGTAATTATTGTGCACTTAGTTTATATATCTTCTATTATCCATTTCCTTGTTCACCAGTTTTGTGTTCCAGTATGTATGATATTACAGTAAATATATCCATTACTTTCTTCATTTCCGTTATTACTTTTAAGGTCTAAGATTTCCATTTGATATTTTTTTATATTTAAATTATCATGGTTAAGTCATCAAATATTTTTGTTCTATTTTCTATCTTTCCCTCTGTTGTCTCCAACATATTAATACTTATTTTAACATTCTTGTCTCTTTACTCCAATATCTATGTCATCTATTGTTCCATTCCCATTCTGTGTTTTTTCTCTTGGTTTTCAGTCAGATGTTCTTGTTTCTTAATGTAGTAGATAAAAGATGATCACACTTTTTTTTTTCTATTTATTCCATTGAGAGTTGGAATCCAATTACCTTGTCCCTGAATTCAGACTGGCCTTGCTGATTTGTCTGGCCAATAGAAGTTAGTGAAAGTGATACTCTAGGATTTTCCAAGATTAAGTCATAAGAAATATTTCAGGTTCTTAGACCTTTTCTAATACTGATGTAAGCTAGCAACAATATGATGTGGAATCCCAATATCCCCATGGAGAAATCCATGTGTAAAGAACCAAGACTTCCAACAAACTGTTGCACCTGAGTTCCCAGCTAATAGCCAGCACTATTTGTCACACCTATGAGAGAGCCATCTTGGAAGTGTATCTTCCAGGCCAAGTCAAACTGTACAAGCTAACGCTGCATGATGTAGAGAAAAACCATTTCTATTATACTCTGCTCTGCAGATTAATGGGCCTTAGGATGGTTTTTAAAATAATAACTGGAACATTTGGAATTCTTTGTGTTTTTAAATATTGGACATTGTGTACAAAGAAATGCATATTCTCAGACCCTAAGCTACATAAAGATTCAAGCAATGCTTCTAGGAGAAAAATCATCTCTGTAACCTCAACTTGCTTTTTAGAGGTTCCCCCATCACTATAGCTTTGTTCACTCTAGTCCTCATTGCTTCTACAGTTCTGTGGTAACTTTACACAACAACTGTTGTGTTTTGTCTGGCTTTTCAAGTTGTTTCAAATGGGAGTGTTGTTCTACTGCAAAATTCTACAAGCTGGCCAGAAGTAAATGTTCTGTTATACCTTTAATTCTGATTGTAATTTGAGAGAAAGATACTGCTTTCTTCACATTTATGGCTGAGAACATATTCTCAGATAAATCAGTTTACCAAAGGACACACAGCAACCTGATCAAGGTGATATAGAAAACTCAGACAAGTCTCAGACAAGATACAGCCCAGATGTATCTTACTTCAGAATCTGGATTTTTTTTAGCACTAGGCTATATTTCTTTAGTATTTTTGTATTTTTTTTAAGACTTTATTTATTTATTTGAGAGAGAGAGATCACGAGTCAGCAGAGAGGCAGGCAGAAAGAGAAGGGGAAACAGGCTCCCTGCTGAGCAGAGAGCCCGATGCGGGGCTCGATCCCAGGACCCTGAGACCACGACCTGAGCTGAAGGCGGAGGCTTTAAGCCACTGAGCCACCCAGGTGCCCCAGTATTTTTGTCTTGATATAGAATTCTACCTAGGAGTTAAGTAGGTCTCCCATAACCAAACCAAGCCTTTAGGGGTCCTGGCACTGAG
The DNA here is from genome assembly GCA_028646535.1 of Procyon lotor. Classification (NCBI taxonomy): domain Eukaryota; kingdom Metazoa; phylum Chordata; class Mammalia; order Carnivora; family Procyonidae; genus Procyon; species Procyon lotor. The sequence goes on from CM053611.1 coordinate 4,870,854, forward strand.
AAATAGAAGGGACTAAAATATCTATGGTAAGAGTCCATCTTAGGGTTATAGTCGTGTTTAGTGTTTATGACCCTGAGCATTAGAGTATACAATGAGTTCTCTGCTAACTGAAAATCTTGTGTTTATTTCCACATTTCCCCAGAATTCGGAGATTAATGTGATTTTTCAGTGCCCTCATATCATCCCAAATAGAAATGGGCTTTTTAATCTAACATCTTAGAATTATTTAAGATGAGGTTTATAGAATTTAGTGCTGTTGTAAGGCATAAGGCATTTGAAATAGCTTTACTTAGATTAATCCATAACTGCTTACTCTCAACCTTTTTTTAGAAAACTATATTTTATGTTATAACCTTCATCGTCAATACTTAGAGACCTCATAATTCAAAGTGTTTTTGCATATCTCTTATAGTGTCATTGAACCCCACTGAAGTTATTCTGTGAATGTGAGAATACAAATTTATTAATACTTTTTTCCAAAGCGAGAGTGAAAACATAGCACCTAAAATTAATACAGGTATGCTATTACAAAGCTCATGAACATTGTAATTTCCTTTACTATTAATATGAGGTGCGACTTACTGTATATGGTGTATAAACATATAATGTAATATTTTGCAAACAAATACATGCATTAATGGAGAGTCTGAAATATTAGTAGTTCCGTGTTTTCTAATGGCAGGAGTTCCAAGAGGGGCTCCTCTTTGCCCATACACTTCCTCTCTCTTCTTGTTGTCATTTGAAATTCTTTTGAAGAGCGTAAAGTTTTTCACATTACCATTTTTGGAAAAATGTGCATTTAAAAGACTGTGCCTCTTTGCCCAATTGTATTTGCATTCTAAGTTGTAAGTGGCTGATAGCAAGTGGGAGCAGAGATTCATCCAAGTATTCAGAAAGATACCTATGTTCCCATTGGCTTTCTAATCTTAGATTTGGGTCTTTTAGGGAGAAGAGAAGGGTGCAGGGTCCTCTCTACTGAATAACTCCTGTTGCAAAAAGACAATAAATCCAGTATATTTAAGTATCCTTTTCTCAGTTGAGAAGTCTATCAGAAAATCATATCTTCCTTCAGATGAATTTAGTAGAGATAGAATTGGATTAATCAAGGGCAAAAATTATCCAGGAAAAAAAAAATCAAGTAAGATTACCAAGAAAATGTACTGAATAATAGATGCTAAACAAGGAATGTTCATGTGGGCACAGATCAGAAATGTATATGGGTTTGTTAATGCTTGGCCATCAAACAGAAGGCAGAATCTGAGTGGCAGGTAAGGCACCATAGGATAACTCCAGGACAGCATCAAGGATTTACCTAAAAGAAAGTGTTTTCTAATAGTGACATGTCCAGTTTTTTTTGTATCTAAAAGTGGAATAGTCTCTCTCATATGTGACCCTTGAAATTTTGGGGTTGTGAGTTTGAGCCCCACATTGGGCACAGAGATTACTTTTAAAAATTAAAACAAAAAAGAATAATCTCTTTCATTTTGAAAAGTTATTTAAAAATTCTGGCTTCCCATTATTAAAGACTATAGCTTTACCCACGTACACTGCTAGTACTTTTATTACTTATATTCCTTCATCTTTTCATGTCTCTGAGTTTTGCTTCCCTATAAACTTTATGGCAGTAGCCCTCTGATTGTGATAATAGTTTTCATATTCTTCATTTTGCCTTCAAACACCCAGTTAGACTTAGTCTTGTTTCAGTCTTATTATTATAGGGAGATGCTTTAGGGATGATTCAAGGTGGCTCAGTTGGTTGAGTGTCTGACTCTTGGTTTCAGCTCGGGTCTTCATCTCAGGGTCAATAGATTTAGCCCTACATCAGACTCTGTGCTGAGCAGGGAGCCTGCTTAAGATTCTCTCCTTCTCTCTCTATCCCTCCCCCCACTCATGCTTGCACACATGTACATGTGTGTGTACTCACTCTCAAATTAATAAATAAATTCTTTTAAAAAAGAAGAAGAATTTGTACAAAAAGAAATACAATTGGGCAGTATCCTAAATAATTTTGCTTACTATGGCCAAAATCCTAGGCTACTCATTTTATCATATTTTTAAGTAAAAAATTATTGTGTGCCAATTCAACAAATATTTGTTTTATAGAACCTATCCAGAGTAATACAGTAGGAAAATACAGAATGAATAGTATAACGTTGAACATACATCATTAAACAGATTTAGAAGCTGGGGTGATGTGTATAAAAGTAGTATATGGCAAATATTACTGTAAGTGCTAGAAGAAATATTATAAAAGTTCAGTGGAGTGTGAGATTTCATCCAGTTGGAAATGAGGGAGAAAGAATCTATGGGGAGGTAATATTTAACTTGGGTCTTGAAATATGTATAGTATTTTGGGAAGTGGACATGTTGGGGAATGTAACCCAGGTGAACGTCACAGGAGTAGGTGGGAATAGGAATAACATGAGACATGCCATATTAACAGGTTGGAGTCCAGTGCACAGATAGCATGTAGTAAGGTGATTAATGTTAGTTTTGAAACTCATTCCAAGTCTCAGTGGCCTAACAAACTAAACTTCATTTCTTGTTCATATCACAGTTCTAAGAATTGTTTTGTAGACAGCATGATACATGATGACTCCATTTTGATATGATACTCTCTTCCTGAATCTCTGCAAAGTGTTTGGTTATCTTACAGTGGAAGAGATTAAAATAAAAAGAGTATTATTGATAAGTTTTAGACATCAGGCCTGGATGCATGATCATTTCTGACCACACTCCATTGATCAGAGCATAACCAGTAGTACCTCCTAGATGCCAGTTGGGAAATGATATCTTCCTGCATATCTAAGAGTAAAAGCAAATGGTGTGTTGAACACATAGTGTTATCTCTGCCACAGGAAATAATGGATGATAGAGGTAGAAAGGAGAATTGAAGACATTGAATTCCAGGTTTAATTTTTCTTTTTAGTAATAGTTCTGTTTCTACTATAACATATAGATTCTACCCATAGCACAACACTGTTGACTAAAATCATTATTTAATATTAGCAAGGTTTATAACATAACTAAGTCTAAGGAAGAATAATACATGAAGCATATGAATTATGTGAGGTTATTATCTCTTCTTTTAGAAATTCAAGTCAGCAAATACAGGTATTTTAAAACAATTATCACTCACTAATGATTCTTTTCGTGTCAGTTTAACTTATACTGATTTCCCCCCTCCTTCTCTACATCTGAACAGAAATTTCTAGCATTTATGTAGTTCTAATACATAATTCTAATACAGGCTGATTTCCATGTCTCATCATTGCTATGATATTAAATAGTCTTTTAAGATAGAGCCATTAACAATCAATCATTTTGTTCATGTCCAAATTTATGTCCAGTGCTTTGAAGGTAACAGATGAAGGTAACAATAAGTTCTCTTAATGAATAAATGACTCCATATGGAGGGGTCTGCCATATGAAAACTGCCTATCTTGATATTAACAAAAATTTTATTCTGCCTTTGTGATAACTATAGAAATGGCTAAAATGATGCCAACTTCGCTTAAGTAGCAAACACATACGGAGCACTTCATATATGTCCAGTGCTGTAATGTGGCTTCGGAATTCAAAACTAAAAATGAAAAAATAAAAAATGAAACAAGGAATGATAAAGCAATAGGAAAAGATGTCTTTTGACATTTCAGGCCAAAGTTATAACCCAAGAAGTTTCAAATACTCAATTTCTTTTTCCCCAAGCTTTCTCTAGATTCTATAGATTCCCCTACCCAAAATGTATTAACTGATTTTTTTAAGGCATCATCCCAGGGGAAGGAATTGTGTCTTATTACTTCTAGTGAGAAGGAGTCATCCATGACTGAGAGGTTTTGGCTGTGCCTCTGCTGATAATAACCTATGGATATTGGAGCAGGAACAAGAAATGAAAAAGAAATTGGTAATATAGACTTCAACTTCCAGAAATTGGACAAAGTTGTCTTCCCCTGCATGTTTTAAGATTTTGATTACAAAACATGCTCCAGTTTTTGTTTTCTATTTTATTCTTTGATGTTCACTCCAGTCATTTTTTTTAATTGGATAGAAGCCATTTTCTTATAGAGAAATGCTTAATTTAGGAGCTTGAATAATCTTCAAGTTTATGGTTTCTGACTTTGCTGCAATTTAAATAACTCTTAAGTGATGTGACTTTCCCTGCTTTCCATTGATATTATGACCTACTGATGATTCCTATTTCTAGTAATAGTATAAAGTCAGGTAAACAGTAGTTTATCAGGATTGTTACTATTTATGTTTTATCATTGGCTATGATACTGAAGGAAAAATACGATGAAAGATAAGATCCCTAGGAACAGAATGAAAGATCTGGCTAGTTTTATAAGATTATATCATTTGAGAAAATAGTTATCTGAGGAATATTTACTGATCAGACAATTCTGTAGTGAGAAATTCAAAGGACATACTAAAATTTAAGAGGTACACAGGATGAGTGTGAGTCTTAAAAAAAAAAAAAGAAAGAGAAGAGACAGATCTAAAGGATCGAAGAAAGAGAAAGAAAGGATCATTTAGATAAAGGATTCCTGAATAATTGAATGTTACCTCCTGCCAGTTCCAAACTGGAGCTAAAACTCAGTATCAGTGTGACCTCTTCATGTCTCTTACCTCTAGATTACCTAAATCATCATAAGTTTCTTTTTAGCCTCAAAGATGCTTATTTTTTCCTTTAAAAAGTCCTTGCAGTGACGTTCACATTTCAAACTCATACCAGCATCTGACTACTGCGTAATGCAAGTTTCTCATAACGGACCTCACTAGCCTTATGACTTCAGAACCAGCCCTGCTATTGTTTCCAAATACATCTCTCTAAATTTCAAATCCAACATATTATTGCCTCCATTTTCGAATATTGATAGCTTTGTCTCTTCCTTTTCTTCTTCTTCCCCTTCCCATTTACCTATGTTTCCCTTTTTGGAAATTCACTCCTAAGGCCATTAGGTGGAACCCAACAAGAAAAGGATGCCCCAGGTAGGAGGGATGCTGAAGATGGGGCACTGGAGCAGCCAGCCCAACCCCGCCCCCGCAGTGTGGGGTGCTGGAGACTGAGCAGTCAGGGTTTTGTTGGCACTGTGTGGCATGTCAGAGCCTAGCAGGATGAGAAAGGCATTCATGCAAAGTGAGGGGAGGCCAGCCAGGGAAGAGATGTGTGAGGCCGGACAAGATGAGGAGGGAATATGTGCTGGCCTGGAGGTCAGGGGAGATCCTTTTAGCCAATGTTGGAACACGATGTGGAAGGTGATCCTGGGGAAAGCTGCCTGCCATAGAGATTTGAGCCTAAGAAAGGTGATGAGGGCTTCCTTAACAGGGACCTGTTTCTGATCCTGGGCAGGGTGAGGGGGATGTCACGCCCATGGGTGGTTGTGGCACACTCAGGGTGCGAGGCAGAGCAGGGTAAAAGAAGACACTGGTAGGGTTGGGGCAATTGTATGACAAAGAGAGATCAGTGTACATAGGAAGAATAACTGAATAAGTAAATACATATAATGACAGTCATGCTTATCAATCTCAGAGAATAGAACTACATATAGAAAGAGAAAGGGGAGAAAGGGGAAAGAGAAAGGGGAAAGAAGAAAAACAAACAGAATGAGCCAATTGGGAATTGGAGATATTGGTGTGCACTGAATCTATATGGGTAGATCCACAATACAGATGTAAATGTGAGTAAGTGTGTGTATGCGTATATGCCTCTATTACACAGATGCATCTACACACAGAGAGTCTGGGAACATCAGCGTCGCAATGGCAATGAGCTGCCTTAGTGCTTGGATCTTGATTAATAAGTATCATTCTTCCCTAAGAAGAATCTGGCTGATTCCAAGTATGGGGAAGAGAAATTATAAGATCTCACAATATCTTGTTTCTAAAACTAAGGAGGTATGTGTTCAAAGAATGGCAGGAACAAGTAAAAGGACAGAGAGGCCAGCTTGTAGGGGCTCACGCTGATTAAATATAGGACAGCCTGAGCATCAAAATGATAAGAAGAAATTATAACCCACTGAATAAAATAGGACCCTGGGGAAGAAATTAAAATTTGATAAGGAACAGAAAATGTACGTGTCTACAAATATGCCTTCCTACAAAAAATTAATTACATAGCAACGAAAAAGAAACTTTATGATAGAAAAGCCTAGCAGATACCACCTAGATGGAGTAATCAAACTTGATATTACCTGTCCAGGGACATATGAGAAAATTGTGTGCCACTTTATATGACACCGTGAGAAGAACTGTCATGACTTTATAAAATTCCTGTCAAAGATGCATACCCTGAAAATAGGCCTAAAGAGACATGAGAGAGAACCCAGGTAAGAAACATACTATGCAGTAACTGGCCCATATTCTTCAAAAGCGCTAAATTCAAGGAAATGAAAAAAAAAAAAAAAAAGACGACTAAGTACCTATTCCAAACTGAAAGAATCTAAAAAGAAATGACAACCAAATGTGGTACATCATCATGGACATGGTCCATTTGCTGTAAAGGGCACTGACAAAATTTGGATGGGGAGTGAAGATTAGATGGTGGTCATGTATTGATGTTAATCTGTGATTGTTCTGGTTGCATTTTCAGAATACCCTTGTTTGTAGAAAATACAATTAAAGTATTCAGAAGTGTGGGGTTTTTTTTTTTTTAAGATTTTATTTATTTGACAGAGAGAAACACAGCGAGAGAGGGAACACAAACAGAGGGAATGGTAGCAGGAGAAGCAGGCTCCCTGCCGCGCAGAGAGCCCGATGTGGGGCTTGATCCCAGGACCCTGGGATCTGACCTGGGCCGAAGGCAGACGCTTAAGGACTGAGCCACCCAGGTGCCCCAGAAGTGTGGGGTTTTTTAAAAGATTTTATTTATTTATTTATTTATTTATTTATTTATTTATTTAAGAAACAGAGAGAGAGTGTAAGCTGAAGGAAGAGCATAGGGAGAAGGGGAAGCGGGCTCCCCACTGAGCAGAGAGCCCGATGTGGGACTCAGTCCCAGCACCCTGAGATCATGACCTGACCTGAAGGCAGACTCTTAACCGACTGAGCCACCCAGGCATCCCCTGGAAGTGCGTATTTTTAGAAAGGTGGTTTTAATGACACTAAAGCATGCGTCAGGCACAGGTGATGGCCCAGTTTCCTTTTTTAAACTTTACACACACACACACACACACACACACACACACACATCCTACTCTCCCACCCAGACCATGTATCTTACACTAACACTTCAGTTTTACACATTCAGTCTTACCAGATTTTCTTCTCCTGTTCTACTTGCAAATCTCCTGCTTATTAAGATACAACTCAGTGCTAATGTATTGTATAAAAACTTGTATGACTCCACTAGGCACCTTACATTATTCTCTGCCTAATACAGACAATGCATTCTTTAAAAATTATCAGTTAACCTGGTGTACCTGGGTAGCTCAGTGGATTAAGTGTTTCCCTTTGGCTCAAGTTGTGATCTCAGAGTCTAGGGATGGAGCCCCTGGTTGGGCTCCCTGCTCAACAGGGAGTCTGCTTTCCCTCTGTGCTTGCCCCTGGTCATTCTCATTCTCTCTCTCTCTCTCTCTCTCAAATAATTAGATAAAATCTTTAAAAAAAAAAAAAAGCAATTAACCTTGCTTTGCATTTTAATGATTTGTTGATGACACTTATTTCTCCTCTAGAATATAAGGAATTTTATTATTATTATTATTGACATATTGTTACATTTCCAGGACTCACTTCCCATAATATCTGACAGTAGTAGGTGCTTAAATATATTCTGAATAAATGAGTGAATATTCTGTGTCAACCTTAGGTATTTTGTATGTCACACCTATCAGCCTGTCTTTCTGTGACAGTAATATTTTAATTAGATGAGCATGTCGATATACTGCTGAACAAAATTATGGATGTCAAAAAGCTTTTTAACATAGATGATATTTTATGCTACATTTTAACATTTTCTGCTTGAAGATCACAAAGAAATCCACTGCTTTGTCTCCTGACCTTCTGCCAGCAACTATCCTCTCCTTAGGGTCCCTCTCCAAACCACAAATAAGTCAAGAGATCTCAGTGTCCCCTCCGCAACCACCCTGCAGTTGCAGAGGACAAGGGTTCTTAGACGCAAGCATGTATCACAGTCACCTGGAGAGTTTGTTAAAAAATGAGTTTCTGGGCCCCAACCCCGGAGTTTCTGTTCCAGGAGATCTGGACTGGGACCCAACAATGTGCATTTCTACCAAGTTCACAGTTGGTAGAGTGCTGCTGTCTTGGTGACCACCCTTTGAGAACCACTAGTGTAGGTTTTTTCCCACACCCATGAGGTCAGCTAATTCTGACCATGACTCATTTCATGAATCCTCCTGGTCAATGTGAAAAAGGGAGGACCCCCCCTGCCCCTGCAGGTCAATCATATTTTCCCAAGCAATCTTTTCAACTGGGTAAGCAGAGGTGATAGACACTGTACAGTATCTCCACTCCAACATCATTTCCAGATTATTGTACCAAGTTCTAGGTTTATCCCATAACAGACTTCCCAGCTCTTCCACCTAAGTTGTTGTCTGACTGGATAAAACTCAGTTTTATTAATAAAATAAAAATAAAATAAAAAACAGTTCTCTTTTCCACATCCACTTTTCCATAACCCACTCTAGGAGAGGCTGGTCTTCTTCCATAAGTCCCAGTATCTCAATTCCTAATGGGACTGTTGTATTCAAGCAATTGCTCCTTTATATTCTTGTATGAATCTTTGCTCCTTTAAAGCTCAAGACTTCTCTTCCTTTCCAGCTTGATCATCTACCTACCACCTCTTCAGATATGGAAGACTTTGGATCACATTCTTCCTCTCCACTGAAGTAGAGCTCTCCTGGCAGGAGACTTCAGTGCCTCGGTATTATGGTGGCTTCTCATCTCCATCAACTCCTTTAATTCCAAAGACACTTTCCCCTACTTTGTTTAAGAGACTCTTCCCCAAATCAAAACTCTGAGCCTTGTCGTCTCTGAAATTATAAAGTCATGCATTCCATTATCCAACAATCATCTATCTTTTAATATACCTCATTGACACTTAGGATAATGTGCATTAATGCTTCTGTCTTCTCATAGAGAAGAATTAAAGGGCTTCACCATTTTATTTACCACCCCATCCCTACACACATCCTGTTTATTGGGCACCCTGGTTCTTTTTCTTCCCTCTGTAGAAAATGCCAAATTCTCACATTCTTAGTAAAAAAGCTATTTTGCCTACACCCTGCTCCTTGGATTTCACCTTCTATAATCTAGTGTATATGTATTACTGGTGAAGCCCTTTCTGTTCTTTATTGTCATGACACCACTCCCTCTTTAACTGTATCCTCCTATCATGATACATGTTCAACTCCTATAGCGTTACAAATAATATCCCTCCAGGAATCCCTATTCTTTGTTCAGCTATTATCTTTCCTTTCTTATGCCTCATATCTACACATCTTACATAGACTCTCTACATTTGCTCTCATCTTTCTTTCACATCTCCTAGACCTCTGTCATTCACTGTAGCCCTTAGGACATGCCACCATACCCACTCTTTCCAAGGTTAACAAGTAGTACAAACTAGATCACAGTCTCTTAGTTCTTCTCTTTCCTCCTCTCCTTGGTAGAGCCATCTTCCTCCTCCTGTCACTGATGTGCACTTATTCAGTGGAGCAGTACCTAAGCCTTCTCTCAGTTACCTCCTTCGCTACAATGCTCCATTGTCTCCTGCGAATATTGGGATGAGGGTGTATACTAGATGCATCCCTATACAACAACCAGGAAAAAATAATTATTTTCAAAAAAACTGAGAGGCTCTAACATTCGTAGACTAATTTCCAAAAACTGTACTTCACAAAAAGGAAAAAATAGTTGGGACTTGCTGGTTGTTCCAGTCTGGAGAAATTCTGTTTTTTAACTGAATTGCTTATTGTAATGATTGGTATGGTTGAATTCATACCTACTATTATGCCTTCTGTTTTCTATTTGTTCTATCACACATTTTTTTTTTTTGTATTCCTGTTTCTTCTTTTCTGCCTTTTTAGTTGTCAACTGATAATTTTTAAAGTGTTTTTTTTTTTTTTAATTTCCTCTATTGGTTATTTGGCTTTATTTTTACTGGGTGCTCTAGGGATCAAAATAAATTATTAGCATACTCTCAGAATTCATACAGTACCATTTCACCTAAAATATACAACAATATAACTTCAATTACTCCCAATCCTTTGTGTGATTTTTGTCATACTTTACCACTGGATATATAATAAACCCATAATGTGATATGTGTTATGTTTAACAGTTCCTTGTCTCTTAAAAAGTTTAGAAGTCAATTTTTAATATTTACCCACCTATTTGCCATTTTAGGTGTTCCTCATTCCATTGTATTAACCAGAGTCTCTTCTATTATCACTTTTTTTTAAACCAGAATGACATCCTTTAGAATTTCTCATAGTGAAGATCTGCTAGTGACAAATTATTTTGGCTTTTGTTTGCCTAAAAACGTATTTATTTCCCAATGATATTTGCAAGACATTTTGCCAAATATAAAATTCTAGGATGGCTGGTTTTATTTTTCCTGTTAGGCCTTTTGAAATCTCATTGCCATATCCTATGGTGTCCATTTTTGTCCTAGTAAAAGTCACCATTTATTTCATTTTATTGTTTCCCTGTAATATGTGTAGGTATACTTTTTGTTTTTTATGTGTTTGTACTTCTTAAGATTTGTTGAGCTTCTGAAATCTGTAAGGTGGTATTTTAACCTAATTTCGGGATATATATTTCCCGAAATTAGGTTAAAAATTAGGTTAAAAATTAGGTTAAAATACCACCTTACAGATTTCAGAAGCTCAACAAATCTTATATATATATATATATATATATATATATATATATATATATATATTTCCCCCCATTATCTCTCTCCTATTCTTTTGCTATTCTTGTTTTTCACTTTAGACCCTATAATGTTGTTATACAGATTCCTGAGGCTCTGTTCATTTTTCTTCTTCTCCACCCCTTTTTAACTTTCTCATTTCTGATTGTGTAATTTCTACTTATTTGTTTCAAGTTCATTGATCCTTTCTTCCACAGTTCTTATCAGTTTTTAGGTTTCCCTAGTTTATTGACATTTTAATTCTAGAATTTTCATTCCATCTTTTATTGTTTGTCATTCTCTGCTGTAATTTCCAGTCTATTTTTTCACCCTATACTTTCCTTTACATCTTTGAACATATTTATAATCACTCCCTTAAAATCCTCATCTACAAATTCCATCTTAGGTTAAGTTTATTTTACCAGGTTCATTCCTCCAACCTTCCTTCCTTCCTTGATTATAGGACAACTGTATCTTGCCGTTTCACTATCTTCTAATTTCTTTTGATCTAACTTGAACATTATACTTGGAAAATGAGCATGCCAGAACTATGTTGTCTTTCATTAAAGGATGCTGAGTTTTGTTCTTATAGTTAATTATTTTTTAATCCTGTGAGTCTTTAGTATATTTATTTTTAGGTAAGATCTATTTTTGTTTTGTAGTTAGTCCTACCACATCTTGTGTCTCTGTTCACCACCCATTCTGCTGCAGCCTATCATTACTAGGCCTTCAGAAGTCACCATTTGCATGCCCCAGGACACCAATGGGAAATCTATACTAAGAATTCTATATTTCCTCTTTTGTGCAGATCCTTCATGCCAGAGTCCTGCTTCATAAATAATTCTAATTGTTTCAATAGCTTAAATTCTGTACTCTGATGTGTACATGGCTTCCTCAATTTAGTAAGTTCATCATGTTCTGGATGGGCTCCACTATCATCTGTTGGGGTCAGGAAGACACCCCAGGCACAAAGCCAGATCACATATGAGACATAACCTATTCATTGTCCTTCTTCTCAGAATTAGTCTTGCTCTACAAGAAAATAGTTACTTTATATATTTTGTCCAGACTAAGGTAAATTATTCTATCAGGTTGGGTTGCAGAAATCTGCATTGGGTTTTAAACTTTATTTTCTCCATTACAGCTGGTGCACATTTTTGCAGGTTTAATCTTTTTTTGGTAATTTTATCAGTTTGAAAAAACTATTTTGCTGCCTGGTTTGTCTTTGCCATATTCCATTAGAAATTGCCAATTATTATTTTAATAATTTATTTTTTTTAAAAATTGACAGTATGGTAACTGTTGTTACCATTAATTCAATGGGTATAAAATTTGATTTCCAATTCTTTTAACTCAGTAGACTGTAGACATTTTCCCTTCATATTTTCTTTTCAAATTTAATGATGTATAAAAGTCTGAGAGACTTGCCTAATTTTGTTTCCTTGAATGTAATCTGTTTTTGCTACCTAGCCATTGATAGGACTCTTCAACTCCTTAAATATTTTTGTAAAGATACCTGGCTACATACCAGTTTATTAATTTTTCTTGGCAGATGATAAATCTTGTCAATCTTCATACACAAATATTTCTTTGAATTAGGTAATATTGTATCCATTAGCTCTTTGACTACTGCATCTTCTCAAATGTTTTTGTTACACCTATTAAACACATAAAAAATCCTTATGTGTTGGTTCTTCTTGTTTTGTCCTTCATAACCATTGTTTCTCTATCATTCTTTTTCTGTACATTCTGATTCAAGTTTTTGATGAATCAGCCATGTTACTAACTACTATCCATATAGATCTTTGTTATACTACTGACATATTTCCTTCCAAATCTTCAACATATCTTTGCATCTCCTTCTTCATTTCAAGCTGATGATTTTGCAGGTCTATCTTTTATCTATAGTTAATTGGTGGTATAGTTTTGAACAGAAGTAGTTTACTTTCTCTTGGGGCTCCTGGGTGGCTCAGTCGTTAAGCGTCTGCCTTCGGCTCAGGTCATGATCCCAGGGTCCTGGGATTGAGCCCCGCATCAGGCTCCCTGCTCAGCAGGAAGCCAGCTTCTCCCACTACCATTCCCTCTGCTCGTGTTCCTTCTCTCGCTGTGTTTCCCTCTGTCAAATAAATAAAATCTTTTTTTAAAAAAAAAAGTAGTTTACTTTCTCATAGATGAGAAAGTGAAAATAAAAAGGCAACTTAGAAATTAGTGAATTAGTATTATAAGGTTAATGAACACATACAGATCCTTAAATCCTTAAGAAGCAATAGATACAATAAGGAGAAAAATTTATGTGTGTTTGCCATCACAGAAAGTAGAGAGCTGATATTTAACCAAATGGAAGCAAAGTTGCAGGTGAGATTGTTCAGAGCATGCTCCAATGTGTATTGCCTTGACATTTGGATCTCCTTACATTTTAAGCATTGGTATAGCCAATAATTATGGTCAGGCTGATAAAAAGGGAAACTCTAAATAAAGCAAGGGTTTAAGTGGACAAACCGTATGTGGTCTAAATATCCATTGTGATTTTTTTTGATGTGTCAGCTTGTGTGGATTACAGTACCCAGTTATTCAATCAAACACTAATTGAGGTGTTTCTGCAGATATAATTAAAATTTAACCAATTGACTTGAAATAAGTAAGATCGTGGATAATCTATACAGACGTGATTCAGTCAGTTAAAATGCTAAGCAGAAGCTTCCCCAAGAAAAAGAAGTTCAGTCTGCGGACAATAGCTTCTACCCATGTCTGTGAGTTTGAGTCTGCTCATGATATCCCTTATCCCTTTCCTGGTGGCCTAGCCTAGAGACTTAGCCCCTCACAGTTGTTCTGTAAGCAGATTTCTTATAATAAATATCTGTGTGTGTGTGTGTGTGTGTGTGTGTGTGTGTGTGTGCACATATAAATATATGTATGCATTGTATTATATAGGTGTATATATGTTTATATATCATATATTACATATTATATATGGATTTGTGTGTATTAGATGTGTGTGTGTGTGTGTGTGTGTAGATAATCAGTTAGGGTGCAACCAGAGAGGTAGAAAATATAATGTTCAGGGCTGTGCCTGATTTATCCGTCTTGAGGGAAGGGCTTTGGAGGAAGTATTTTTGGTTTTGGGTTAGATTTGAGGGAGAAGTGGGAATGGTTGTTCTGCAGATAGTCACTGAAGTTATGAAGGGAAAAACTGGAGTTAATGGTGAAAGGATTAAATTGCATCTGCATTCTCAAGAGTTTCCTGGGGGCATTATTCATTGTTTCTCTACCTGATTTTGGTGGATCCAGTGTAAAGAGTACAGCAGTTGATGGATTTACAAATTGGCCTCAAGCCCCCTCTCTGCCTTGTACTGCACAAAAAGTTGCTATATGGGAGCAGGACTGTATATTACAATACAATACTGCTAATTTTAAATGGCAGTGCATCATGAAATAACTGTCATCTGACTATAGAAAAAATTCCACTTTTAATCTTATAAACAATATGGAAAATGACAGTTACTTGATAATTTTTCCCATAGAGCCATTTATGAAACTATCTGACCCATCGGTAATAGTCTATTTAGGTTCATTAACCTAAAATTTCATTCATGAAGCGTAGTGGAATGAGCTCTAAAATTGTATGTTAATTATTGAAATATGAGTTTCTATAAGGTCATTAATTTTCAAAAGTTATTTAGAAACCCTCAGGGGTTCCATTAACCCCATGCTGTAGCCACACTCTGCGGGCAGGGAATAGAGATTAAGACCACTTCTACTTATGTAACTTAGAGGTTTGGGGTCAGCCTTGAGTTTGAAGTCCAACTCCACTGTTTAGCATCAGTCTGAGCTACTTAGAAAAACTCTGCCAGGGGCACCTGGGTGGCTCAGTCGTTAAGCGCCTGCCTTCAGCTCAGGTCATGATCCCAGGGTCCTGGGATCGAGCCCCGCATCGGGCTTCCTGCTCTGCGGGAAGCCTGCTTCTCCTGCTACCATTCCCTCTGCTTGTGTTCCCTCTCTAGCTGTGTTTCTCTCTGTCAAATAAATAAAATCTTTAAAAAA
>CM053611.1:4886264-4943519 GCA_028646535.1 Procyon lotor
GTGGGTGTGTCTCTGAGTGGGTGTGTCTGTATTTGAGTGGGTGTGTCTGTGTGTGTGTGTGTGTGAGTGGGTGTGTCTGTGTGTGTGTGTGTGTCTCTGTTTGAGTGGGTGTGTCTGTGTGTGAGTGGGTGTGTCTGTGTGTGTGCGTGTCTGTGTGTGAGTGGGCGTGTCTCTGTGTGAGTGGGTGTGTCTCTGTGTGTGTGTGTCTGTGTGTGAGTGGATGTGGCAGGGAGTGGGGTACCTTGGACTGGGGATGAGACATCAGAGCAGGGAAAACCCACGGAGAGTTTGGGGATCATCTGGGGCACTGAAATGTCACAGAGCTCCCCAAACAGATATCCTTCTCCTGTCATGCACGCAAAGAAATGCTCAGCAAGGTCCTACTTCCTAGTCGAGAGAAGGAGTAACACTTCTCAGTGGGGTTAATCGTAATGGATCAGATGACAATATAGCACAGTGGTTTTCTTAAGAGAAAATGCTCTGAAAAATTAACAGTTTTCTACAATATAAAGAGTAACAGCCTCAATCCTTTGCCCTAGAAGGGCGCGGGAACTCTGCATGTACACGGGCTGCTCTAAATCTCACATAACGATTTCTCTGATGTGGTAATATTACCACAACCATGGGATCCAGGAGCACAGGGCTAATTGTATGGTGTCAGATGGTAGGTGTGTCAGTTCTAAAATTTTAAGAGGCACATCAGCGAAGCTTTCTACAGCATAATAGCCCTGATTAGCCAGCCTTGTGGCGTGGCAGCAGTGTGCTTTGCTGCCGACTGTTAGCCGCCAGTGCTGGGCCCACTTGAGCTGCAGAAAAACACAATGATGCCCCGGAGAAGGTAGCTACCTCTCCAGCATTTTTCATGGGGGATTGATTAGCTATTGGTGTGGGAAAAGATGGGGTTGGGGGAGATTGCAGAACTCCCCTGTCAGGCTTCACGGATGCCTGATTGTCGCATTCTGGTCAGCTCTGACTTGAACAGGGACCCCTCCCTTTCATGCTGTACTCACTGAGGCCTGCAGTGCCACATCTGGGTGCGGTCCTAGCCTCCTGTTCCTAGGCAGGGCTGGAGAGAACTCACCCAGAGTCTTTGACAAACAGCGAAAGCAAGGCTATGGGGGGCTGTAGTTACTACCTAAGTCATAGATAGGCAACATTTCCTGATTTCCCCCAGTGTTCTCATGTCCCTGTTTGGTATGGAGCCAGTGCATGGCCATGGACAGGTGCCGACTTCTTCCCCCATGTGTTGTTTACATGATGTCACCCAGCTATGCCTACTGCTTCCTCTGCATTTTCTTTTTCCTGGTTCACACCGTACTTTCCATTTCCAGAGTTTTGCCCCTAAACCAGGCCCTCATGCCTTGATTGTAGGCCCAGGAATTCAACCACACCGGGACCCGCTGCTGCCGGAACAAGGTTCCTTCCACAACAGGTGTTAGACCTGCCCTGTCTGCATTTCAGGCTGTATATCAACTGTCTATTTCCCTCCGCCTCTGCTGCCTCATTCCTCCCCTCCTTCCCCGGGCAAACCTTCTAACACGGATAGGCTAGCCTATTTTCTTCTCTTGTACACATGGTTTGCTTCCCTTCCGTTGTGTGTCTTTGTTCTTGCTGCTTTAGTCCACTTGTGGAATACTTGCTTCTGCATCGCCTTCTATTGAAAGCTCCAACATATGCTAACTGTTCAAAATTTGTTTCCCTTAAAATAGTCTTTCCTGACAAGTCATTTTTATTGGATTACAGGCTGCATGCACTGTAGACCCTCAGTGGTTAAGAATCAAGACCCTGGCCCCTTTAAATCCAAGTAAAGATCCTGGGTCTCCTATTCAGTGTATGTCTCAGATTTCTGACTCATAAACATAGAAGACTTCACAGTAATATAGAGAGGATTTAATGGGAAAACTTCCATAAAATGCTTGACACGTGGTAGATATTCAAGAAATAGTACTAATCACTATTAATTGTTTTTGCTGTTGAGCTAGTCTTCTTATGCAGGTTTTATAGCACTTCTGTGCATGGGTTGAACTTACTACCATTCACTAATAAAATATTCACATATGTAGATTCATTTGAGCCTTCAATAGCCCAATGGCAAGGACCATAACCCTGCATTCTTTGACTTTTCCCCAAAAACACATAGCATTAGACTTGTGCCTGGGGTCAGCATTCAGTTAATATGGGAGTAACTGCCTGCTATTAAGAATTTGCAAATGGAAAAATCATACGCTGTTTTTTTGTTGTTGTTTATCTAAGAAATATATTTTTTCATTACACCATTTTCATCTTGTCTCTTTTCTCAGAACTTACAAAAAGTATGAGAAAGAGCTGATTTGTGTACATCTTCAAAATTCAAATGTTCAATAAGTGATAAGCCAGACTTCTCGTTCCTTCAATCCTTCAACATTTTTTCTCCACATCTCTAAAATTAGGATTTTAAATGTATGTAAGCCAATTAAAATCTCAATCACAACCATGGATTATAAATCAGCCCTTGTATGTTTTTGTGGTTGCTTATATTTCATAATGTTTTTTAAGTGACAATATCAAAATATTTCCTGTGATGTGAGATATACTAGAGCTGTGCATGTTTTCTCCTAATCTCGAACGTGTACTCTGAATCCTCCCTACCCCCAAGGTTGCCACTTTACCATTGTGCTTATGGAATCTCCTATTTTAAGAACATAAAGAATGTGAATAATAATAGCCAATATGAATCAAGGACTTACTCTGTGCTAAGCTCTTCATGTGCTTTGTGTTACTACAGGCCCTCCAAGATGGGATTAGACACGCGTGAGATTTATTGAGAAAACAGCTGTGAAAGACAAAGGGGAGAGAGCCAAAGAAAACAAGGGGAACCTTTAGTCAGTGATGCAGGAGATTGGGGAGAAGAATCTCAGACTATAAGGCAGTCCAAAGAAAGATCCTGCCAGGAACTTTGAGAGGAGTTCTTAAGCCAAAGTTGCCCATTAGAGATGTTTCTCATCTTGTAGGCATTGGGTTTGCCTTGGGACCTTGGTTGAACACAGGGTAAATCCAGAAAGTCAGCACCTGGGGCCATCAGTCAGTCTGTTCCCTGTGGTGGGAGAGCTGAGCTATGCACGTGTGTGGTGATTACATGCAATATCCTTCAATCTCACAGCAGATTAAAAAAAAAAAAAGAGAGAGAGGTTACATAGCTTACCCCAAGTCATACAGCTTATGAGTGACATAGCTTAGATGGTATCACAAGTAGTGTGATTTCAGAGCCCCTAAAAGGTGGGTAGCTAGCCTAGCTAGAGTGTTCAAGAAACAAAGTAGTTGTGGTAGATCTGATACTCAGTGTTATCTAATTCAAACTATAACCAATTCCATGCCTTTTAGAAATGTCATAAATCATTCTTAGTCTTCCAAATTAGTCATAAGAAGTCATGATCATTACTTTTGGAGAGTGCCTTGTACACTTCAGTATAACTAGCAACCTTTTTTCTCTTTCTTTCTTTCTTTCTTTCTTGCTTTCTTGCTTTCTTTCTCTTTTTATTATTTTCTAAAAGATTTTATTTATTTATTTATTTGATGGAGAGAGACACAGAGAGAGAGAGGGAGCACAAGCAGGGGGAGTGGGAAAGGGAGAAGCAGGGAGCCCGATGCGGGACTCGATCCCAGACCCTGGGATCATGACCTGAGCTGAAGGCAGATGCCGACTAAGCCACCCAGGTACCGCTAGATAGCTTTATTTAGACCAAATATTGAGATATTTAGAAAGGAAATAAAACTTCAGTCTTTTTTTCTTTTGTATTTAAAATCAGCCATTCACCTGGATGATATTTCATCTTTCAAATAAATGAATAACAGGAATTTCCTTAAATGATGCTATATTTTTATCAACCAATTTCCTTTAATTGGTTGGAGATTAATTGGAAAGAAAATTATTCTTTCTATGACTTGCTCTTTTACAAGGACCAAGTATTTCCTTTCAGAAGAATGTCAGTATTTTGCTTGTTTGTTTCCTATCTACTTTACATACTTCTGTTGACACTTGTATTAGTTAAGATAAGCTAGGGATAAGTAACAAAAAACCCAGAGACAGAAGTCGTCATGTTGACGTAAGTGTTCTGTTCCATGTGATTATACATGAATCCGAATTCCTTACATCTTTTAGCTACTCCTATGAGAAAAATTCATGGTGGTCCACAGTCTGTGGTTTTTTATCAATCAGATCTAGAAGTGACATATACCATTCTTGCTTACATCCCATTTGAGGGTCCTAATTCATATGAACACATCTAACTACATGGCAGACTTGTGAGATATAGTCTAGTTTTAGGCCTAGAAGAGGGTCAACAAGTTTTGGCTAAGCTAGCCATCATTCTCTGCCAAGTCTTATGTGATGTTTCTGTAATCTTTTTAGTACTCCAAGTTCTCTCAATTGGGACCCTCCCCCCCTCCATCTTTATCTTCTTAGTTTGGACCAGATTCCAATAGATTTACTATCTTTCTTCCTTTCTTCCTCTTTTTCTCTCTCTCTCTTTCTTTCTTTCTCTCTTAAGATTTATTTATTTATTTTAGAGAAAGAGACAGAGAGAAAGAGAGCTCACAAGGTGGGGCAGAAGAAGTAGAGAATCTCAAGCAGACTCCGCACTGAGTGTGGAGCCTGATGCAGGGTTGATCTCACAACCCATGAGATTATGACCTGAGCTGAAACCAAGTTGGACACTTAACTGACTGAGCCACCCAGGCACTCTCCACCATATGCCAGTAGCCTTTCTGTACATATATGAATCCTCATTTAAACATCTGTGTCAGAAAGTTGTGACACAAGGAACCATGACAGCCCTACCCTTTATGGCAAACTATTACAGTTGTTTTATTAAGTTACTCCAGAAAATCTGGTTTATTCAGAAATAGTACTCATGCAAAAAATGTTCAGTATAGACCCTTAGGGACAAAAGCCTTTGCCATCACTTTTATTGACCATTTCTACTTTTGAGGCTATTTCCAGTATTACTGTGGCCCCTTCAAGATAAAGACTATCTCTGTGATCACTAGAAGACCATGAACGTCGTAGTTACTATGTGTGATTCAGTAGAATGAACATTAGATTGAAAATTAGGAAAGAGTAGAGCTAGTTTCAGACCTGCTTCTTATTTGTCATGGAAACATAAAAATGTAATTGATCTCTCTTAGCTTATGTTCCCCCATCTGTACGTGGGAATCTTGTCCCTCTGGTTTCACAGTTATGGTGGGTTAGGTACATGAATGTGCTTTTGAATACCATGGCTCAGGTGCCAAGGGGTGGCAATGCTTGTTATATTCACATCAGAAGATAACAGATCAACCTTGGTTGAACTCCTGGTTTGCCAGGTTCTGTACAAGGAACTATAGAGTGATAAACATGAACTAGGAGCCATAAGTTAAGTGTTCAAGATAAAAGAAACAGCCACAAAAATATGATAAAAGATAAAAGATAGAGGCTCAAAGAAAATATGAAAGCAATTGCAAACTAAAACCGCTTGGCAGAGCTGAGAGGATGCTAGAGATAATCTTTTGATCAGTGTGGTATGGAATGAATTAGGAGAGCCTTGCTGATCACCTCTGCTGGAGTTTGTGGTCCATGCCTTGAAGTAACCAACCCTGCTGGACGTGCCAATCCCACAACGGATTCCCTGTGTGTATCCCTTGGGTTTCACAAACTCCGAATTTAATTCTTTCAAGTGTGCTACTAAAGGTTCTAGTATTTGAAAGTGTGTTGCCAACACAGAAAAGCTGAAAATAACCATAAATACTGGAATAAAGTAATACTGGCTAACATTTAATAAGAGTACTTTATTAGTTAGAACTATGATAGCTGCTGGGCCAGATAAACTAAAAATTATCAACGAATTAACACAATAGGGATTTAATTCCTACTTCCAAAAAGTCAAT
The DNA here is from genome assembly GCA_028646535.1 of Procyon lotor. Taxonomy (NCBI): domain Eukaryota; kingdom Metazoa; phylum Chordata; class Mammalia; order Carnivora; family Procyonidae; genus Procyon; species Procyon lotor. The sequence goes on from CM053611.1 coordinate 4,892,166, forward strand.
TGGTAGCAGGATGGGATGGGGACTCTGTTCTAGGAGGTTATTAAGACACCAGGCTGTTGAAGGCTCTACCATTTTTCAATACATAATTTCCAGGGCTACACTGGGCATAAACATCTAATCAACTGACATGGAGAGAGAGAGACTGTATGGGATACAGTCTTATGAGTTAGACCTGAAAGCACTGTGTGTCACTTTCTGCCCATCCCATTGGTTATAACTCAGTAATGTGGACACACGAAACTGCAAAGGATGCTTTGAAATACAACATATTCGAGCACCCCCCAATACATGGTTTCAAAAATGAAACATTTAAGATTTTTTCATATAAAAACTTATATTTGTATGGTTCTTGTACCATCATAGATCTCTTTCATCAACTTTGACTCATTGGATTACAAATGAGTCAAAATCCTATCCTGCAAATTATTTTAGTCAACATCCTTAATTTTAGAAACCAGATTAGAGGTTAATGGCTGTATGAATTCCTTTGGTCACATACCTGATAATTTGAGGGTCCAGTACCTAAAGTACTTCAAGTCTTCTAACTACAAAGTGCACTTTCCTTCTTTATTTTGCCTACTGCATGCCCCCTTGTCACATGCCTTCTTGAGAAAAAAAGAAAAACACAGGAATTAATGGATCCTGTCTTAAAATTTCTTATAAGGAAGCACATAAAGCTACATAGGAATAAACATAAAGCAGTACATGGAATAATAGAACCCAATATATCAAGAGTCCAAAAGCAATGAGATTTGGTAGGATAATTCATTTAAGGCTACCACTCATATAGTATCTACTCATTCTAAAATCTGAGATTTATCTCTAGGTTTTCAGTAAGGTTTCTTGGAAATAGAGAATGTTCCAGACATAGCTCTAGAAAAGGTATTTCTTGTCCTGGTCCTGAAAATGGGTTCCACCAAAAACTGTTTCCATTCCTGGGATCTAATATATCCTCAAGCATGATTCCTAGAGCATGCTAAAAGAACAGTTCTGGAGGAAAACGTCAACAAGAACAACAACAACAAAAAAAAAACCGTAAAAAATCAAAAACCTATGAGGAAAAAAAAATAGGTTTAATAGTTTTCGATTCAGCCAACATATATTGAGTACCTAATATAAACTAGACACTGAAGATGATTTCACACATATTATTTTGTTTGTTCAAATGAAATTATGTAGAAGCAAAATGGGATTTGTATTGTCTGGAGATATAAATTATTTACATTATCCTTGGATCTTTTTAGTATGAGTAAATAGAATTTGGCTTGAGTATTTTCTGCTGGGTTATTGCAAACTTTCCAAAAGTTGGCTTAATTTTTTTAATAAAACGGTAGATTAGGGGCACCTGGGTGGCTCAGTGGGTTAAAGCCTCTGCTTTCGGCTCAGGTCATGATCTCAGGGTCCTGGGATCAAGCCCCACATCGGGCTCTCTGCTCAGCAAGGAGCCTGCTTCCCCATCTCTCTGCCTGCCTCTCTGCCTACTTGTGATCTCTCTCCTCTCTGTCAAATAAATAAAGAAAATCTTAAAAAAAAAAAAGTATAAAATCCTTAAAAAAAAAAAAAAAGCAGTAGATTATATAGCAGGAGGAGATACCAAAAGCACATGTGGTTTTTAACCATTCTACCTGTAGAAAATGAGTACTGTTTCCACACCCATTAGCTCCATTACTGTGAGCAATTCATTTTTCTGAGCCTCAGGATCTTCAGATAATAAATGATCGTCTTAATCACCTTTTCCTGTCTTTGGTGCCGATTTAGCTATAAGCGTCAATGTTCACTATGTTTTCTAGACTATAAAGCATTATGTAGATAACAGGTGGTATCTGATGGCCATTGGACAGGTGAGATGGCCGAGGCCCTGAGGGGCATCAGGAGTTGCTAGGTGCCACAGAGTCAGATAGAAGACTGTGCAAACCTGGACTCTCTACTTCTAGGATGACTTTCTTCATTTTTTACTTGAAATTTAATTGCTTTATATTCAAAGGACTTGAACAGAATGTTTATAGTTTCTTTTGGTCTTTCCTAAGATTAAAGTGGATAAAATATCGAACTAGAAACATTTTGTTTAGTGAGTAAAAGAAGCAGCAGCAACAGCCTCCTCCATTATACTGAGTGGCTGCCTCCATGAACCAATGTTTGTGCATTTAAATCACAAAAAGCTCAAGAGGCTCCAAGTTAGCTGTATTTGGTAAGCATTTGAACAGGAGACACACACACACACACACACACACACGTGCACGTCCATGCACCTATGCACACTATTTAGGAAATTGAAGCCCTTTTCCCATGGACTGGGTAAAATGGCCCCAATTTGTATGGAGGTGAGTTTTAGGGACTCCAAAGGATATGATTTTTGTCCTGTGATAAAATAAACATTAGCTCCTCCTGATATTCTCACTGTGATTAATGTCAGAAATTTATGTCTGCGGGTCAACTTTTGGAATTCATTTCATATTCTGGTAAGAATTAGCCAGTAACAATTTGGAACACAGAATGTTGGCTGAACAAATAGACACTCGAGGCAGGCTTTTTAAATAAATGGTGTGTGTGCAGGGGGGAGATAGCATTGCTAAGTGTGCCCAGAGTCGTTGTGGCATTAGGGGCATTTTGATCAATTGAAATAACAAAGTAATTAACACCTGCTGTGTGTTACAGCAGGGAATGAGGTAAATTGCCATTCTCCTGGAAGCTTCTGCCTTCTACAAATGTGTTGAAGTAGAGGCACCAGGAATATCAATGTGCTTCTATGCAGATCTCTTACAGAAAGAAGAGGCCTGAAAAACATGTTTATAAATTTAAATATACACAAATGTCTCTTCTTCCAAGAAAGTTCTGGTCTCCAAGGATGAGTTTGAAGGCTAAGCCAAATAATACTTAACTCTACTGAACAGCAGTTTCTCTCTTGGATGTAGCTTGTCCGTCAGTTTCAAAAAACAGAGGCTTCTAGTATATCAGTAAGATGTTCCTCAAAAACCTGATGTTATGAGCTCAGTTGTATCCCCAAAAATGTGTATGTTAAAGTCCTAACCCTTAGTATCGCAGAATGTGACTATATTTGGAGATAGGATCTTTAAAGGGATAATTACATTAAAATGAGGCTATTAGGGGGCGCCTGGGTGGCTCAGTCGTTAAGCGTCTGCCTTCGGCCCAGGTCATGATCCCAGGGTCCTGGGATCGAGCCCCGCATCGGGCTTTCTGCTCAGCAGGAAGCCTGCTTCTCCCGCCACCATTCCCTCTGCTTGTGTTCCCTCTCTCGCTATGTTTCTCTCTGTCAAATAAATTTAAAAAAAAAAAAATCAAAAACAAAAAAAAATAAATAAAAATTAAAAAAATAATAAAATGAGGCTATTAGAATGGGCACTAATCCAATATGGCTGGAGTCCTTATAAGAAGAGAAGATTAAGGGTTGTCTGTGTGGCTCCATTGGTTGAGTGTCTGACTCTCGGTTTCAGTCCCGGTCATGATTTCATGGTTTCCCTGCTTTGGGCCCCATGGTCAGTGGGGAGTGTGCTTGAAGAGGTCTCTCCCTCTGCCCCTCCCCCGATTCGTGTGAGTGCACATTCTCTCTCAAGTAAATAAATAAATCTTAAAAAAAAAAGATATTAAGACACAGATACAAACAGAGAGAAGACTATGTGAAGACACAGAAAGGAGACAGACGAAGAAGGGCCTTGGGAGAAACCAACCCTTCTAATACTTTGATCTTGAATTTCTAGCCTCCAGAATTGTGAGGAAGTGTTTCTGTTGATTAAGCCATCCAGTCTGTGGTACTTTGTTGTGGCAGCCCTACACCTGAATTCCCAAGAAGAACACTAAGTTAGGTTCCTGGGCCCAATTCAAGTGTGTGTGTGTGTAGGTTTCCACCCAGCAACAAGCAAGGTGTCTTGAGAATTCAGCTCAATTCTGACACTGTCTGTGCAAAGATAGAGTCACATTCCGTATGTAAAGAGCTCAGTCCCAGAAGGTCACTCTCCACTACAGAGGCCAATCACAAGCTCAGGTTGTTACTTGTGCTTCTGACTGACCAGTAACAAAATGGAGGTTCCCTTGACCACTTCCTTGGGTTCAGTTAATTTGCTAGAAGGGCCATAGATGGCCATTTTATTACATTTTAATACATTTAATACATAATATGTAAATACATTTACATATTAAAGAACACAAATCAGCAGCCACACGGAGGTACATGTGGACATGTACCTTAGGACAGGTGAAGTCCTAAACAAAGGAGTTTCTTTCCCTGTGGAGTGTGGGTCACAGCATGGTGGTTTGTGAAGGTGTCTGGCTGAAGTGTGGAAACTCTCTGAAACCCCTCCTTTTGGGTTTTTATGGAGGGTTTCTTATGTAGGTGTGACTGATTAAATAATTTTGCCATTGGTGACTGGTTGAACCTCCAGCCCCCATCTCATCCCCTGAATCTGAGGGTTGGACTGGAAGTTCCAATTCTCCATTCATGGTTGGTTCCCTTGGCAACCAGCCCTCATTCTTAGGTGCTTTGCAAAAATCACGATCATTAACATAAATCCAGTTGTGTTAGAAAGAGCTTGTTCAGAATAACAAGACACCCATGTTACCTGCATGGCTCTGAAGCGATTTCAAAAAATGAGGACAAGAGACCAAATATGCTAACAAAAGATTCTCTAATTGCTCTCATTGCTCAGGAAATTCCAGGGGTTTTGGGAGCTATAAGCCGGGAACTATGGATAAAAACCTATATAAATAACTTGTTATAAATTACAATATCATAGACATCATATCTGAAACCACCATTTTATTCCTTTGATTGAAATTATTGTTATTATTTGAAAGACACCTCTGAGTTAGTCATGTGGGTTGGTACTTGAGATGCGTTAGTGAAAAGACTGTGCAGGGGCATCTGGGTGGCTCAGTCATTGAGCATCTGCCTTCTGCTGAGGTCGTGATCCCAGGGTCTTGGGATTGAGCCCTGCATTGGGCTCCCTGCTCAGCAGGAGGCCTGCTTCTCCCTCTCCCACTCCCTGCTTGTGTTCCCTCTCTCGCTGTTTCTCTCTCTGTCAAGTGAATAAACAAAATCTTAAAAAAAAAAAAAAAGACAGTGTGCTATTTCCAAGACATAAACAGTTTACTGGAATCTGGCATCTCCCTTGTGATAAGGGGCAAAAATGAATTAAATAGTTATATTTTAAGATTCCATTATTCCAAAAATCATCATTGTGGGGTTAGAAAAGAAATGAAAAAAAAAAAAAGCGACATTATCAACTGAGTAAATAAGCAAAAGATTGGATTTAGCATTGGGGTTAAAAAAAATCACCTTTTGAATCAGAAAAGCTGGAAATTTTACCCAGAGTCTAGTATTACATAATTGCTATGGCTTAGATAAATTTTGTCACCTTTTAGGCCTTAGTTACCTCTCAGACCCTTCAAACTGTGATACTTTCCAACTCCTGACTTTACTTTTTTCACAAATGAATATTATGTTTTAAGTATTGAGTTTAGGGGGTACTGGATGGCCCAGTCAGTTAAGCATCTGCCTTCCACTTAGGTCATGATCCCAGGGTCCTAGAATCTAGCCCGCATCAGGCTCCCTGCTTGGTGGGGAGTCTGCTTCTCCCCCCTCTTGCCCTTCCCGAACACCCATGCTCTCTCTTGCTCTCTCTCTCTCTCCAATAAATAAATAAAATCTTTTTAAAAAATAAGTAAATAAGTAAAAAAAAATATTAGGTTTAGGTTTGTACACTATTATACTAGTGCATACCTGCTAATCTACTTGGAAAAGTGATTTCTTGCTTCTTATGAAAATACATACTCATTGGTTACACTTAAAAAGGAGAAAGAGTAAAAAATAAAAATAATAAAAAATTAGGGGCGCCTGGGTGGCTCAGTCGTTAAGCGTCTGCCTTCGGCTCAGGTCATGATCCCAGAGTCCTGGGATCGAGCCCCGCATCGGGCTCCTTGCTCCGCAGGAAGCCTGCTTCTCCCGCTACCATCCCCTCTGCTTGTGTTCCCTCTCTCGCTGTGTTTCTCTCTGTCAAATAAATAAAATCTTTAAAAAAAAAATAAATAAATAAAAATAAAAATAATAAAAAATTAAAAAATAAAAATATAAAAAAGTTTTAAATTTTTAAAAAAGGAGAGAAAGTAAAGTCCCCTATTCTGTCACTTTCCAAAAAAACTACAGTATCCATTTCAGGATCTTTTTTTATGTTTACATGTAGGTACACATTTCTGGTTTATTTTCCATATTGGTAGCACAGTTGTTCTAGAACATGATTTATAACCAGATTTTCGCTTATTATTATATTACCCTTATTCTCATTCTTAATTTTTTTAAAGATTTTATTTATTTATTAGAGAGAGAGAGCACAAGCAGGGGAGAGGGAGAAGCAGGCTTCCCACTAAGCAGAGATCCCGATTTGGGGCTCGATCCTAGGACCTGGGAATTATGACCTGATCCGAAGGCATAGGCTTAACCAACTGAGCCACCCAGGCGCCCTGTACATTATGCATATTTTCAATGTGGTGAATAGTCATTAGTACTACTAACCATATATTTCTAGTTCTCCTAGTTTCAGGTACATAGTAGGATTCCTGAAACCCTAAAGGTTTGGGTGGGGCCATAAGTTCAGTTTGACCAGTGACGTGTGTTACTTCTGAGAAAAAATACTCAATTTCCAGAGGATGACCCACCAAAGCTCTTTTCTTTCCTGCCATGGTTCTGGCAAGGATCAAGACAGTGCCTGTTCTGTTCACCTCTCTGTTAGGTTTTCATTGCTACTGCAACAAATCACCACAAACTCGGTGGCTTTAAACAACACAAATTTATTCTCTTACAGTTCTCCAGGCCAGAAGTTCAAAATGAGTATTACAAGACTAAAATCAAGATGTCAGCAGGGCCATCCTCCCTCTGCAGACCTTAGGGAAAAACTCATTCCCTTGCCTTTTCTAACATCTATGGTTGCATTTCTTGACTTCCTCCTTCTTCTCACTTTGACTCTGCTTCGCTCTGTTTCTTTCTGTCAGAGGGCCTTCTTTTCTTCTGCCAGAAATCAAATCTCCCTTTCTCCCCCTCCTATAAGGATATTTGTGATTACATTTAGGGCCCACCTGAATAGTCCAAGGATAATCTCCCCATATCAAGATCTTTAATGTAACCACATCTAGGGAAGACTCCTTTCCAACTAAGGTAACATTCACAGATTCCACAGATCTGGCTCTGGATACAGTGGAGGCTCATTATTCACCCTACTTCATATTTTTCCCACATTAAGGAAAAGTGGAGCAAAACTCCCATTCAGCTAAACAGGGACATATGATGTGAGCAATATACAAACCTATATTTCTATAATCCACTAGAATATAAGAATTTTTTTTAAAGATTTATTTATTTGAGAGAGAGAGCACAAGCAGGAGGGGCAGAGGGAAAGGGAGAGAGAATCCTAGGCAGACTTCACGCTGACATGTGGAGTCTTACGTGGGGCTTAATCTCATGCCCCTGAGATCACTACCTGAGTTGAAACCTGGTGACTGCACCACCCAGGCACCCTGAGAATTTCTTGTTTTTAATCACAGCATAATTTAGAACATACTGATAATGGTATTAATTTAATATTTGTTGGCATTATTACTTTTAATGGTTGAATCTTTTTAGAAGCTTGCCGTATATCATCGCTAATATAATAAATATCATAATGGAAGTTAACTTGCATCTGATGTTTATCTAATTGATAAATTTTTGTGCATATCTCTGCTTAACATCTTAGGGAAAAACTCTAGATAATGAACTCCTGGATCAAAGGTTATATACATTCCTAAGGATGGTCCACCTGTGGTTAAAGGGTTTCTAGGAATGTTGTGCTCAGACTCTTCAACAGCAGCATTTAAGGACAACAATTCTTTTGTTGGTCTATCTATCTATCTATCTATCTATCTATCTATTTTTTTTTCCCTTTCCAAGGAAGGCTTTTGTTAACTAGTCTGATAAGATAAACTTGGGTAATTGAACTAATCTGCCTTCCGTGGAACTTCCCAGTTCTCTTGTGGGTTAGACTAAATAGGGCAGAGAGTGCATTTCATGATTCTGCTTTAGAAAGATCTACATGACAAGTTCTCTGTATATAGAAATGGGAAGAGCATTGGGATGAAAGAGGAGGTGATTACAAAAAAGAAATCAGTGAATATATAACCTCTCTTAGGTAGAAAATCTGACTGAAGGGAAAATAGAATTAACATCTACTGACACTTTGTATGGGAAGGTCCTATGATGCAAACTGTCCCCTTTATTTTCAGTGACTTCTCTTCTTTCCCCAACCTTTTGTAACTCTTGAATGCCATCCACTTTTGTTTGCAGAACTGGTTCTCTTATGGGCGGGGGAGAATGTGTTTGGGCCAATGGAGTGGTGACTTTCCCACCACCCCATCAATCATGGGGGTGGAACTGACAAAACACGGCAACTCAGCCTCCATCCCAGCAGGAGCTAAGTATATCATCTGCTCAAGCACCTGATCTCCACTTGCCAGGGCTGAGAAAATCCAGGAGCCCTAGGAAGGCAGATGTCGAAAGGACATGCTGCCAGGTGGAGATGACAATAATTTTTCCATAAATCGACTATTTCTGCTTCTATCTGCCTCCCCATCCCTGTCATACTTCCCAGTACTATTTCGAACAGTAATTTCAGCCTTAGTCTGTTTGATCACCTGCCCCCTTTGTCAGACCTGCTGAGCCATTTGGTGGGGATGGCATTAGCCATCTGTGCTGTTAGAGGCTCTCTTTCATCTCTTACCTGTCTCTCCCATGCCAGAGATTTTTGGCTTAGGGGAGTCAGGTGCCTCACTTTTCTGGGCTTCTTGCCATCAACTGAGTGGGTTTCAAATCTTAGATTGGTCTTTCAGGTAGGAAAATCTATAGGGGATTACGTTTTCTTGGCAATTTCCTTTCCATTCCCAGAGTACTGACATTTACTTGGCTGTGTCTATTGGCTCGCTCTACGGAACCATCCACTTGAGAGGATTAACTCTTATCTTAACAGTCTGGTCAGCCAAGTAAATGAGATTCCATATAACTCCATATAATCTGAACAATAAAATGATGAATGGACTGCTTTCCATTTCTTGGGGAGGGGGGTATCTATCTATCTATCTATCTATCTATCTCCATGCTGAGATTAATAATTAAGATTATTGCACAGGATTTTCCAGGTTTTAAAATACTGTTAAAAGATACTTAGTCCTGTAGGAATAGCCTCAATTAAGTAGGTACCACTCACACTGTTTTGGGTTTTCTTGGATTACATATGCTTTCATTTTAAGTAAAAAGCAAATCTGGAAAACCAAAATCCTTCACTTTTGGACCAAATGTAGGGAAGCCTGTTTTATAAAAATGTACCACCTGGGGGAAATGATCTCCATATAACCCAGAAACCACATGAGTTCAGCAGTTTTCTGCCATGATTTAATTTTATTTTTGAAAATATAGGCAAAAATCAGTAAAATCCATGATTAAGTTGGAATATTTAAAAATCTATTTGGCAGAGTGGGAGCACAACATGAAAGTAACCTTTCTAGGGCAAAGCATAACCCAGGTTAAAAACTGGGTTCAGGACTTGTCTCTATCTCATGGTTGATCTTAACAAATTACTTAAAACCATCTGACCCTTTTTCTTTGTTTATACTTAAATCAGGGAAAAATAATGCTTCTCTTCTCCCTAGCTCATAGCAATGTCATAAGCATAAAAGTAATTAATGGTTATAAAGACCTTATAAATACTGCAGTATCATAAAAATAAGAAAATGTATTGAATTGTAGTAAATCTTCATTTATCTAGACACTTTTAATTTAGAATGTAGTGTAATATAGAGAGAAACATTTCTGAAGTTTGCATTTGTATTATATGGGAAGTAGATAGCTAAGCAAATTGAAAGCATAGTCTTTCCAGAAGAATATATCTAAGAACTACATGCAATTAAAAGGCCTTGAGTAATTATTTAAAATAGAGGATGGGGCACCTGAGTGGCTCCGTCTGTCAAGCATCTGCCTTCAGGGCTCTGGTCATGATTTCAGGGTCCTGGGATCTAGCCCTGATTCTCCCTCTCCCTCTGCCCCCCATCCTGCTTGTGCTCTCTCTCTTTCTCTCTCCAATAACTAACTACCTAAATAAATCAATCAATCAATAAATAAAATCTTTAAAAGAATAAGATAAGATAAATAAATTAAAATAAAATACAAGATGAAAGATCTCCAAATTATCTATTGTCACAACCATACCTTTAAAAAGATCATTTTATACAAAATAAATTAATAAGATTACATATTAGTCCTAGACATTTAGTAGTTTTGTTTTCTCCTTTTAGCCACCTCTATTTTAGAACCTGGCTATAAGATGACCCCAAAATTATATTTTCATTTTTCATTAAAGTATGAAGACATTAGAGCTCACAATGTATTGAAGGAGAGCTGCCTATAAATATGCAGGGAATATGGTTACAAAATAACATTTATGGTAGTATGAAAAAAAGGAGCATTTAATACTCACTATTAATATGTAAGCTGGATTTTAGAAATGAGTAGAATTTCAGTAACACAGGTGGGAAAAAGAACATCCTGAGGGGACAGCCTAAAAAGAAAGCATGGAAGTGCATGATCTATTCCGAAAGTACCAAATAGCTCACCATTGATGGATAAGAAAGTGCTTTTAAAAAGTAAATTTAAAAAGTAAATTTAAAAAAGAGAGCAGAGGCGCTGGGTGACTGAGTCCAGTGAGCATTCAACTGTTGATTTCAGCTCAGGTCATGATCTCAAGGTCATGGGATGAAGTCCTGCATGGGGCTCCATGCTCAGTGGGGAGTCTGCTTCTCTCCCTCTTCCTCTCTTTCTGCCCCGCTCACTGCGCACTTGCACATTCTCTCCCTTGCTAAGATAAATAAGTCTTTTAAAAAAAATAAAGCATGTGACTTAGACCTGCTTTGTGTGCCATGCTATGAAATTTAGTTTATTCTGAAGAAAAAGAGAACATCTGAGTACATGTAAGATGGGGATGGTATGAGATACGTGATTTTTGGAAAACCTTCAGGGTGAGATTTTAGAATGGCCTTAACGATGAAGAGAAGTTTGGGATTAGTATTCAGGTCAGAAATGAAGAATCAGCAAGGAAATCTGTTGCAGACTTAGCTGGTTAAAGTTTAATGGTCTGTTTTGGAGGCTGCCTCAAAGAAGACCCAAGATGAAGCAGTCCATCAAAACAACATCCAGATTTCTTGTTTCCTGGATTGAGACACTGAGAAATAGTTGAGAATTTGTCCATGCAGCAATAAAAGGAGATTAAAAATACAATTTGTGACCATTCAGCTGAAGAATATTAAGTCCCCAAAGTGTGTAAAATCAGAAGAAAAGAGGACTGAGAGCACACAAGAAAAGCTTATAACAAATGGGACGTAAAGAAGAAGGGTCAGTGAGGGAACCCACAAAAGAATCTCTATAGGGAAATTAAAAGTACAAGGTGCCTGGAGTGTTACTGAGGCCAAGGGAAAAGAGAATTCAGGAAAAAAAATTCTCAGAACTTTCAGATGTCATGGAGTAGGGTTAAACCATTCGTATTTGATAATGTAAAGACATTGATGACCTTTGAGAGTACAATTCCAAAGGAGAGAATAAGAAAAAATAAAGAACAGGGAGTAGTGCAAATAGTAAGGGGTTGAATAATAAGGACCATAGGGAATAGGCATTTCTCTCTTAAAACTAAAGGCAGAGAAGGGAAGATGGGGCACCTGAGTGGCTCAGTGGGTTAAAGCCTCAGCCTTTGGCTCAGGTCGTGATCTCAGGGTCCTGGGATCGAGTTGTGCATTGGCCTCTGCTCAGCAGGGAGCCTGCTTCCCCCTCTCTCTCTGCCTACTTGTGATCTCTTTCTCTCTGTCAAATAAAAAAATAAATAAATCTTAAAAAAAAAAAAAGAAAAGAAAAAGTCAGTGAAGAGGGTAAGATAAGAGTTGAAAAGATCAAAGAGGTAGTTCATGGAGATAAGTCTTATGGAATGTAAGAGTAGATGGTTTTAAGAGTTCAGGTGCAGGTGTAAATCTTAGAGAGAAAAACGGCTTCAAAATTCTTTGAGATGGCAAATAGTTAATATTACTGAAGCTATGGATTTCTGAAGTGATAACAAAGAAATCGGAGGAATTGACATTAGTTGTACTTGCTTTCCTTCCTTGAGATCGAAGCTCCATTAGCAGAAAAAACTGAGTGTAGGGGTGATTGCATATACAGAGAAGATTAGGAAATATTCAGATGTGGGATGGTCTAGGAACTCAACTAGGTATAAAAAAGGGTATTGGCTTGTAGCACTTGAGCAAAGCTAATGTCTGTCACATGCATCTATCATTTCATTATGCATATTAATTTTTTTATAAAAGTAAAACCTGTTTGGCATGTAACCATGGAAAAGATGATAATGCTAACAATCACATTTATATATATATCAATTTATGTATAAATATGTAAATATATTTATATTTTAATATATATTTAATATTTATAATATACTATAAATATATACTTATTTATAAAAATAAAAGAATATATTAAATATTTATATATTTATGTATGTAAATTGTTATTACTTAACATATGCAGAGATGATTATTGGTGATTATGATGATTATAACAAATCCCGTAAATTGCTAAGTAATAACAATTTATATATATATGTACATATATATATGTGTGTGGGTGGGTGGGTGGGTGTAACAGTGATTATATATTGTAGGAGTCATGGCAGGAAAAAAGGCAGCACACTACTCAAATTCCGTAATTGAGGAGAGTTTTGCGAAGTTTCGTTTACAAACATGCTGGTCGGGCAAAGAGAAATCGACAAGAATTGGTGAAGTGTCCTGGGAATGAAGTATCCTAGAGCTAGCCGCAGGTTGGCTAGATGCCCTCCCCTGAGAGGATAATAGGAAAGAGCATTAATGAGATCTGTAGTTTTAGAGAGGGCCTTTCATTAGGAGCTGTGATCCTTGGCAAACACTGGTCAGTCTGGGAGAGCAAATCCAGGGAAGCCAGTCTCCAGCAGGACAGAGATGGCTAGAGTGGATCTGCAGGGAGCAACAGACAATAAAGAACAAAATATGTTTCGTTTTGTTTCTTTTCTTTTGAGAATTTGATTTCAGCTTCTCTGAAGCAGAAACAAAGAAGTAGATGGTTGGATTTACTCCGTGTCTGAAACTGGGGAGTAGGGGTGTGTAGGGAGGAGCAGTAGGATTTAGTAGGAGGCAAGGGAATTTACATTGATTTGTTTGATGAGAGAAACTTAAATAACTCAGATCATAGATCAACAGTGTTCAAGGGACAAGTGTTCAAGTGCAGTAAGACCAGCAAATTTGTTTTCTCTTTATCATTAAAGGGAGAAGGTAACAATAGCCTTCCAGACCTAGAAACTCTTTCACTGGACTGGATAATTTCCTGAATATTTTGAAGAAAAAGTAGAGACAACTCTGGTTTGAATGTGTCTTACCTTAGATGTTTCTTTTTTTCTTCCTCCAAAGAACTGTTTTTATGTTTACATTAATTCTTAAAATCAAGGACACTTTAACATATAGGAAGCATTGTGGTGGTGAAGTTATAAAATGAGAAAAACAAGAAAGCCTGAGGTTGACATGATAATTACCCAAACAAACTTTCAATCAAAATACTTCTATATATTCTTTTGGCAGGTGCTTATTGATGCAAATTGAAAGGAAGATAGAGGAAGCAGATTGCCATTTAAAACTTAATTAAATTAAGACTTAAACATTGGTCCAATCTTTCGGAGTAGCAGTAAACAGGGGACAAAACTAGGTTATAACCAATGAGGAAAGGGAAAAAACAAATAAGCTTATTTTTCAATTTCTCACTTCCAGCCCAAATGAGAGATGAGAAAAGATTTTAAAAAAAAAAGAGTTTCTTACAGATTCTCTAGTGGCATCTTTGAAATTGTATCGATTATGTTTATACCATCAGCATCCACGGCTGTCATGCACACATGACCCCACATTTTTGAGGAAATTCCATATCACTTGGTTTTGCATCTTTTAGAAATGCAAAGAAATCTTGCTAAAGGAACTTAACACAGATGGACCTTGTTGGAATGGGTATTGTATGCTATAGAGACCTTGCTTGGAAGTCTACTGGGAATTATGGAAGAGATGTCATTGTTCTAGTCTCTTTACTTTCAGGTTTCCTTATTCTGTCCAGATACCAGGAAACAAGCTGCTTTTGTGATCGCCTTACAAATAATCTGTTTTAGTGCATCTAATGTGACTGTTCTATCTTAGACTTTAAATAGACTTAGGAGTTATCTCTGTCTGTCTCTGATACTCAAAATTTAAGTGATTTATGTGTGATAAAAATATGTCAAGCATCATTATAAACACTGCTTTCTCCGAGGCACTAGGATTATAGATACAACACCATTTCTGTCCATCAAGGAGTTTACATTCTGTACTTAGAAGCAGTTATGTAAATAAATAAATGTCACACGGCGTACGACATGTTACAATTCCAGCAGAGTTCAAAGTACTCCCAGAGGTTAACCATGCAGGAAGTGCCTGACTCTATCTAGGAATACTGCACAAGCTTCTGAAATAAGGTGATGTACATTGAGTCCTAGAACACCCAAGCAAAGTACGGTTTTTAGACTCTATTTAATTTAAACCTCAGGTTTATAGTCTCTTTCCGCTCTGTGTATTGGTAAATATTCTTCCTCAGAGGTTTTAAAAGAAGCGGGTCAGAAAACTACTCCAAAAGCATTTTTAATATAAATAATATTATATATTATCTATATTAATAATAATTAATAATATTATTATATATTATATATTTTTAATATAAATAATCACACCTAGGCACAAGTCGACTAAGAACAGAAAATGGAGAAATCTTCAGAAACTCTGAAATCAATGTTAACCTTATTAAATTATATTTAACATACACGAATTGGAAGCTTATGTGCAGACAGCCTGTATTAGGACGTGTGAATGTATTTGAAGAGACAAAAGCAAAGACCTTAATTAACTCCAGGGCACTTTACATTTGAGAAAGGGAGATGTACCCACACAAGAATGAAGTCTTCTCCAGAAGCCACTGTGAAAGCAGTTATGTGCAGGTACACAAGAGTTACAATCTGGTGATGGAAAAAGCAAAAATTCTATCAAGGAAAACTTCAAATGTTTCCTAGAAGTGAAGATTTCTGTTCACATAGTTTGAATTGTTTTCTCAACTGTAGTGGGAGAATTGCCCCAGTGATGGATTGTACTGATCCACATGTGTCAGGGCCAACTTTGGAAAGGTCACACATTTATAAATTGAACACCCACATGTTCAATCCATAAGAAAAACAATAATGTGAGGCTCCCATGCTGGGATCAACTCTGACCTTGATCTCAGTGTCTCATGCAATCTCTTTACACTATGGTGCCAAAACACAGCAATGAGCTCCAACCAGTGGAAGAGAGAATAGAGATACAAGCAGTTGTCTGTGAATTACATGTAATTTTCAAATTATTTTATTTACTCAGAAAACTGATGCTAATCTAATGCAACTAATGAGGGCATGTCGACCAGTAAATATTCATTTTTCAAGTGGGTATCAAATGAAGAAAAAAGGTTACCAACTGATGACTAAAGAAAGTTGGAGGTACATCAAACTTTCCTGCCAACTCTATTTTCTGACAATGGCCAGACACATTCTTAGGTAGCAGCAGACTTAAAGATCAAGCACTTGGATCCATATGATACCATAGGAACTTCAAAACTTCATAATATCCTCAGCTGTAAAATGGGACCAATTGGCCTGTCAAAACTCGTGGAATAGATTAAAAATGACTGAGCAGAGTGATTTTTAAAAACAGCAAATAGAAAGTGCCATATAAATGCTAAATAATCATATTAAATTTCTAGGCACTATGACAAGTGGCACTAGATAAATGCTGAGTAGATTAGGGCCTATTGGATTTGCATTTAACTTCAAGAAAATAGAGTTTTTGAAGTAATTTTGTTTTTTACACTATAGCTTCTAAAAAGCCATAAATCTTGTTTGTGTCTCTCAGGCTCTGTGAAACTCTTGATTGAAATGAAATGTATCATCTGGTTTCTGTGTTGATTTTTGCTTGAGCAAAGAAAGTGAGTAGATTCTCCAGGCTGCAAAAGCATATGAGATATAGCTGCACTTTTTCTAATGCAGAATTTCACTGCCTGTTGCCATGAGAAGTGAAATAGTGCTTTCCTATGAACACTTAGTAGGGTAGCTTTTCAGTGTTTGGCAAGAAACCACACAATTGTAAAAGGTGTGAACTAAATTCTATTACTGAGTATGGGACACTGTACCTAGTTTACCACTATGGAACCAGTGAACATGTGTTTGAGAGCAAGACATTCCAATGTGTATAATCTCTGACCTAGCAATGAGTTTATGGATTTTCTTTATATACACTTTTGAAGTCAGCCCTAAATTTAGTTGCCACATAAAGGAACAGTCCCTTGGAGAGTTTCCTGTAACCATACTGGGTAACAGAAGAAAACTTCTGTTGTATTTAGCTCTTGCAGGATGGGATCTGTTTGTTTCTATAGCATAAACCTGTCTATACTGACAAATACATCACCATTAAACTATTTATTCCTTCTCATTAGAGCTAGATAAAATCAAGAGATTTTAATTTTTTTCTAAATAAGTTATGTGCTTTTTATCTTGAAGATTTTTATTTATTTATTTGAGAGAGAGAGATCACAAGTAGGCAGAAAGGCAGGCAGAGAGAGGGAAGCAGGCTCCCTGCTGAGCAGAGAGCCCGATGCAGGGTTCAATCTCAGGACCCTGAGATCATGACCTGAGCCAAAGGCAGAGGCTTTAACCCACTGAGCCACCCAGGTGCCCCTGCACTTTTTATCTTGTACCCTCCAAGAAGATTTAGACAATGAAAGAAATGATGAAAGTCTAAAATTTTTCCAATTAATTCTCTTTTACGGGAATTATGCTTGCTTGCATCTTTGCATTTCAATAAAGAAGTTTTAAATGCTTCCCTTAAGCCCAAGTTTCAAATAGTGGCTTGCACAGAATTGTAGGGATTGCTGTAAAGAATGGGTTGCCATCACCTCCATTCTCTGAGAAAAATGTCAGCTTTGGGCTTGAGGACCATGTGGACATTTGAAAATTCCCACCTTCAGGTAAACTTGGGGAGGGCTGGCATCATGGGGGTGCCACCTATGTAAAGACACAGTGCCCTGTGCTTAGAAGAGTCCTGTGAATTGTTTAATCCTCTATTATCACCATCTTGAAATTCTTAAGAACTTACAAACAAGAGACCCTGCATTTCCAGTTTGTACCAGGAACCAAAATTTATGTAGCTGGACCTGACCTGGGGTCATACTTTGTATTGCCTGGCATGCCTGACACTACATTTTCTAGGGAATCTAGAATATGCTAAATTCTGTTGGGTCCCTGTCTCTGGATGTCCAGATATTCTGTTCTCCTTTTGATTTAACAAGGTAAATTATATTTTCCTCCAAAGAGGATAGAAAACCTGAAGGTTGATAGATATCTTATAATCCAACTTCATCTTTGGTATTTCCAACCTCAAAGGAAGAGAAAGAAGTGAAATCTGCCTTACATTTGGAATACCTAAGGCCTGGAAAAATAATTACAAATATTTCTCAAGGATCTCAGAATTTAAGTTTATTTAAGTTCTATAGTTAGAGAGTCCAATAACACAGTCTGCTGTTCACCTTGTACTAAAGCTGTCTACTCAGAAGCCTCACCACATTAGATGCCACCAGTAACTATTGGGGCTAATTGTAAAATAACAAAGTGATTTAGAATAATCATTATTAAATAAGAAAAAAAAGTTAATCTAAGTTTTACTTTTAATGTCAACAAACATTTATAATTGTCCCTTCATTGTTTTCATACGAGTTGTTACTAGCTTTGTAGACTTAAAATCATGTTTTGACTGTACTAGATAGTTCCTTTCATTAAATCTAAGATAGGCTGCCCAGGTTGCAGTTAGGCATTACATTTAATTTTGAATCTTATTCATTTAGATCTCTCCATATTTAATTTACCTCTGCTTCTCTTCCCTCTCCCTGTCCCCACCCACAGCTGTAATGTTTTGACTTTCATGTGAATATTTGTCTCCCCCACTAGATAATAAAACATGAAAGGTAATAGTCTATTGCTCTTTATATTATCATTTCATTGCACAGAGTAGGCATTCAGAGAGTATGTGACTGAATTGTTCCATTGTCCATCTAGGGAAACTGAGTCAGTAGCCAGTGAAACAAATCTATGAAAATTTTTTTGAATTAAATCTCAATTTATTTTTTTAAATTTTATTTCATTTTTTTCAGTGTTCCAAGATTCATTGTTTATGCGCCATACCCAGTGCTCCATTCAATACATGCCCTCCTTAATATCCACCACCAGGCTCACCCATCCCCCCACCCTCCTCCCTTCTAAAACCCTCAATTTGTTTCTCAGAAGCCACAGTCTCTCATCATTCGTCTTCCCCTCCACTTTCCCCCAATTCACTTTTCCTTTCCTTCTCCTAATGTTCTCCATGTTACTCCTTATGCTCCATAAGTAAGTGAAACCATATGATAATTGATTTTCTCTGTTTGACTTATTTCACTCAGCATAATCTCCTCCAGTCCCGTCATGTTGATACAAAAGTTCAGTATCCGTCCTTTCTGATGGAGGCATAACATTCCATTGTATGTATGAACCATATCTTCTCTATCCATTCGTCTGTTGAAGGGCATCTTGGTCTTTCCACAGTTTAGTGATTGTGGCCATTGCTGCTATGAACATTGGGGTACATATAGCCCTTCTTTTCACTATGTCTGTATCTTTGGGGTAAATACCCACTAGTGCAGGTAGCTCTATTTTTAATTTCTAAAGGAATCTCCATACTGTTTTCCAAAGTGGCTGTACCAACTTGCATTCCCACCAACAGTGTAAGAGGGTTCTCCTTTCTCCACATCCTCTCCAACACTTCTTGTTTCTTGTCTTGTTAATTTTGGCCATTCTAACTGGTGTAAGGTGGTATCTCAATATGGTTTTGATTTGAATTTCCCTGATGGCTAATGATGATGAACATTTTTTCAAGTGTCTGATAACCATTTATGTGTATTCATTGGAGAAGTGTCTGTTCATGTCTTCTGCCCATTTTTTTATGTGATTATCTGTTTTTTGAATATTAAGTTTGAGGAGTTCTCTATAGATCTTGGATATTAGCCCTTTGTCTATAGTGTCATTTGTGAATATCTCCTCCCATTCCGTGGGTTGCCTCTTTGTTTTGTTGACTGTTTTCTTTGTTGTGCAGAAGCTTTTAATCTTGATGAAGTCCCAAAAGTTCATTTTTGCTTTTCTTTCTTTTGCATTTGGAGACATGTTTTAAAAGATGTTGCTGTGGCCGATGTTGAAGAGGTTACTGCCTGTGTTCTCCTGTAGGATTTTGATAGATTCCTGCCTCGCATTGAAGTCTTTTATCCATTTTGAGTTTATCTTTTTGTATGGTGTAAGAGAATGGTTGAGTTTCATTCTTCTATAGATAACTGTCCCATTTTCCCAGCACCATTTATTGAAGACACTGTCTTTTTTCCACTGGATATTTTTTCCTGCTTTGTCAAAGATTATTTGACCATAGAGTTGCAGATCCATATCTGGGCTCTCTACTCTGTTCCATTGGTCTGTGTGTCTGTTTTTGTGCCAGTACCATGCTGTTTTGGTGATCACAGCTTTGTAGTAAAGCTTGAAATCAGGCAGTGTGATGCCCCCAGCTTTGTTTTTCTTTTTCAACATTTCCTTAGCAATTCGAGGTCTTTTTTGGTTCCATACAAATTTTAGGATTGTTTGTTCCAGCACTTTGAAATTTGCCAGTGGAATTTGGATAGGGGTGGCATTGAAAGAATAGATTGTTCTGGGCAATATAGACATTTTAATAATGTTTATTCTTCTGACTCATGAGCTTGGAAAGCTTTTCATCTTTTTTCAATTTTTTTGTGAGTGTTCTGTAGTTCCTCAAGTACAGATCCTTAACCTCTTTGGTTAGATTTATTCAAAGGTATCTTTTATGGTTCTTGGTGCTATAGTAAATAGAATTGACTCTCTAATTTCCATTTCTATATTTTTCATTGTTTCATTTTCATCTATATTTTTCATTGTTAGTGTATAAGAAAGCAACTGATTTCAGTGTGTTGATTTTGTATCCTGACACATTACTGAATTGCTGTATGAGTTCTAGTAGTTTCGGGGTTGAGTCTTTTGGGTTTTCCATATAAACTATCATGTCATCTGCTAAGGGAGAGAGTTTGACTTCTTCTTTGCCAATTCAAATACATTGTATTTCTTTTTGTTTTCTGATTGCTGTTGCTAGGACTTCTAGTACTATATTGCACAATAGTGGTGAGAGTGGACATTCTTGTCATCTTCCTGATCTCAGAGGGAAGGCTGTCAGCTTTTCCTCATTGAAAATGATATTCGTTGTGGGTTTTTCATAGATAGATTTTATGAAGTTGAGGAATGTTTGCTCTATCCCTATACTTAAAAGAGTTTTAATCAAGAATGAGTGCTGTATTTTGTCAAATGCTTTTTTTGCATCAATTGAAAGGACCATGTGGTTCTTCTCTCTTCTCTTATTGATTTGTTTTATCACACTGATTGATTTGCAAATGTTGAACCACCCTTATATCCCAGAGATGAATCCCACCTGGTCATGGTGGATAATCCTTTTATAATGTACTGTTGGATCCTATTAGCTAGGATCTTGTTGAGAATCTTGGCATCCATATTCATCAGGAATATCCGTCTGAAATTCTCCTTTTTAATAGGGTCTTTGCCTGCTTTGATGATCAGGGTAATGCTGGCTTCATAGAAAGAGTCTGGAAGTTTTCCTTCTGTTTCTGTTTTTTGAAGAAGCTTCAGGAGAATAGGTACTATTTCTTTCTTGAATGTTTGGTAGAATTCCCCAGGGAATCCATCATGTCCTGGGCTCTTGTTTTTTGGGAGGTTTTTGATCACTGCTTCAATCTCGTTACTAGATATTGGTCTATTCAGGTTGTCAGTTTCCTCCTGTTTCAGTCTTGGAAGTTTATAGGTTTCCAGGAATGCATCCATTTCTTCAAGGTGATTAGCTTACTGGCATATAACTGTTGATAAAAATTTCTGATGACTGTTTCTATTTCCTTGGTGTTAGTCGTGATCTCTCCCCCTTTCATTCATAATTTTATTAATTTGGGTCTTCTCTCTTTTCTTTTGGATTAATTTGGCCAGTGGTATATTGATATTATTGATTTTTTCAAAGAACCAGCTTCTAGTTTGTTGATGTGCTCTACTATATCTCTAGTTTCTAACTCATTGATCTGGGCTCTAATCTTGATTATTTCCCTTCTTGTGCATGGGGTTGACTTAACTTGTTGTTGATTTTCCAGTTCTTTAAGGTGTAAAGGGAGTTGATGTATTCAGGATTTTTCAATTTTTTTGAGTGAGGCTTGGATGGCTATGTATTTCCCCCTTAGGACAGCCTTTGCCGTATCCCATACGTTTTAGACTGATGTGTCTTCATTCTCATTGGTTTCCATGAATTGTTTAAGTTCTTCTTTGATTTCCTGGTTGATCACTCTTGAGCAGGATGGTCTTTAGCTTCCAAATGTTTGAATTCCTTCCAACTTTTTCTAGTGGTTAAGTTCCAGTTTCAAAGCATTGTGGTTTGAGAAAAATGCAGGGAATCATCTCAGTCTTTTGGCATCAGTTGAGCCCTGATTTGTGACCAGTATGTGGTCTATTCTGGAGAAATTTCCACGTGCACTTGAGAAGAATGAGTATTCTGTTGTTTTAGGGTGGAAAGTTCTGTGTGTGTGTGTGTGTGTGTGTGTGTGTGTGTGTGTGTATTTACACAAAGTCCATCTGGTCTAATGTGTCATTCAAAGCTCTTGTTTCTTTATTGATTTTCTGCTTGGGTGATCTATTACTGGGAGTGGTGTGTTAAGATCCCCTACAATTAATGTATTCATATCAATATGACTATTTTGATTAACAGTTGGCTTATGTAGTTGTCCTCTCCCATATTGGGGGCATAAATATTTACAATTGTTAGATCTTCTTGGTGGATAGACCCTTTAAGAATGATGTAGTGTCTTTCTGTTTCTCTGACTATAGTCTTTAGCTTAAAATCTAATCATATATGAAAATCACTACCCCAGCTTTCTTTTGAGGCACGTTGGCATGAAATATGGTCTCCATCCCTTCACTTTCAGTCTGGATGTATCTTTAGGTTCCAAATGTGTCTCTTGTAGACAGAACTTACGATGGGTCCTTTCGTTTTATCCAGTCTTCAACCCTGTGTCATTTTATTGGAGCATTTAGGCCATTCACGTTGAGAGTCATTATTTAAAGATAAGTTTTTTATTGACATCATGTTGCCTGTGAAGTCCTTGTTTTTATAAATTATCTCTGTAAATTTCTGTTCTACATCACTCTTGGGTTCTTTCTTCTTTTATAGAACCCTCCTTAATATTTCTTGTAGTGCTGGCTTGGTGATCACATACTCTTTTAAACCTTGCTGGTCTTGGATTTTCTTTATCTCTCCATTCGTTTTGAATATCAGCCTTGCTGGATAAAGTATTTTCAACTGCATGTTCTTCTCATTTAGTGCCCTGAATATGTTTTGCCAGACCTTTCTGGCTTGCTAGGCTTCTTTGTACAGGTATGAGGTTATTCTGATGGCCCTTTCTCTGTACGTAGGGAATCTCTTCCCCCTAGCTGCCCTTAACACCTCCTATCTGAAATTATGATTTGTGAATTTCACAATTAAGTGTCTGGATGTCTTTCTAGACTCGTTGATCTTGAGGGTGTCCTTTCTGCCTCTAGGACATGAACACCTATTCAATTCCCCAGATTAGGAAAATTTTCATCCAGAATTTGTTCAACTATACCTTCTAGGCTTCTCTCTTTCTCCACCTGCTCAGGGATCTCAATATTTCTGATGTTGGAATGTTTCATGGCATCATTTATTTCCCTAATTCTGTTTTCATGGCTTCTAAGCTGTTTGTTCCAGGCCTCCTCCTGATACTTCTTTTCTATCAGTTTGTCTTCTAGATCACTAATTCTGTCTTCTGCCTTGGTTACCCTGCTGTTAGAGTATTTAGATTGGATTGGATCTCATTGTTAGCATTTTTAACTTCTGCCAGATCAGCTCTCACTTTTGCCCTTAGAGATTCTATGTTGTCACTAATGGTTTTCTCCAACCTAGCAATTGCCTGGATAATTGTTACCCTGAATTACCTATCTAACATATTGTTTATGTCCATATCCAATAGTTCTGTGGTAGAGGGCACAGTTTCTGAATTTTTCCATTGTTGGGTGTTCCTCTTCCTAGTCATTTTGGTGAGAGGTGGTTGAGGGAATGTATAGCTGAATATATCAACCACAATCCAGGTAAGGCGGACCCTCTCTAATGATGCCTTCTGCCCCTATAGAGATCCAGAAGTGTATAATCTTATACTCTAGGCTGATTTCATGGGTGTTCAGAGGGTTTTGGTAGATATTTAGCTCACTTTAGGGGACCGATTGAAACAGGGTCTCCTACTTCTCTGATATCTTACCCTCCTTTTTCTAAATTTATGAAATTTTTTTTAAGATTTTATTTTTTTGTCAGAGAGAGAGAGAGAGAGAGAGAGAGCACAGCAGGCAGAGAGGCAGGCAGAGGCAGAGGGAGAAGTAGGCTCCCCGCTGAGGAAGGAGCCCAATGTGGGACTTGATCCCAGGACTCTGGGATCATGACCCGAGCCGAAGGCATTTGCTTAACCAACTGAGCCACCCAGGCGTCCCTAAATTTATGAAATTTTTGACAGTGAAACAATATGACTCCATCACCAAGTCTTCCCTGCATTGTTTTTTTATGAATATGCCATGTCTGTAATTAAGGATGAATCCTGCTGGGTTTTAAAAAATCAACTCAACAACCTAAAAGAGAGAAAGATAGAAATATTTTAGGTGAAAGAAAAACCCTCTGCCCATTAACAGATACTAAGCAAATATGTAAGAAATGAATGGCTAAACAAAAGAACAGTGACTTCACTTGAATGGTACTATTTTTACTATTATTTGCAAACACATATAATATACCATGTGGCAGAGACATGGCTAAATGTTTTGTCTGTGTTATCTCAATCTAATAAATCTATTTCAATAAGTAGCTAATATAATTATTTAAGTCTTAAAAATGAGGGTACCAATTTAGAGAAAAGTTGAGTAATTTGTCTGAGGTCATCTAGCTGATAACTGGTAGAGGCAAGATTTAAAGCTAGTCAGTTTACCCCCATAGTCTGTGGTCTTAATCAGCAGGCAGAACTAGTAGAGGTAGGTTTTATTGTCAAAATATTTCCTGCCCTTCCCTACCAGACCCATTCCTATGGCAGGATTATATTTCTTACCTCATTGAAGTCTCATTTGGCTATGTGCCTTGCTTTGGCCAATTAAATATGGGTGCAAGTGACATGTGCCCCTTCTAAGTAAATTTAAGAATGATGGTGTTGTTTCTCCATCAATTTTCCCCACTCTCTTGAAAGCAAGAAATGTTTTAGATAAGGCTGCTTCTTCTTCCTAGGATGGGTCCTAAAATGAAGAATCAAAGATAGCCCATGATAACTGTCAGTTAGTGTAAAATTATTCTTTGTTGTTAGCCACTAAGATGTGGGAGACATTTGTTAGAAGAGGATAACTTAGCTGATTAACACACTGCATTTCTTTTGAAAGTCCATTAAAATTTTACATATAAATAAAACAATCAACAATTCTGTGTTCTATGTATAAAAGCATTCTGAAGAAAGGTTATTTTATGCACAGGGCCTAAAGTAGTATCTTCATAAGGAAAAAAAAAGTAGATGGTATAGTGTGGAAAATAATGGATTTTGAATAAAGATATCAGAAATCTGACTTGAGTCAGTTGCTTCACACTGGGCAAGTCACTTAACCTCTCTGATTTTTAGTTTATCCATCTGTAAAATGAGCATGCCTCATAGGAAATGAGACTGTCTCATAGAAAAGGAACATTTTTGCTTTAAAATTTCATGAATGGTAAATTCAATGCAATCTCAACCCAAATCCCTGCAAAATATTTTAGAGAAAACTACCAACTGATTATGAAGTTTATATGGAATGTCAAAAGACACAGGATAGCCAGTACAATCCTGAAGAGAAAGAGCAAAGTTGGAGAACTGACACTACTCAACTCTAAGAGTCAGTTGTTACCTACAGTAATCAAAGTACTGTGCCACTGGTGAAAGAATAGCCACTTGGTAGAGAGTAAAGGGTCCAGGAATAGTGATACTCAAATATAGTCAACTAACTGTGCCCCTTTGATAAAGGAGCAAAGGTAATTCAGTGGGGGAAAAAAGCAATCTTTTCAACAAATTGTGCTGAAACAATTGAATATTAATATGCAAAAAAATCAAGAAAAATATCTGATAATTGTCAAAAATTAACTCAAAATGGATCATAAACCTAAATATAAAATGAAAATGTAGGAGAAAAATATAGTTGATCTTGGATTTGAGATGATGAAGTTTTAAATACAACACCAAAATCATAGTCCATGGAAGAAAATATTTATAAGTTGGATTTAATTTAAAATTTCTGTTCTGAAAAATATACTGTTAAGAAATTAAAAAGACAAGCCATGGACTCGGAGGAAATATTTGTAGAGCAAGCAATTTATGAAGGTCTTTCTATCCAAAGTATATAAACAACCCTTAAATCTCAATAACAGATGAAAAAAATAGGCAAGAAAAAGAAACAAAAAGACATAAAAATTGGAAAGAAAGAAGTAAAATTATCTCTTTTCCTGGGTGGCATGCCCTTATATACAAAACCATAAAGATTCTCCTCCCACCCAAAGAAAACTGTTGGAATAAACCAATTCAGTAAAGTTGTAAGAGTCAATATAAAGACACAAAACTCAATTGTATTTCTGTTTACTAACAACGAGCAGTCAAAAAAAGTACAAAAAAAAAGGAAGAAAAAAATTAAGTAAGCAATTCCATTTATAATAGTATCCAAAAGAATCAAATCTCAGGAGTAAACTTAAACAAGGAGACAAAAGTGTTGTACACTGAAAACTACAAAACATTTTTTTTTTTTAAAGATTTTATTTATTTGACAGAGAGAAACACAGCAAGAGAGAGAACACAAGCAGAGGGAATGGTAGCGGGAGAAGCAGGCTTCCCGCAGAACAGGGAGACTGATGCGGGGCTCAATCCCAGGTCCCTGGGATCATGACCTGGGCCGAAGGCAGACGCTTAATGACTGAGCCACCCAGGTGCCCCTACAAAACATTTCTGAAAGAAATTAAAGAAGATGCAAACTGATAGAAAGACCTTCTGTGTTCGTGGATTAGAAGAATTAATATTGTTAAGATGTCAATATTACCCAAGGTAATCTAAAAATTTAATGTGATTCCTATCAAAATCCAATGACACTTTTATAGAGAAATATAATAACCCATTCTAAAATTTATATGGTATGTCAAGGGAACCCAAATGGCCAAAAGAATCTTTAAAAACAAGAACTTTATTGTGTACATGGCAACTTTTGCATATTATCAGGAGTATGAGTCTGAGCACTTTTACCCATTGCACCGTGATGTCAGAATCACCAGAGAAACAACATAGTCAGCCACCAAATGGAACAATAACTTTACTCACATTGAGACAAAGCAAAATAAATGTCAATAGTGGGAGTCAGTTCCTCCTGGCCACAGGGTCCCTCCTAGATGCTGATACATGGAAGTTGTCCTATACACACCCTTCCTGTGCAGCTTCAGAGGGACTCCATCCCTGACCCACAAAGAAGAGATATAGCAGTGGGATTGTACAGATGCCATATGATACACACACATAAACAGCACACACTAAATTTGAAACAGGGAGAGATATTTCCACGTAATGTGGTAAGTTCAGCACAGGCTGTGAGGACTCTTTATCTCTTGATAAGGAAGTATTCCAGGTCTAAGTCTCATTCTTATGTAGCTAAATATGGGTCAAAGAACTTTATTCATGCCTTAAGAAAATTGAATGACTAACACTTCCTTATTTCAAAATTTATTGCAAAGCTACCTTAAGTCAGTGTGGTACTGGCATAAAGACAGACATATAGACGAAGAGAATAGAGTAGAAAGTCCAGGAATAAACCCCTACACACAAGGTCAAATAATATTTGACACAGGATTTAAGATAATTCAAGGAGGAAAGGACAGTCTCTTTTACAAATGGTATTGGGAAAACTGGATATCCACATGGACAAAAATGAATTTGGACCCTTATCTTACATTATATATAAAAGCAATTCAAAATGGATTAAGGCCTAAGTGTAAGACCTAAAACTATACAACTCCTAGGAGAAAACAGGGGGAAACTTCATAACATTGGATTTAGCAAGGATTCTCAGTTATGACACCAAAACACAAGCAACAAAAGGAAAAACAAATAAATTGGACTACATCATAATGTAAAACTTCTGTTCATCAAAGGATATAATCAACAGAGTGAAAGGACAACCTATGAAATGAGAAAAAAAATATCAGCAAGTGATATATCTGATAATGGGTTAATATTCAGAATATATAAAGAACTTCTGCAACATTAAAAAATCAAATAGGGTGGCTGGGTTGTGGACATTGGGGAGGATATGTGCTATTAAGTGCTGTGAAATGTGTAAGCCCGATGATTCACAGACATGTACCCTGGGGCAAATACTTTATATGTTAATAAAAATTAAGAAAAAAAAATCAAATAGCCTGACTAAAAATGGTCAAGGGACTGGGATAGATATTTTCCAAAGATGATATACAAATGGCCAATACAGAGATTTTCAATATCACTAATTATTATGGAACTAGAAATCAAAATGATAATGATATCACCTGATACTTACCAGGATGGCTACCATCAAAGGATCAGGAAATAAAAAGAATTGGTGAGGATGTGGAGAAATAAAATCCTTGTACGGTTTTGGCGGGAATGTAAAATGGTGCACCCACTATGGAAAATAGTATGGTAGTTCTTCAAAAAGTTAAAAATAAGATTAGTAAGTAAAACTCCATTCCATTTCTGTGTATATATCCAAAAGAATTGAAATCATAATTTTAAAGAGATATTTGCATGTGCCTATTCACAATGGCACTATTCACAGTGGTCAGGAGGTAAGAGCAACCCAAGTGTCCACTAAGAGATGAGTGAATAAATAAAATGTAGGTTATACATACAATATAACCTACAATGTAGGTTATACATACTCAGCCTTAAAAATAAAGAAGATCTAACACATGAATGAATCTACAACATTCATGGTTACCAGAGGCTACAACATGAATGAATCTTGAGAAACTTGTTGTTTAATGAGTATAGACTTTTAGTTTTGCAAAAGAAAAGTTCTAGAGATTGATTGCACAACAACATGAATATACTTAACACTACTGAACTTTACACTTAGAAATCGTTAGTGTGGGGCACCTGGGTGGCTCAGTGGGTTACAGCCTCTGCTTTCGGCTCAGGTCATGATCTTACGGTCCTGGGATCCAGCCCCACATCGGGCTCTCTGCTCAGCAGGGAGCCTGCTTCTCCCTCTCTCTCTCCTACTTCTCTGTCTACTTGTGATTTCTCTCTATCAAATAAATAAATCTTTAAAAAAAATGGTTAATGTGATGAATTTTGTATTATGGGTTTTTCCCCCCGTAATTTCTTAAAAGGCTTAACAATAAGAAAACAAGACAATTTTAAAAATGGGCAGTCATCTGAGCAGAAGACATTCCACCAAAGAAAATGCACAGGTGGCAAATAATTATATGAAAAGATTCTCAACATACTTGTCAACATTAATTTTAATTGCAAATTAAAACAACAATGAGATACCTTCACAAGTATTAAAATGGCTAAAATTTTTTTTAATGTGGTAATACTAATTTCTGACAAAAATATGAAACAAGAGAAACTCTCGTTCATTGCTGGTAGAAAAATAAAATAGTGCATTTACTTTAAAAGATAGTTTCCCAGTTTCTTCAAAGCTAAACATAGACTTGCTAAACCATATAGCAATCACATTTATAGATATTTATCTGATATAATTAAAAACTTATTTTCACACCAAAACAAAAATAAATGTTTGCGATATTTTTATTCATAATCGACAGACCCAGAAGCTACAATGAGGTTGTTCAAAAGGTAAATGGATAAACAAAGTGGAGGACATCCATAACATAAAGTAATTTGGCTATAAAAAGAAATACCTAAGGACACAAAAAGACCTGAATTAATCTTTTTTAAGATTTATTTATTTCCAGATAGAGAGTGAGCACAAGGGAGGGGCAGAAGGAGAGAAACTCAAGCAGACTCCATGCTGAACTTAAGCTAGGGCTCAATTTCACAACCCTGAGATCATGACCTGAGCCAGAATCAAAAGTCAGATGTCCAACTATCTGAGCCACCCAGTTGTCCCAACCAGAATTAATCTTAAATGCATATTGCTATGTGAACGAAACCACGTTGAAAGAGCTATATACTGAATGATTCTATCTATATGACATTCTGGAAAACAAACAAACAAACAAACAAACAAACAAACTATAGAGGCAGAAAAAGTTCAGTGGTTACCAGAGGTTAAGGAAAGAGGCAAAGATTGAATAGGTGATGCACAGGGAATCTATTCAGTATGACAATGAACTGATTGTCAATCCATGACGTCATACTTCATCAAACTCATAGCACAAAAAGTAAATAAACTTCGTGCAAGTTTGAGTATCCCAAGGAAGGAATGCAGACTGTCACAAGAAAATCCAGCTGTATTTCAAATATATGAAACCACCTCAGTTAAGGGGATGTGGGGGAAAAGAGCTGACCTAAGTACCTGAAACTCAGCAGAGTCTGTAAGACTAAGGGCCAAGGAACTGCACATAAACACTGCACTGCAGTGAGTGCAGTGTTTCCCATGTGAGTGTTGGGTATGGTTATCAATTCTGTTACTGGTAGACATATATACTGGGAATTGAACAATTAAGTAAAAATGGACATGGATGGCGGGAGCCAGATTTTCAATTATTATAGTGGAAGTTTACAAGTAAGTAAGGGAATAAGGCTAGGGTGATCCATGGTATGATTGATTAGATTTGGCCATTTCAGGATGTACTCGTGTTTTCCTTAAAAAGATACATATGGTTACACATAGAAATATTTATTTGGAATAGTATATATATATATATATATATATATATATATATATATACTACAACATTCAAAAAGGAGTCTACTCTTCATCTTGTGTTGAGACTTTGTGGTGGTGCTAAGAAAAGGAAGAAGTCTTACACCACTCTCAAGAAGAATAAGCATAAGAGAAAGAAGGTTAAATTGGCTGTACTGAAATACTATAAGGTGGATGAGAATGGCAAAATTAGTCGCCTTCGTCGGGAGTGCCCTTCAGATGAGTGTGGTGCTGGAGTTTTTATGGCTAGCCACTTCGGCAGACATTATTGTGGCAAATGTTTTCTAACCTATTGCTTCAACAAACCAGAGGACAAATGATTACATATGGGCTAATAATAAAAGACATGAACTAAAATATATATATATATATTTTTTTTTTTTTTTTTCCTTGCCTTGTCAGCTGGGAGATCCTAAAAGAAATGACACACCAGTAGCAATTTGCACACCCAGCACCCAGTCCTGGTTTTTAATTCTAATTCTACAATAAAAAGAACCAGGACTTCTTGGAGAAATGTTTGATTCTAGTACTGAACATATGCAAGATGATCCCGGAGCATCTTATTCTGCTGGAAAATAAGGAATGCTTTAAACACACACACAGACTGATGAGGGTAAATCAAAGGGACCCAGGAGCCAACTGAAAGAGGTTCTAATAACCAAAGGCTAGAACATTTGAAGAACAAAACAAAGTAGTATTAGATTACAACCTAAAGTATAAAGTAAATTTCCATAAATACACACTGATAAAAATAAATGTTTAAGTAAATAAATAAGTTCTGGAGAACTCACAAATATTCCATGTTAAAGAATTCTAAACAATGTATGCAGCCATATTATCCTCAAGAATTAAAGCATAAATCTTCACTCCTGAAGTGTGGGCTGTGCTTCTAATGACTTCCTCCCACCCCGAAGAGTATGATATGGAGAGGGAAAAGTGAGTAACTTTCCAATGGGGAAAACTGCCAAACTCTACTCAGTCAGGTGAGCAAAGTCAACATCAACAGAGATAGGTCATGATGCTAGTATGTACTCTTAATGTGCTGTGATGAACATGACACTCTATCTTTCTGCTCTCCCAACAACCCATAGCCCTATTTAATCATGAGAAAAGCATCAAGAGAATTTAGTAGAGAAATATCTTAAAAAATACTTGACCAAAACTGTCTCCTCAAAATTGTTTAGTTCATCAAATACAGGAAAAGTCTGAGACATTGTGCAGAGGGACCTAAAGAGACATAATGACTAAATTCAACGTGGTGTCCTGGATGGAATCCTAAAATGAAAAAAGGGCATTACGTCAAACACAAAGATAATCTAAATAAACTGTGAACTTTAGAGCATCAGTATTGGTTTGTTTATTGTAACAAATGATTCATATTGATGTAAGACATTAGTAATCGGGAGAACAGTGTATAAATTTTGTGGGAATGGTGCCGGGGTGGCTCAGGTTAAGCATCTGCCTTTGGCTCAGGTCATGATCCTGGAGTCCTGCATCCGTCTCCCTGCTCAGCAGGGAGACCGCTTCTTCCTTTGCCTCTGCCTCTCTCTTTGTCTCTCATGAATAAATAAATAAAATAAAATATTTTTAAAAATAAAAATAAAAAAATGAATTGCATGGGAACTCTCTGTACAATCTTAATTTTTCAGTAAATCTAATACTGTTCTAAAAAATAAAGCATATTTTAATATTCATTTTTTTTTCTGGAAATATAAAGTTGTTTTTAAAAATAAGGCCTATGTAAATGTATTGGTTATTTTTTAAAAATCCATGGTAGCAAGATAAAAATCATTATATATGATTTACTTTGCACATTCCAAAGCTTTATTTTATTCACATTGTATTTAGTTGTGGCAAGTGAACATACGGTCTCCTATAACCTAAAAATATTGAAATCTTCCAAGATAATTCCATCTGATTTTCTCATGACTCTTAGGGGCAGGAGATTTCCAAAGGTCGACCTAAATGTTTTAAGAAAAAATGTTACTTCAAAAACAGGTCAATTCTTAAAATCTACAAGATATCAAAATTTAACCTATAAATTACCCTGAACCTAGGAGTAAAATATTTAAGGTACTCCTACAGATCTACAAATGGCTTTAGTCAGTTTCCTTTCTCCTGCCTCAAAACCGTCCTTGCTCCTTTCAACTTCTTTACCCAACAGTGCAGAATCTCATGTGTTTGGAATCTTGAGATTCCAAATTTCATGTGTTTGGAATCTTGGCAACTAAAAATGCCTCATTACTATCACTGCACACATACATTTCGGGAACCTCATAACAAAATATGATTGTCATTGTGAGGTCGTCGTTATCCTCTCTCTCTTCTGAGAGGGGCTTCACTCTCTTTGGTAATTGGCCTTTCCCAGATTTCAGATATACCAATTCTACTGCCATTCTCCAACCCCACCATTTATTATTTCAAATTCAGGATCTTATAAAAATAAATCTGTACATCAGCAGGCTCAAAATGCAGTAAAACCTACCTCTGCTCCCACTTGCTTTGCTTCAAATGTATTGATCAAGAAGAATGTTTTCTTCTTGTCTATTTGATCCCTGATTATTGCTTTTGTAGGAGCTGCATTTTCATCAGAGGATTCGCCTTTTCCAGCAAGTTTCTACTTGGAATCATAGAGGATGTAGCCTTTTCAAATTGACTTCTTTCGTTTAACAGTATACATTTAAAGTTCCCCCATGTCTTTTCATGGCTCAATAGCTCATATCTATTGTGGATGCACCACAATTTATTGATCTATTCACTTACTAAAAGACATCTTGGTTTCTTCCAGATTTCGGCAATTATGAATAAAGCTGCTTTAGATATCTGTGTTAGGTTTTGTGTGAATATAATCTTCTATTCCTCTGGGTAAATACCAAGGAGTGCAGTTGTTGGATTGTATGGTAAGAGTATGTTTGGTTTTGTAAGAAACTGCCCAGCTGTCTTCCAAAGTGGTTTTAGCATTTCTATTCCCACCAGCAATGGTGGGAAGCAGCAATTCCTGCTACTCCACATTCTCAGCAGTATTTGGTGTTCTTAGTGCTCTGGGTTTTGGCCATCCTAATAAGAGTGTAATGGTATCTTTTTTTAATTTGCATTTCTCTGATGACAAATGATCTGAAGTTTCTTTTCATATGCTTATTTGTATCTGTCATCTGTAAGATGTAAGAAAACATTTGTAAGTCATCTGTATATCTTCTTTGGTGAACTATCTGGTAAGATCTTTGGTCCATTTTTAACTCGGGTTGTCTGTTTCCTCATTATTAAGTTTTAAAAGTTCTTTGTTATATCTTGGATAACAGTCCTTTATCAAATGTGTCTTTTGCAAATGTTTTCTCCAAGTCTGTGTCTTGTCTTCTCATTTTCTTGATATTATCTTTCACAAAGCAGGAGTTTTTAATTTTAATAAAGTACAACTTATCCAGTATTTCTTTCACATATTATATCATTGATGCTCTCTCTAAAAAGACATCACCATGCCCAATTGATGTTATCTGCTAGGATTTTATAGTTTTTATTTCACATTTAGGTCTATGATCCATTTGGAGTTAATTCTTTTGAAATTGTAAGGTCTGTGTCTAGATTCATATTTTTACATTTCAGCACATTTTTTGAAGACTACCTTAGCTCCACTGTATTACCTTTTATACTTTGTCAAAGACCACTTGACTATATTCATGAGGATTTATATGTGGGCTCTCTATTTTGTTCCATCGATCCATTTGTCTGTTTCTCTATTACCATACTTTCTTGATTTTTGCTGTGGTTTTATGGAAGTTTTGAAATAGGGCAGTGTCAGTCCTCCAAATTTGTTCTTCTCCTTCAATATTGTGTTGACCATTCTTGGTCTTTTTGACACTTCAAATAAAATTTAGGGTCAATCTGTTCATATCCACAAAATAACTTGCCGAGATTTTTATTGCAATTGCCCTGAATCTATAGATCAAGTTGGGACAAACTGACATCTTGACATATTGTCTTCTTATCCAGTTTTTTGGTTCTTTGATTTTGTTCATCAGTTTTATAGTTTTCTTCCTGTAGATTCTGTACATATTTTGTTACACTTATATACCTAAGTATTTCACTTTTTGGGGTGCTAATGTAAATGGTGATATCTTTTTAATTTCATGTTGCACTTATTTTTTGTTGGTTATATAGGAAAGCCATAGACTTTGTGCATTGTTCTTGTATTCTGCAAATTTTCTATATTCATACACTAGTCCCAGGATTTTGTTGATTCTTTATGATTTTCTACATAGACATTCATGTCATCTGTGAACAAAGACAGTTTTATGTCTTCTACCCAATCTGTATACCTTTCTTTTCTTGCCTTATCTTGCCATATTGCATTAGCAAGGATTTTTAGTACAGTGTTGAAAAGTATTGAGAGGGGACTTTGCCTATACCTGGTCATGGTGGGAAAACTTCAAGTTTCTCACTATCAATTGTAATACTAGCAGTTGAGAAAATTGTCCTCTTTTCCTAGTTTATGAGAGTTTTCAACACGAATTGACATTGGATTTTGTCAAATGCTTTTTCTGCATCTATTGATAAGATCATGTGATGTTTCTTCTTTTTTAGTCTGTTGATATGGGGGTTACATTAATGATTTTGAACGTTGATTCAGCCTCTCATATCTGGGATAAATCCCATTCAGTTATGTTGTATAAGTTTTGTACTCTTTTGTATCCAAAGTTGTTAATACTTGTTGAGGATATTTGCATCTATATTCATGAGAGATGTTGGTCCATATTTTTATTTCTTTGAATGTCTTTGTCTGGTTTTGGTATTAGGATAATGCTGGCCTAATCTAATGAGTTAGGAAGTATCCCACTCTTGCTTCTCTCCTTTGAAAAAGATTGTAGAAAATTGGTACAATTTCTGTCTTAAATGTTTGATACAATTCACCAATGAACCCATCTGGGCCTGATGATCTTTGTTTTGGGCAGTTACTCATTATTGATTCAATATCTTTAATAGACACAGCCTATTCAGATAATTCATTTCTTCTTATGTGAATTTAGACAGATTTTATGTTTCAAGAAAGTGGTCCATTTTATGTAGGTTATCAAATTTGTGGGCATAGAGTTATTCTTAGTATTTCTTTAGTATATTTTTAGTGTCCATGATATCTGTAGTCATGTGCCATCTTTAAATTGATATTAATAATTAATGTCATCTCTCTTATTTTCTTAAGTAGCCCAGTTAGAGAATTGTCAATTTAATTGATCTTTTAAAAAAGCCAGGTCTTAGTTACTTTGGTTTTTGAGGATTCTATTGATGCAGCTTCTGAGAGAGTCTTCCCTCAGCTGTGTCCAGTCTACTAATAAGTCCAATCAAAGGGATTTTTCATTTCTATTACAGTTGTTTTTATACTTAGAATTTATTTTTTATTCTTTCATAGGATTTCCATCTCTCTTGTCAGAGTGTTTGGCTGCTTTGCATGCAGTCTTCTTTATCCATTAGAACCCTTAGTATATTAATCAGAGTTGTTTTAAATTCCCCGTCTGATCATTTCAATCTCCCTGCCATATCTGAGTCTAGTTCTGAATCTTACTCTGTCTCTTCAAATTGTGGGGGTTTTTTTGCCTTTTGGTATGCCTTTTAATTTCTTATTGATAGCCAGATATGACGTACTTGGTAAAAGCACCTACTATGATTAGGCTTTTAGTAGTGTGTTGGCTAGGTGTGCAGGATGAGAAGCATTCTGCAGTACCATGACACAGTCCCAGTCTTTTAATGAACCTGTGCCTCTGGAATGGGAGCCTCTCAAGTGTTTCTCATTGATTTTCTACCTCTTAGGTAGGACAGGATGGCTAAAGAAAGCTGCGGTTGGGTATTTACCTTCCCCAGGTGTCAGTTATGCTCTGATAACAGCCCTGCAGGCTCTGGTTAATTAGTTTTCCCTGAGGGCAGGTCTTGTTAAGAAGAAAAGAGCGTCCAGGCATGTTTCAAAATGGTTCCTCTTCCACTTCCCTGAGGTAAGGCCGAGAGGATTTTTCTCCCGTATTTACTTTGTGAACCTTCTTGAGCTCCTAAAGGTTAAGTTTCTCAATACTCTGTGGCCCCTCCTGTGACTGGGTCCCCCTGGAGTTTTGACTCTCGGACTTATCTGCGCTGAATCTCTAGCACTTTGTCAGTTAAAGTTCATGTTTTCCTTCCTGTACCATTTTTTGCTCCTGAGTCTCTGCTCTGTTAAGTCATGATGATCTGCATTTGTTTCTCTGTTTCTCCAGTCTTAGAGGCAAGAGTTTGCTCTGTGTCCTCTTCTCTCTTATGAATCCAAGGAGAGTTGTTAATTTTTTCAATCTGTTCAGCTTTTTACCTGTTGTTAGCATGGAGTGGTGACTTCCAAGCTCCTTGCTAATGTGGAGAACAAAGGCAAAGGAAATGTAGGGGGGAAAGAGATTTCCTTTGCAGGCCATTGGCAAATGCTTAAGACTGACAGGGTGACCTTCCTGCAGAAACTCAACTGCCTGATGTTAATACTTTACTAGAGGAGAGGCAAAAGGCAACCTTAGCTTGACATTAACCCAAATTTCGGGATCCTGTAAATCTTCTTTAACATACAAAAATTCCTTTGGAAACTTCCTTTATCTCTACTGCCTTCCCCTGGCCCCAAGATATATCTTAGTAATCATCCTCCAAGCATATGGCTCACTGACAAATACCTGAAGTGTTTCATGACTAAGGTTTTACTTAAAAGTAGTAAATGCCCTTAGATGTCTCGGATTTCAGCTTTTTCAGTTTCAAAAATGAAATGGAAAAAAAACAAAACCCAAAACTCATTGGTTTGATCTGTACCTCAAATGAGATCATTTATATCCAGAGGATAGCTTTGTGCCTCTCACGTAGTGGGTTCTTAATAAATATTTACTCTTTTTCTTCCACATTATATTTGGGAGGGTTCTTTTTTTTTATGAGAAATATGGCTCATGTATAACAAGGGGAATATCATAGTCGATATCTGAAAAATGATAATTATTGGAATTAAAAAATTAAAATTCAGGGCCCCAAAAGACCTAGATTGACTTCTTTAATATGTGTTTATATAAAATATGAAGTGGAAAAAGGAGGAATTGTTTATATATATGCGTGTATATATATATAATATATATAATATAATAATAATATAATAATAATATATATATATACACACACACACATACATAGTATATATGTATTATATATGTGTGCATCATTTTTCCATCCTACAAGATATGTGTTCTCCATTATATTTCTATTGCAACAATATATGTATCAATCCTGCCCTGTAGGTTTTTTTCTTCCTTCCAGATTATCCCCCTATTCAACTGAGATAGAATTGACATACAGCACTATATAAGTTTAGGGTGTACAGCATAATGATTTGGCTTACAAATATTGTGGAATGATTCCCATAGTAAGTTTAGTTAACAATCATCATCTCATACAGATACAAATAAAAAAGAAAGAAAAAAAAATTGCCTCCCTTGTGATGAGAACTCTTAGGATCTATTACTCTGTTAGCAACTTTCAAATATACCATACAGCAGTGTTAACTAGCACTTATGTTGCATTTAACATCCCTAGGGGACTTACTGATCTTATAACTGGAAGCTTGTACCTTTTAACCTCCTTCATCCAATTTCCTACTCCTGTCTCCACCCCCATTTCCTGTAACAAAAATGTGATATTTGGGTTTTTTTTTTTTCTTTTTAGAGTTCAGATTGAGATCTGAACTTTTTTGTCTTTCTCTTTCTGTATTTGTCTTTCTCTTTCTGACTTACTTCACTTAGCATAATGCCCTCAAGATCCATCCATATTGTGGCAAATGGCAGGACCTCCCTGTTCTTATAGCTGAGTAATATTCCACTGTATATATACACCACATTTTCTTTATCCATTCATCCACTGATGGACACAGCTTGTTTCTATTTCTTGACTGTTGTGAATAACGCCATTATGAACCTGAAGGTACAGATACACATTTTCGACAGTGTCTTCATTTCCTTAGGATAAATACCCAGAAGTGAAATTGCTGGATCATATGGTAGTATATTATCTTTAACTTTTTGAGGAATCTCTGTACTGTTTTCTATGGTGGCTGCACTTACTGGCCATCCCACTAACAGTGCACATGAATTCCCTTTTCTCCACATCCTCACCAGCTTTTGTTATCTCATGTCTTTTTGATGGTAGCCATTCCTATGGGTATGAGATATCACATTGTGATTGATGTCATTTTCCTAATGATTAGTGATGTTGAGCATCTTTTATGTACCTATTGGCCATTACTATATCCTTGGGAAAATGTCTAATCAGGTTGTTTGCCTATTTTTAATTGCATTTGTTTGGTTCGGTTTTCTATTGAGTTGTATGAACTCTTTGTATGTTTTGGATATTAACCCCTTATCAGATATAATTAGCAAATATGTCTCCTATTCTTTAGGGTTTTGTTCATTTTGTTTATCACTTCTGCCGTGCAGGAGCTTTTCAGTTTGATGTGGTCCCACTTGTTTATTTTGATTTTGTTGCTTTGCTTTAGGAGTCCTATCCAAAAATTCACTAAGTCCCATGTCTAGGAGGCTTTATCCTATTTTCTTCTAGGAGTTTCATGGTTTTAGATCTTACATT
Source organism: Procyon lotor (assembly GCA_028646535.1). Classification (NCBI taxonomy): domain Eukaryota; kingdom Metazoa; phylum Chordata; class Mammalia; order Carnivora; family Procyonidae; genus Procyon; species Procyon lotor. Next base: position 4,931,018 of record CM053611.1, read on the forward strand.
TATTGACATCTTTAAGTTAATTTTTGTGGATGGTGTAAGACATTTAGTTTCATTCTTTTGCATGTGAATATCCTTTTTTTTTTTTTTTTTCCGAATACCATTTATTGAAGAGCCTGTCTTTATTGAGTATTCTTGGCTCCCTTGTCAAATATCAGTTGACCATCTGTGCATGGGTTTATTTCTGGCTATCAGTTCTTTTCCATTGCTCTATGTGCCTGTTTTTAAGCAAGTACCATACTGCTTGATTATTATACCTTTATAATCTAGTTTGAAATCAGGAATTACCTCTGGCTTTGTTCTTCTTTCTCAAGATTGCTTTAGTTATTCAGGGCCTTTTATGGTTCCATATAAGTTTAGAATTGACATTTCTGCTTGCCAAAAAAAAAAAAAAAGTCAATAGAATCTTCATATAAATTGCATTGAATCTATAGATGGCTTTGGATAATATGGACATTTTAACAATATTAATTCCTTCAATCTGTATTCACAGGGTGTCTTTCTATGTATTTGTGTCTTTTTTTTATTTCTTTCATCAACATCTTATAGCTCTCAGTGTACAGATCTTTTACCTCCTTGGTTAAATTGTATTGTTTTTGATACTACTGTAAATGGGATTGTTTTCTTTCTTTTTCAAATATTCTATTATTGGTGTATAGAAATGCAACTGTTTTCTGTATGTTGATTTTGTATATCCTGCAACTTTACTGAATTTGTTGATTCAACTTTTTGGTGGGGTTTTTAGGATTTTTATATAGAACATCATACCATCTGCAAAGGCAATTTTACTTCTCTTTCCTATTTGGATGCCTTTTATTTCTTTTCCTTCCCCAATTGCTCTGGCTATGATTTTTTAGTACTGTGTTGAATAGGAGTGGTGAGAATAGGTACCTTTGTATTATTCCTGATACTGGAGGAAGTGCTTTCAACTTTTTACCTTTGATTCTGATGATACCTGTGGGTTTTTCATATATGGGCTTTATTGTGTTGAGGTATGTTTTTCTCTATACCCAATTTGCTTGGTGTTTTTTTTAAATCATGAAAGGATGTTCTACTTTGTCAAGTGATTTTTCCGCATCTACTGAAATGATTTTTTCTTTTTCATTCTGTTAATGTCATGTATCACATTTATTGATTCCTATATGTTGGACAGTCTTTACATCCCTGGGATAAATCCCACCTGATGATGGTGAAAGACCCTTGTAATGTGCACTGAATTTGGTTTGCTGCATTTGTTGAGAATTGCTTCTATATTCACAGGGATAGTCCTATATTTTTCATTTCTTGTAGTATCCTTATCTGGCTTTGGTATCAGGTAATGATGGCTTTATAAATATATGTGATAGTATTCTCTCTTCAGTTTTTTGGGAGAAGTTTGAGAAGAAATGGCATTAGTTCTTCTTTAAATGTTTAGTGGAAATCACCAGTGAGGCCATCTGGTTTGAGGCATTTCTGTCCTGGGAGATTTTTTATTAGAGTTTCAATTTCCTTACTTGATACTAATCTTCTCAGATTTTCTATTTCTTCATGATTCAGGCTGAATCATCTTGAGAACAAATATGCTATATGTTGATTATGTTTCTAAAAATTAATCCATTTTTTTCTAAGTTATTCAGTTTGGAATATACTTGTTCTGAGAAGTTTCTTATAATCATTTGTCTTTCTATAATATCAATTGTAATGTCTCCTTTTTCAGTTCTGACTGTAGATGAGTCCTCTCCCTGTTTTTCTGAGTTAGTCTAGCTAAAGTTTTGTGAATTTTATCTTTTTAGAAAAACTCTTCGTTTTACTGATCTTCTCCATTTTTTCTGGTTTCTGTTTTAATTTCTTTCTGCTATGATCTTTTTTATTTCCTTCCTTCTCACTGTGAGCTTAGTTCTTTTATTACTTCCTTGAGGTGTAAAATGAGGTTATTGGATATATTTCTTATTTCTACAATATAGGCATTTGTCACTATATACTTCCCTCTTAGAAATAATTTCATAGCATCCTATAAGTTGTAATATGTTGTCCTTCCATTTTCAGTTATTTCAAGATTGTTTTTGTTTTCCCTTTTGATTTTTTCTTTAACCCATTGGTTATTCAAGATCATGCTGTTTATTCCCATACACTTGTTAATTTTCCAACTTTCCTCTTGTTATTTACTTCTACTTTGTGTGTGTGTGTGGTTGGAAATGATACTGTGGTGTGACTTCAATTTTCTTAAATTTGCTAGGACTTGTGTAATCCATCATGTGATCTGTCCTGCAGCATGTTCCTTGTGCACTTGAGAAGAATGTATATTCTGCTATAGTTGGATGAAATAGATTTTGTATGTCTTGACAGGTCCATTCAGTCTAATGTATGTTTTAAAACCAGTATTTCCTTATTCATTTTCTATATGAATAATCTATCTTTTGTTAAAAGTAGGTAATTAGGGGGCTAATAGCTAAGATGGCAACATAGTAGTAGGACCCTAAGCTTGCCTCATCCCTCAAACATGGCTAGATAACTATCAAAACATTCTGAATACCCAAGAAATTGACCTGATAACTGATGGAATAAACTGTACAACCAGAGAGAGAGCAGAGGCCACATCGAGGAAGGACGTGTGAAGATGTGGCTTGGGGTAGAAATGGATTGTGGGTGCTATGGAGTGGAGGGAGCCCTGGTCACAGAGAAAGGTGAGAGAGCATGGAGCACACTGGGATATGCATAAGGAGAACACTTCCCCAAAGCCATTGGCTGGGAAAATGAGAAGAGCCGATATTTGTGAATTTTTCGACCAGTGGGGCTCAAAGACTGGAGTTTTAGAGGTCCCTGGGCTTGGGGGAATAGAGCCCTGAGGGTACTGCCCTGCTCCTGGAGAGAAGGCAGGCAAGCAACCGCCAGGCAGACTGTGTGATCTGAGGATCATCTAAGGCACATGGAGAGACACTATTTGTACTTCTTGGAGCACATCTGTGAGAGGTACCATTGCTTCTCTGGGGACAAAAGAATTAAGGTGCATCATTTCCCTCCCCCACCCCTCTGTATAGGGGCAGAGACACCTGTTGAGGGTGGCTAACCCAGACACTGGCTCTTTAGCCTGCTTTGCTCTAAATCCCATGCCCCTGTTCTCTGGTGCACATGGAACATTCTTTAGAATAGATGACATATTGGGTCACAAATCAGGCCTCAATAAGTACAAAAAGAATGAAATCATACCATGCATATTTTCTGAACACAAGGCTATGAAACTGGAAGTCACCCACAAGAAAAATATTGGAAAGATCACAAATGAAGGTTAAGCAACATACTATTAAAGAATCAGTGGGTCAACCAGGAAATTAATGAAGAAATTAAAAAAAAACATGAAAATGAAATTATGGTGATGGCAAACCTTTGGGATGCAGCAAAAGCAGTCATAAGAGGGACATATATAGCAAAATAAGCCTACCTCAAGAAGCAAGAAAATCTCACATAACCTAACCTTACATGTAAAGTACCTAGAAAAAGAACAGTAAAGTCTAAAGGCAGAAGGAAGGAAATAATATTAGAGGGAAATTAGGGAAATAATAAACATTAGAGCAGAAATAAATGGTATAGAAACTAAAAAAACAAACAACAAAACCTATTAAAACAAAACAATGAAACCAGGAGCTGATTCATTGAAAAAATTAAAAAATTGATAAACTTCTAGCCAGACTTAGCAAAAAGAAAAGAGAAAGGATCTAAATAAGTCATGAATGAGAGAGGTGTAATCACAGCCAACACTCCAGAAATACAAGAAGAGAATATTATGAAAAATTATATGCCAACAAATTGGACAATCTGGAAGAAATGGATAAATTCCTAGAAACATAAACACTATCAAAACTGCAACAGGAAGAAACAGAAAACTTGAAGAGATCCATAACCAGCAAAGAAATTGAATCAGTAATCTCCCAAAAACAAGAGTCCAGGGCCAGATGGCTTGCTAGGGGAATGCTACTAAACATTTGCAGAAGAGTTAAAACCTATTCTTCTCAAACAATTTCCAAAAATAGAAATGAAAGGAAAACTTTGAAACTCTTTCTAGGAGACCAGCATTACCCTAATTTCAAAAGCAGACAAACACTCCAGTAAAAAAGAGAAGCACTGGCCAATGATGAACATAGTTGCAAAAATTCTCTACAAAATACTAGCAAATCAAATCCTGGAGTACATTAAAAATCATTCACCATGATCAAGTGGGATTAATTCCTGGGCTGCAAAGGTGGTTCAATATTTGCAAATCAATCAACATGATACACAACATTAATGAAAGAAAGTATAAGAACCATATTCTCCTCTCAAGAGATGCAGAAAAATCATTTGACAAAGTACATCCATTCATAATAAAAACCCACAACATCATAAAGGCCATATACAAAAAAACCCAAAGCTAATTTCATCATCAGTGGGCAAATCCCGAGAGCCTTTCTTCTATAATCAGGAATAAAACCAGGGTGTCCACTTTCACCACTATTATTTAACATAGTTCTGGAAGTCCCAGCCTCAGCAATCAGACAAGAAGAAATGCCATCAAAATCAGCAAGGAAGAAGTCAAACTTTGACTATTTGTAGATGACATGATACTCTATAGAAAGCCCAAAGACTCCCCCAGAAAAGTCAATAAAGTCACAGAATACAAAATCAACATGTAGAAATCTGTTGTATTTCTATACAGTGATAATGAACCAAGAGAAAGAGAAATCAAGGAATCAATCCCATTTAGAATTGTACCAAAAACCATAAGATACCTAGAAATAAGCCTAACCAAAGAGGTAAAAGATCTGTACTCTGAAAACTATAAAACTTTGATGAAAGAAATTAAAGATGACACAACAAAATGGAAAAATAGTCCATGCTCATGGATTGAAAGAACAAATATGGTTAAAATGTCTATACTGTCCAAAGCAATCTACACATTTAATGCAGTCCCTGTCAAAATAGTGCAAGCATTTTTCACAGAACTAGAACAAACAATCCTAAAATTTGTGTGGCACAGCAAAAGACCCTGAATAGTCAAAGCAATCTTGAAAAAGAAAAACAAAGCTGGAGGCATCAAAATTCTGGTCTTGTAGTTATATTACAAATCTGGAGTGATCAAGACACTGGTACTGGCACAAACACAGATGCATAGATAAATGGAACAGAAGACCCAGAAATGGGGGCGCCTGGGTGGCTCAGTCGTTGAGCGTCTGCCTTCGGCTCGGGTCATGATCCCGGGGTCTTGGGATCGAGCCCCGCATCGGGCTCCTTGCTTGGCAGGAAGCCTGCTTCTCCCGCTACCATTCCCTCTGCTTGTGTTCCCTCTCTTGCTGCGTTTCTCTCTGTCAAATAAATAAAATTTAAAAAAAAAAAAAAAAAAGAAGACCCAGAAATGAACCTACAACCATATGTTCAACTCATCTTCAACAAAGCAGGAAAGAATATCCAATGGAAAAAAGTCTCTTCAGCAAATGGTGTTGGGGAAAACTGGACAGCAACATGTAAAAGAATGAAACTGGACTTTCTTGTACCATACACAAAAATAAATTTAAAATAGAAAAAAGACCTAAATGGGAGACAGGAAACCACCAAAATCCTCGAGTAGAACACAAGCAGTAACATCTTTGACAACAGCCATAGCAACTTCTTACTAGATATGTATTCTGAGGCAAGAGAAACAAAAGCAAAAATCAGCATTTTGGATTTCAAGATAAAGAGCTTCTGCACAGAAAAGGAAACAATCAATAAAACTAAAAGGTAACATTTGGAACTAGGGGAGGGGAGATATTTGCAAATGACACATCTGAGAGAATATATAAAACTCAATGCCCCCCCCCCCAATAATCCAGTTAAAAAATGGGCAGAAGACATGAGTAGACATTTTTCCAAAGAAGACATTGAGATGGCTCACAGACACATGAAAGGATGCTCAACATCACTCATCAGGGAAATACAAATCAAAACCATGATCAGATACTACCTCACACCTGTCAGAATGGCTAAAATTAACAACACAGGAAGCAACAGATATTGGCAAGGATGTAGAGAAAGGGAACTCTCTTACACTGTTGGTGGGAATGGAAACTGGTTTAACCATTGGAAAATAGTTTAGAAGTTCTTCAAAAAGTTAAAAATAGAACTACCCTATGATCCAGCAATTGCACTAATAGGTATCTACCCAAAGTATACAAAAATACTGTTTGAAAGGGATACTTGCATCCTGATGTTTATAACACCATTGTTTACGATAGCATTATTATGGAAACAGTCCAAGTGTCCATCAACTGATAAATGGATAAAGAAGATGTATAGGGATGCCTGGGTGGCACATTAGGTTAAGTGATCAACTCTTGGTTTCAGGTCAGGCTGTGATTTCAGGTCATGAAATCAAGCTCCTCCTCCTTGGGCTCCAAGCTCAGCAGAAGTCTGCTTGAGATGATCTCAAGGTCCTGGGATTAAGTCCTGAGTCCAGCTCCCCTCTCAGGGGGGAGTCTATTTGAGGATTTTCTCCTCCCTCTCCCCCGACAGCCCCCCAGCTGGTCTTGTGCATGCGCTCTCTCTCCTTTGTTTCTCTTCAAAATAAATCTTTAAAAATAAATAAAAACTTGAGGAAAATAAAGTGGGTGACTGAAATAAACTACTACCATGATTATCCTTTTTTCCCATTAGATCTGTTAGTATTTGCTTAACATATTCAGGTGCTTTGATAAATACATTTATAATTGTTATATATTCTTGATTAATTGACGCCTTATCATTGTATAATGGTAATCTTTGTCTCTTATTACCATTTTTGGTAGGAAATCTATTTTGTCTGATATTAGTATAGCTGTCCCTGCTCTCTTTTGTTCTCCACTTATGTGTCGTATCTTTTGCCATCCGTTCACTTTGATTCTATGTGTATCTTCAGAGCTCTGGTGAACCTCTCAGAGGCAGCAAACACTGGGCTTTGTGTTTTTTTTTAATTCATCTAGCCATTTAATGCCTTTGATTAGAGAATTAAACTCCTTAACATTTCGAGTAATTATTGATAGGTATTACTAATGTCACCCTATTAATTTTTTCATGTATGTTTTATAGTTCCATTTGTCCCTTATTCCTTTCTGCCTTCCTTTGTAAATTCATAATTTTCCGTAGTGGTATCCTTTGGTTCCCATATCTTTATGTTCTATGTACATTTTGTGGATTTTTGCTTTGTGGTGCCCATGAGGTTTATGTAAAACATCTTATAGATATAGCCGTCTACTTTATGTGGATAACAACTTTGATTACACACAGAAAACTTTATCTTTTCACCCCCTTTTACATTTTCATGATACCATTTATGTTTTTTATTGTGTATTTATTAACGAATTATTGAAACTATTGGTATTTTTAATACTTTTGTCCCTTAAATTTTATTATAGATTTAAACAGTTGTACATTACCATTTTATAGTATTAGGGTATTCACAATCTGATGATGTTGTCAGGATACTGATTAGCATCCTTTTTTTTCTAGCTAGAGAAATTCATTTAGCTTTTCTTGTAATGCAAGTATAGTAGTGATTAATTCCCTTAGCTTTTCTTCTTCTTCTCCTCCTCCTTCTTCTTTTTTAGGAATCATCCTTTTTTCACCTTTAATTATGAAGGAGAACTTTCTTGAGTAAAGTATTCTTGGTTGGCAGTTTCTTTTAGCATCCTGAGGGTGTTATCATTCTCTCATGTACTGTAAGGTCTCTGCTGATAAATCTGGTGACAGCTTTATGGTGGTTTCCTTTAATGAGAAAATCCTTTTCTTCTCTTACTGCTTTTAAGATTCTCTCTTAGTCTTTGATTTTAGACAGTTTTATCATTATGTGTCTTGGAAAATAATGTTTTTGATTGAAATTTTGAGGTGACCAATTAGCTTCATCAACTTGTATATCCAAATCTCTCCCAATGTTTGGGAAATTCCCAGCCATTATTTCTTTTAATAAACTTTGTCTTCCATTGTTCCTCTCTTCACCTTTTGGGAGTCCAGTAATGCCTACATTATTTTTTTGATGGTATCTCATATTTCTCATAGTTTTTTTTTTTTAATTCTTTTTTTCCCTTTTCTTTCTTGCTTTCTTTCATCTTCTAATTGTGTAATTTCAGTTCATCTCCCTTCTAACTCACTTACTCCCATTTCTGTTTGTTCAAGTCTGATGGTCAGAGCTCCCTGTAGAATTCTTCAGTTTAGTCATTGTATTCTTCAGGTTCAAAATTCGTTTTTTTTTTTTCCCCTACATTTTTGTTGAGCTTCTCCTTTTGTTCTTGCATTAGTTTTCTATCATTAAATTGCTTATCTATGTTTTCTTTTATCTGTCTGAGCATCTGTAGAATAATTATTAATTACTTTTCAAATTCTTTGTCTTTGGAGGTCACTGCATTCCTTTAGTGCCATCATGTTTTCCTGATTTATGTGTGATCCCTGTAGCCTTGCATAGGTGTCCATGCATTTGGAGAAGCAGTCACCTCTTAAAGACTTTATAGACTAATTTTGGTAAGGGCATCCTTGCACCTGTGAATGGGGGCATGCAGGATCATGCTGTGGCCCCATATCTAGTGGTGCAGCATGCCATGGGCAGGGTGCTGTGGCAGTACCGGGTCCAAGGTGTGATGTGCCTGGTTCAGGCCATCAGGGTTCATAGTATTGACAATTGTGTGGCCCTTGGCAAGCACTGCTCCAAGTGCTGCTGGCTTCTAAGAGGTGCCTCCAGGACTTAGTAGGACCGGGACAGGCATTAGTTGTGGCTGGAGTCAGTGGTGTGCATACGCTTGGCTCTAGGAACCCATTTCAGGTGCCTATAAAGTGGCAGAAGCCACTTGTAGACACATTCATGGGCAGGTAGCAAGGGCCAGGGCCAACGATGGGCTCACTGGCATCTACAGAGACATAGATGTCAGTGTGCTCTCCTATGGTTTCACACTCAGTCCCTGGGTAAACCAGTAACAAGGGTAGGACTGGGAGGCCTGCGGATCCAGATCTGGAGGGACTAGCTGCAGGCAGGCATGGTAGGGCCAGCCAGTGATAGAAGACAGGGCCTGATCTGGACCCCCAGGCAGCCGTGAGGTCCCTGGAGGTCCATGTGCCCCCCTGTGGCTGCACTCTCTCCCCATCGGTGTGCACAGTAGAGTGGAAGCTGCTGATGAGAATTGGGCAGGAGGCTTGCAGGTGTACAGCTGGAGGGGCTCACTGCAGGAAGGTGCGGTGGTGCCGGCCAGTGGCAGAAGGCAAGGCTGATCAGCACCTCCGATCAGCTGCATGGTGCTTGGATGCCAGTGTGCTCTCCTCTGGCTGCATGCTCTTCTTCCTGGGTGTGCACGTTGGCAGCATGCTGAATTAAAGCTGGAGGGGCTTTCTACAGGTGGGCATGGTGTTGCCAGTCAGTGACAGGAGCAGGGTCTGAGCTGGGCCCACAAGCAGCTGTGGCTCTAGCTCTCAGTACGTTCACCCAGAGCTACACACTCTCCCCTCAATTTGCACACTGCAGTGGAGGCCAATGACAGATGTCATGCTAGTGACATGCAGGTACACAGTTGGAGGGGGAACAGTGCTGGGGGCCAGCCAAGAGCACCCGGGCTGGTGTCTTTCACCAAAGCAGCTGCAGAAGCCCGGGCGGGCTGTGGGCATATCTCCTCAACTCCCGGTGAGTCAAGAAGGAAATCAGGTAGCTTACGTCTTATACTTGCACAGCTTCTGATACCTTGTCAGTCTGGCTCCGGTGAAGGGGGCGGAGGTAATGTGGGAGAGACTGAGGCAGCTGTTTTCAGTGAATGTATGTACCTATGGGTTGGCTGGGTGACTTCTTTAGTGGCAGAAACTGCTGACTTTGTCTGCAGGGTAGGTATACGTGAAGGTCACCAGTCCCCACTGTGTTTGCTAATAACAGCTTCTGCTTTTCTTCCTTGTTCCTAGCCAGCTCTCTGATGACGTGGCTGGGGGAAAGCTGAAGAGAGACCTTCACACAGTTTCAGAAAGGGTAGAGGTCATTCACTTCTCTCTTCCTGTCTTGGTGAGAGGAACCCCTGGTAGCTGGGAAATTTCTCTTTGGTGCTGAACGTCAGCCTGGGAGGTGAGACGATGCAGGCAGAATGAAGTTTTCTTTCTTCTTTTCTCTGATTATTCTGTTTTTTTGTTGTTGTTGCTATTATTGGTTTGTTGGTTGGTTTTTTGGTTTGTTTGTTTATTTTTTGTTTTTGTTCCGTGCATTATTAAAACTTCCTAAGTGGATTCTAGAGGTCTTCCAGAGCTGTTTTTGTTTCTGGTTAGCTATCTATCCAATCATTGATCTTTGTTGTGGGGCAGGAAAGCTGGGATCTCCTACATCACTATTACTTTCCAGAACCCTAAACCTTTAAAATTTGTTTAGTAAGGTTGTAGGATACAAAAATCAATATGTAAAAATCAACCATGTTTTCTTATACTGGTTATGAACATTCAACAATTGGGTTGTTTTAAAATGTCAGAGTGTTAAAAAGTATGAAATATATAGAAATTAATCTGAAAAATATTTGCAAGACCTGTCCACTAAAAACCATGAAACTTTGTTGGGATAAATTTAAAAGGGCCTAAGAAATTGGGAAATACGATTTCATCATGAACTAGAGTAAATAATATTGCTAGAATGCCAGCTTTCCCCAACTTGATTCAGAATGATCCTAACCAAAATCTCATGATGGTTTTTTGTTTTGTTTTTTTGGTAAGCTAATGTAAAATTAGCTAATGTCAAACTTATGGCAATGCAAAAGATCTAGAAAAGCCCAAACACCTTTGAAAAAAGACCAAAATGAAATACAAAGAGTGCTTGTGTGTGTATGTGTGTGTGTGTGCATAACTAATTTTTAACAAAGTATAAAAGCAATTCAATTGAGAATAGTCTTTTCAACAAATAGTGATGTGACATTGATATAGAAAATGAAATTTCCTATATTCATTGCATCATATACAAAAATTAACTTAAAATGGGTCATAGACCAAAATGTGGTATGACAGAGAACAACATACAACACCTAAAAACACAAAACTTACAGAAGAACTTGTGATTAAGCAAAGGTTTCTGTTTTTGTTGTTAAAATTTTATTTATTTGTTTGAGAGAAAGAGAGAGAGCACGAGCGGGGGTGGGTAGAGGGAGAAGCAGGCCTCCCATTGAGCAGGGAGCCAGACACAGGGCTTGATGCCAGGACTCTGGGATCATGACCTGGGCCCAACGCAGATGGTTAGGTTAACTGACTGTGCCACCCAGTTGCCCCTAAGCAAAGATTTCTGGACTACGGTACTAAAACCATGATTTGTTTTAGTACAAAAAGGAAAAAAATTGAAAAATTAGACTTTTCAAATTTAAAAATTTCTGTTTTTCAAAAGACATCGTCATGGAATAGAAGTAAATTTTTGCAGAGCATTTACGTGATAAAGGACTTATATCCAGAATATGAAAAAAGAACTTCCACAACTTAATAGTTATGAAACCACCCAATTTATGTAAGCACACTTCACTAAATATGATAATTCCAGAGATAGGTTGCATAACATTGTTCCTATAGTTAACAATACTGGATTGTATACTTAAAAATTTGTTAAGAGGGTAGAATTCATGTGAAGTACTTTGACCGCAAGAAGAATAAATAAAATGAGGAGCATACACTGCAGCAAGTGAAAAGATCGTCAAGAGTCATTAGGGAAATGCAAATTGAAACTGCAATGAGATACTCCCTATTAAAATGGCAAAAATCTAAAAGACTGGTCATACCCAATGTTGCTGGGAATATGGAGGAACTGGATTTGTCATACACTGCCAATAAGAATATAAAGTGGTACAAGCACTTGGAAAATCAGTGGGACAATGTCATAAAAAGTTAAATATGTAGCCTCTGCCTGATGTAGACGTTTTACTCCTGGGTATTTACAGAACAGAACTGAGAACTGATGTCCACACAAAGGCCGCATGTGACTGTTCATAACAACTTTGTCTAGTCACAAGCTGAAAATAACTCAAATGTCCAGAACTAGGTGAATGAGTAACCAAATTGTACTATAGCCACACAGTGAAAAACTACTCAATATGAAAGAGGAATGAACTGTTGATTTATGCAACTACATGAGTCGACCTCAAAAAAATACACTTAATAGAAGAAGTCAAAGGACAAAGAATGCATGCTGTTTGATTCCATTCATATGAAGTGCTAAAAAATTGAAATTGATCTGCTCCATAAGAAGCAAACCAGTGGCCGCCTGGGGCTAGGGATCAGTGAGGGGGAAACAGGAGTCCGAGGAAAGTTCAAGGATAATGAAAATGTTCATTTTCTTGATTATGGAAATGACTTTACAGGTATCTTTGTCTTTCCAGGTTGCTATATGAGAATACCATACTCCAGGTGGCTTATAAACAAGAGAAACTTATTTCTTAAGTTATTGAGGCTTGGAAGTCCAAGATCAAGGCACTGGCAGATTTGGTATCTAATGCGAAATCATGTCCTTATTCATAGAGGTCTTCTTGCTGTTTCCTCACAGGGCAGAAGAGGTGAGGAA